>HG993124.1:90227970-90453193 GCA_905231855.2 Eristalis tenax | reverse complement strand
TTGCCGGGCGATGTGTCTGTGGTGACTGAAGGTGAAATTGGCTGCTCGATTGCTAGACTTAAATCGAGGAAGTCACCAGGATTCGATGGACTAACTGGAGAGATGGTGAAAGCTATCTGGTCAGTGGTTCCCGAATACTTGATGGCTCTTTACTCGTGCTGTGTCAGGGAGAATTATTTTCCCCTGGAATGGAAATGTGCTAGGGTGATAGTTCTGCTGAAGTCTAACGATAGGGTGAGGACCAATCCTCGCTCTTATCGTGGCATCAGTCTCCTTCCGGTACTTGGGAAGGTGCTGGAAAAAGTCTTGGTGGACAGACTGATGCAGCGCATCCCTGAGCAGTCTCCATTCCAGTTTGGTTTCAAACCAGGGCGCAGTGTCGAAGATGCTTGGCTGCGGGTAAAGGACACGGTTGATGGGTCTGCTGGAAAGTATGTCCTTGGCGTCTTCATTGACTTCAAGGGTGCTTTTGATTGCCTTGACTGGGCAAGCGTGTTGCGGAGGTTGCGTGAGGTAGGGGTTAGTGAGGGGAGCATCTGGAGGAGCTATTTTTCCAACAGATCAGCTCGTGTTGTCAATTCGTTTGACAGCGTGATGGTGGGTGTTGAGAGGGGATGTCCTCAGGGGTCTGTTGCGGGTCCATATATATGGAACTTGATGATGGATCCTCTGCTGCTGCGTCTTTCATCCTGGCAGTCGTACTGCAGTGTCGTCGCGTATGCTGATGATTTCCTTCTCCTTCTCGAAGGCCAGTCTCGTGCTGAGCTGGAGAGTAGGGGTACGGAGGCCATGGGCATGGTGACTGCCTGGGGATCGAGTGTTGGTGTGGAAGTTGCGGTGGAAAAGACGTCCTTGATGCTGCTCAAGGGTAAGTTATCCTTGAATCGGCCTCCAGTTGTTAGAGCTGGTGGGGTGAGTCTAAGGTATGTGACGGAAGACAGATACCTTGGTATTACTATCGGCGAGAGGATGAATTTTGTTCCTCATCTTGTTAAGGTGAGAGCAAAACTCACGTCTCTTGTGCCAGCAGTCAGAAGGGTACTGAAGTGTGACTGGGGCCTGTCAAGGCGAGCAGTCCGTACCGTATATGGTGGACTATTTGTTGCTTGCGCCGCATTTGGTGCATCGGTATGGTACGATGTTGCTAAGACCGTGACAGGAAGAAGCAAGCTTCTGAGTTGTCAGAGGCTTATGCTCCTTGGTTCACTTCGAGTGTGCAAGACTGTCTCTACGGAGGCTCTACAAGTGTTGGCAGGTGTGCCACCGCTAGATCTGGAGGTCATACGTCGTGGTATGGCCGGCAGGTTGCTGAGGCAGCGGCCACTCTCAGCATCTGACTGGAGCGAGTGCCAGAACGTTCAGGGTCTAAGTGCCTGCGAACTGAAGGCTCTGTTGGAAGATGGTGTTCTTTCCAGATGGCAGTCGCGTTGGGGGGAGAGCACCAAAGGAAGAGTTACTTTCGAATTCCTTCCTGAGGTTGCTTATGCGTGTGGGCGGGAGTGTCTGGACTTCTCACTCTATGCGGGCTTTCTGCTGACTGGTCATGGTTCCTTTAATGCTTTCTTGCATAAAAGGGCCCTGGCTGGCTCAGCGGAGTGCTCGTGTGGTGCACCGAGAGAAGATTGGAGACATGTTCTCATGGACACTGCAGGGATCTCTCTGCGATGGGTATAGTGCAGGTATGTGACACTTGGGATTTCAGTCGCGTTCTCTTCTCAAGGGAGACGGCTGACAATCTAGCCATCTTTGCCGAACAGATCTTTCAGATTCGGAGGCAATAATGGCACTGTTTGTCCTTTGTAGTAGAAACTGCTGTTTTACAGGGGGTTCAACTTGCACTGGCCTCAGTTTGTGGTACTGGACTCCTACAGAGACCTGGCTATATGAGGTTGGTGTAAGTCCTAGTGTAGTCTGCGGTTATGTGCTTCCAGGGCTCCCGATTAACTGGCAGGTAGGACTGTGTCCGCAACCTCCTTGAATTTGCAGATGGTAGATGTTTGGGCGGGAGGGGGGCTGTACAGGTCTCATCCTGACCCACTCAGCTGCCATTTGGGGGTTCTCCCTAACATTGTTTCTTGCTGTAGCAATGGCGCCTTATGTTGCCGAGTTTTTACTTGGTAACATTTGGGCTGGAGCTGTGGCGAGTTGTCGTGTGGGGTATGGGGTGCCTGTTCATGTGGTCGGTGATGACTCGACAACGCACTTAGTGCGTCGGTCAGGGGGTGCATAGCGACAGTGGTTCTAAGCGCGAACTAACCGGTTCTTCGAGTAGTAGTAGTTTTGTTGTCCATGTTGTGAATATGCCTGTTTGCCTTTGTTTCTTTGGGGTTTTTCGGCGGGGATGAGTGCATGTGTTACGTACTTGTACTCTCCAGCAATGGGATTTTTCGGTAGTTGTATTGAACGATTCGATTGGTTCATGTCTCGGTCTGACCTTGATGGGATTTCCGGACGAAATGTGTTGTCTTGTGTTGTACTTTTGTGTAGATGATGCAGGTCGACCATTGGTCACTGCCTCGACCACTGATTCGATGTGCGTCATCCAAAAGGCTGCTAGGCCTTGAGTGTTAAGGCACTTATCTAGAAGTGACCTTCACGGTTGCGAAAGCCTGACCAGAGGCTATATTCTGGTACCATGGGAGATAGCTGGCCCCGGAAAGGTTGGTTGGTGCCGTCAGGCTCCCAACCTCCTTTTCCGAGCTATCAAGAGGTAGGCCCCCTAGTGGGAGTATCATGGTGGCTGTGGTTGCCCAAAATCGCGGGAGCATATAGCATGTGGATGCAAGAGGTGCTAGATAGGCCTCGCTTCAGCAAGGTTTGTGGTCGTCCTTAAGTGTCACAAAATTGCTACTGGGGTGGTAATTACCTCCTCAGGGCGGTGGTCAACGCTTAATTTGACTCCGTTATTGTGGGTAGGCCCACCGTGAAGTATGCCAATAATTGGTCGGGTATTCACGTTAAGCACTTTCGACATCTGCTTTACAGAAAGTAGCTTTACTTTGTTGCTCTCGCTGTTTCCTCTTGGACAAACAAAGGTGTTTAACATTTCTATTTGCTGCTGCGTACATATTCTTAAAGAAAGTTGTGTTATGTTTTCTCAAAAGTCTTAGGAGTCCATAAGATTTGTTCTTGGCGTTGCGGCACTCAGCATCAAATCACAGTTGCTTATATTCAGACCTGCGTTGTGTTTCGTACAAACTGGAACAGCCTAAATACGATCTTCTGTGAGTAAGGGATTGCTCTATAATCTTCGTTTTGTAAGTCCCTTTTTTAAATTCATTTGAAAACCCTGTTTTACCTTTGTATCTATGCTAAGGTCTTTCAGAATTGTGTTCCACTTTCCAGACACAAAACAATAGTCCACGCCATACCACGTACAAACGTACACTTACCACTTGGGTCCCCTTGGCAACTTCCATTTAGAACTCTTCAGTCCAAAGAATCAGCAGCTTCCGATATCGCCTTTTGAATCACATACTTTGTCCTTGGATCTGTCGGTTGTGTTTAAAATGGCTGATACATTTACACTTACAATATTGTTCTGCGTTAAAATCGCCAGCAATCAGTACATCCATTGACCCCAAAACCTGCAGTGTATGACATAGCAAGACATAGTCTCTCAACCATTTTGAATAATATAATTTAAAAGTCCGATTTATTGATTCGTTATAGAATATCCATTTCTTCAATACACTTAAAGTTTAGAGCACTTGCTGCAAGATAATTACTATAACCGACAAATTCACATTCACTTTCTCTTGCATAAACAAACCGCAAGATTCCATTTTAATTCGTAGTTCTTAAGCATTTCATTAAATGTCTCCTTTTCACCTTCTAAGATATGCGTTTCAAAGAGTAAGAACAAATCAAAAAGTTATAAGTAATTAAAAAAAATCTGCTAAAATAAATTTGCTAGGCCCTGCTACATTAGATCCTTATATTCTTAAGTCTATATATTTCATTTGCTTGTGGTAGACAATTTCATTTCAAAAGATTTCCACACGTGGACCAACATTTGGTTGTTGACTCGAATTTGCGCGTGTGGATGCACCGAAATGGCACTTATTTTGCACAGTCGTTTTTTCAAACTGTGTGGAAGGAATGTGACCATCTTCCGTCAATTCTGTTGACGTTTTATTCTTGACATCTTGACTGTTTTCAGTTCCTCGTTCAATTCCATTCCTAAAATTCTGAATATGGGTTCGCTATCAAAAATTGTGCGTAGCATATAAAATGGATAATTTTCTCCGCATTTTTAGAATCGTTGGATCCCAAGTAAATAAATTGTTGCCAATGAAAAGTTTGTCATCTTTTAGCTGGGTTTTCATAGCAAGAAACATTCTGCGACTATTCGGTTTACGAGGGGCGTTCAATATATTCGGTATCGGGGTGAAGCTGTGGTTCGATATATATAATTGACTTATTTATCAAGTAATACTATTATTTTAGTGCATTCATGCAAAATTTCATATAGATGTGATTATTAATTCGCCTTTTATCTCTAGTTAAACAGAATCGTAATGGCAACTGAGACGAAGATGGTGAGAATTGAGCATCGCGCTGTAGTTAAATTTCTCACTAAGCAAGGAAAAAGTCAAAAAACTATTCATGAAGAGATGGTGGCTGTTTACCAGGGTTCCGCACCTTCATTATCAACTGTGAAAAAGTGGTCAAGTGGGTTCAAGAGAGGCAGAGAGAGCATTGAAGACGACCCCTGCTCCGGCGCCCCGGCTACTGCTTGTACGGGAGAAAGCATCAAAGAAGTCGAAAAACTTGATCTTGAGGATGCCCGAATAAAGGTGAAAATGATGGCAGAGATCACCAAGCTATCAATTGGTACCACACCATTCTTCATGACCATCTTAACCTTTCAAAGGTCAGTGCAAGGTGGGTGCCACGAATGCTCACAGCGCCTCAGAAAAAAGTGAGAATCGCATGCTGTAGAGAGCTTTTGGAGATGTGTAGTGAGAACGCGGACGGTGTTATGGATCGAATTGTTACTGGTGACAAATCATGGGTCCACCACTATGACCCTGAAAGCAAACAAGAGTCCATGCAGTGGCATAAAAAAGGAACAGACCCCCCGAAGAAGTTCAAAGTCACTCCGTCTGCCGGGAAGCTCATGGCCACAGTTTTTTGGGAATCAAAGGGAATCTTGCTGATTGAGTACAAAAAAAAAGGTGAAACCATCAACGCCGCATCCTACGCTTCCACTTTGCATAATTTGCGGAAGGAAATTAAAAAGAAAAGACGGGGTAAACTCGCAGCGGGTGTGTTGCTTCTTCATGACAAAGCTCCTGTTCACACGGCGCGAGTTTCCAAGGCTTGTGCGCGAGATGATGGTTTCGAAGAAATCCAAACGCACCCTATAGTCCAGACCTTGCCCCTAGTGATTATTTCCTGTTTCCGGATTTGAAAAAATGTCTTCGTGGAAAAAAATTTCGGATGATGAAGAACCCAAGTCGGCAATAAATGGGTATTTTGCAGAGAAAGAGGAAATTTATTTTTTTGAGGGTTTAAAAGAGATTATCTGAAGATGTAAAAATAAAAACAATTTAAATTGAATTCGCATTTTTCTTCATATCTATACCGAGAATATATTGAACGCCCCTCGTAGATACTGAATGTGCATAGTCAATAGTAGAGTTTGCATCGGCTGTGCCCAAAAACTAGCGTATTGCCCGTATTGCTTTCTGCAGGCATGTGCACCACAACTCTCGCTTCTTCTATCTGCTCCTACAAGGTGACGTTTCTCTGTTCTAGACAAACAACCGTGGGCGAAATTTCTTCATACCTTGTTTTAAGCCAGAAAGTTCTGCAGGCAGAGCCTGATAATCGCTTTCTGAAGAAATTTTCCATGACACATCTGCTTCTTAGCCGGTAGATGGTTTTCACAGTTTGAGTTGACTTACATGACCAGTGGATGCATACCTTCACTCTGAAGGATCAAGTCTCAGCGTAGCTATTCCATGATTATCTCTTGGTAAAAATTGAGTGATGATTAACGACGGTTTCTGGGATGAAATTTGGTTGAATCGGCTGTCGCTGCTGGTGGAGATGACATATAGACCATATCACCAACATCATATTGAACATTTAGCTGTCTGCGTCGATCGTATCGGTTCGTGAATATTTGTTGTTCAGTCCTAATTCGATCGATTAGCTCGAAGTAATTCTCGTTTATAATTCACGTTTTCTTCACGAACAGTCACATGCCCACATGTCCTTCGAATCTAGGAGTATAACCGAAAAAAATTTCATATGATGTTTGTTTAGTGGTTTTATTTTCTGAATTATTTGAGTCTCTTGCTATTATATTAAATTTTCTGTCCCAATCTCTGCCTTCTTTATGTTAAGGTACATTTTACTCTCTCTAAGGTACGGTTTACTCTCTGAATGTGTTTACAGTTCCATACTTTTCACAAAGTGTATCGAACTTAGATGATGTGAAACTGTTGAACATTGCTGAACACATTAATGATGTGGACGACGTTCTCGATGAATCCAAAAAGCCAACAGAAGCGTCGGCTCTTGCTGATTAAATTCAGAAAGACAACAAGGCACAACTCATCATCACTTCGTAAATGGACTTTAACCAGGCACAACTCATCATCACTTCGTAAATGGACTTTAACCAGCTAAAGTTCTTGGTGACAAGTGACTCTGCAGCCAAGATGTGGAACAAACTTTCTTCCATTTATGAACAGAGATCAGGAGTCTCCCTCAGCACACTGCAACAGAAGTTCCATGAATATTGCAAGTCGGATGGTGACAACATGGCCAGTCACATATTAGCTATAGAACAAATGGCCAAGCAGCTAGAGGAACTGGGTGCTCAAATTGTGGAATCAGCAATAATTACAAAAATCATCTGCAGTCTTCCTGCAATAGTCGCGTGGCGATTCGAAGGAACGGACAGATTCTTTTGGTTAGACATCGTTGCAAAACTTTACGATTGTGTGAGTATTGCTGAACAGAATACTGTATATATTTCAGTTGGCACAAGCATTGAAAGATGGCACAAGCACCTTGGACATTTAAGTGTCGCCCCCATCAAACAATCAAATCTCAGCAAACAACTTTCTATGGATGCATCGAAAGAATTCTTCTGCGAAGGATGTGCTTCGGGACAATCTCATCGACAGAGTTTCGTAGAAAATGAAAAATCAAGAAAGAAGGAATCTGGCGAGTTAGTTCGTGCCGATATCTATGTACCGATGCAGATTCCTTCCCTAGGAGGTTCCAAATATTTTTTACTCATCAAAGATGATTTTTCAAACTACACATACGTGTATTTCTTGCAAGAGAAATCAGATGCTGCATCTGAATTCGACGAGTTCCTAATTAAAGTACGAGCTATCTCCATCGTTGTGAAAGCGGTAAGAACTGACAACGGCTCCGAATTTATATGCAAGTTTTTCGAAAGTGTTTTGGCAAAACATTGCGTTCATCATGAAACTTCAACACCATATACTCCGGAACAAAATGGTTTCATTGAGAGACAAAACCGAACTATAAAGGAGACTGCTCTTTCATTGCTTTAAGACTGCGGTGTTCCACAGATACTTTGGGCTGAAGCCGTCAATACGGTCAAACAACTGGATATCGCCATTCGAGTTATGGACACATAAACCTCCGAGCTACAAGACTTTACACTTTTGAATGCAGTGCGTTCTATCATATTCCTAATGAACATCGTGAGGGACTAGATGCGAAGAGTAAGCATGCTGCATTCGGTGACTACAGTTACGAAACCAAAGATTACAGACTATACAACAACAGACTATTACAAAAATTGTTATAAGTCGTGATGTTCGTTTCAACGAAGACGAATCAATACTTGTTGTGCAAGGGTGCCCCCGTGGTAAGATTTGACTCTTTACGAGTTTTATTCTCAATTGCAGCTCAGATGAAACTTCATATGCGCCAATTTGATATACAAACCACTTTCTTGTACGGTGAGTTGAAAGACCAAATTTATGTGATTCCACCCTCAAACATACATCATGAAAACAAAGTTTGGAAGTTAAAAAAGAGTTTGTATGGACTCAAACCTGCTCTGCGAGTTTGGAATGCGAAATTCAAAGAAACTTTCAATTTAATCTTCAACAGTGCCAAGCGAATCCGTGTGTTCACTTGATGAACAATAATGACATTATGATTCATGCGTTTTACGTTGATGATGGTCTTGTATTCTCATCCAGGAAGAAGGAAAGCTTAATGACACATCTTAAGATCGATTATAAAGTCAAGGAGCTAGATGCTGAATATTTCCTCATCATCAACCAGAAGCAGTATTGTGAACGAGTTTTAAGTAATTTTAACATGTCTTCTTCATCTACAGTTAGTATACCTGCTGATCTAAATATCAAATTTGAAGCTACAAAAGAAGATCACATATTAACATTTCCATACCGAGAGGCTATTGGAAGCCTCATGTACCTCACTGTTGCCACCAGACCGGATATCGCCTATGCAGTGAATGTTCTCAGCCAATATCTCGACAAACCTTTCGCTGCGGACATAACAGGTGTTAAAGGAATTTTTAAGTATCTCCAAGGAACTGTGGACTATGGAATTGAATGCTCCAAAGATTGAGAATTTAATGAACTAATTGGATATTGTGATTCTGACTTCTCCGGTGATGCAAACACTCGCCGATCCCGCACTTGACATTTGTTCATGTTGAATGGGTCATGTGTAACCTGGACCAGTGAAAAACAGATAACCGTGTCGTTATCATCCACTGATGTATCACCTTGTTCTGCAGCAAATTTATATCAATAAAAAGGCAGAACGCTGACATACTCACGAAAACATTGCCAGTTTCAACATTCACGAAATTTCGAGTGTCCATTGCAATTGAAAAGTGTTCACAATGAGGGAAGGTGTTGAACATTGCTGAACACATTATATTAAAGAGCACTGAAAGCACCCATTTTTTTCCCATTACTGCCACTTCGTGAATTTCACCCACCGAATAAAGATGTACTTTTGTTTTAAAACTTTCTGAGCTATTTCATGATAATGAATGGTTTTGGGAATAGGGAGGGGGAATAGGGTGTATGTTAATGTAGACAGGCTCCAATGTGTTGCTTGACACATCGACGCATACCTGGGAAGTCGTAAAATCCTTGTAATTTACATAATGACGGATCTAATCCAAAGTGTCCACAGTCAACGATTTACGCAATGTTTTGGAAAACAAATTTCATCTGTCTGTTGATGATCTTAAACCGCCCAATTCAAAACCTTAAACTATTATTTTTATATAAGCTGTGTAATCATAAGGTGATTCATTTTTCAAAATGTTTATTTTCTGCTGTAAAATTTCGTCCTGAGATTGATACATTAAATTGACACAAAAAATAAAATTTCATCTTCATCCGAAGCCAACGTAAAAATATTCAGGTCACAGGAACTTTAAGGACTGGTTGTCTAAGGGTGCAAGACTCAATGCATCCACGTGAGCCAATTCAGTACCAGGACGATGTTCAATTGTAAAATCGAATTCGCAAATTATTTACTTGGCTTACAGAATTTCAAAAGAAATATTTGCCGTCAAGCGGTATTAGAAGCTTACTTTAACACAGACAAGTATGATATCCATACTTCAATAAAGACCATTACCCCAAATTGTAAATGAACATCATTGCTAGTACTCATTCGATCTGTTGAGCTTCATGTTGTGTGAGAGAGATGTTGATGAGTTTTGTTATTGTGTGTATATACATTCATTGCGTATATAAATGTTAATATGCAGATATGTATATTGTGCATAAACATGCCGCACACAATGAAAACTGCTTCACAAACCATCGATAGAGTCCGGTCAACCCCAGGAAACGTCTTACTTCGTGTATGTTCTTTGGTCTGGGAAAATCTACAGCTCGCAATTTTCTTTCTCCGGGTTCGATACCCTTATCAGATATTACAGAAACCCAAATAATCGACACGTTTTTTCAAGATTTCACACTAACCAAGTTGGGCCGTAAGACCCCCTCTTCTAATGCTTGTAAAATTAATATTAGTTTTTCTTTCAGATCTACGCAGTCACTTCTAGGAATAAGTACTTCATCTATGTCAAATAGTACTACTCGATTCCATCCTGGAGAAATAACTTTATAATATGCGGTTCCAAAAGATGTCAGTTCCGTGATTCCAAGATGGAACTGGAATCCGTTCGATATCGCCGTTGTCATTTTAATTATGCACTCGGAACTACCCACATCAACAAATCCGTCAAATATCTCGTTTTAAACTATGGCAAAAATTATACTTATCATGGAAATATGTGTAAGGTTTTCTTGGATGAGAAAAGCCTCTTGAAAATCCAATCAACTTCGAATTTCGCCTCGCCTTGCACTTAACCAAAGCTTAGCTCATCCACCCAGGTTTTATATCGCCATATTTAGAACATGGCTAACAGACCAATGGTCAATCTGAGTTAGACTATTCCTCATGTGCAAGAGTTCGCACAAAACTTAGTGTACCATATTTTCAAGCATAGATTTAGGTCATGCGTACCACCAGATTGCGATTGGGGAAGAGGATATGCCGAAAATGGCGTCACCGACCACAATCGGACTCTTCGAGTTTATGTTTGGCCTCAGAAGTACAGCTCATAAGTTTCAAAGCTTCATGCACTCAACTCGAAGAGACTTGAATTTCGTTTCTGTCTTTATAGACGACATTTTGGTAGCATCAAGGCATCACCTGAAACATCTAAACATCCTTTTCACTAGGCTGGCTTTTTTTTAATAAAATTAATATATAAATTAATATAGAAAAATGCAGTTTTGCCAAAGAAGGTCCAGTTCTTAGGGCATCTTATAACCCAAAGCGGGCTTTGAAAGAAATACCACTACGGGTTATATTATATATAACGGCCGAATCGATCGTAATCGCGTTGTTTATCGAATGGGTTGCAAGATACCTGCTTACCCATAATCATAGTGACAGACCGGTATCAACACAATTAGGACCAAAGATAGCGCATAGAACTTTTCTCGCGAAAGGACCAGAGTCTCTTCATCCCATTTGGATATAGTCCATGGCTCTGCGCCATAAAGCAGGACGGTAATGATCAAGGTCTTGTACCGTGTCAACTTAGTCTTCCGCTCTATTACTCAATTGCCCCTTGACTCTATAGAAGCTGCGGCTGGCAAAAGTTATTCTGCGTTTGATCTCGGTACAGATGTTGTTTGTACTGTTAGCCGAGGTAGACGAAGTCCTTCACTACCTCGAAGTTATAGTTGCCTATGGTGAAATTCTGGCCTAGTCGTTGATGTTGTGCATCCTTCCTCGATGACAGTTTTTCTCTCGTTCAACGCTAAACCTGTGTTTCATTGACGAGTTTTAGAAGATCGTGCCTCTTGGGTTGTGCCTTTTTAAGAATGATGTGAAGAAGGTCACATGACAGCAGGACCTCATTTGGAGCCAGGCCAAAACGGTCGCAAGCGTCGGCAGCCGATTCGGCTTATTCCGAAGAAACTACGAGCAACCCAGCAGTGGCCGCTATGGGAGTTCCTAGGAACTTACGCCATTTACAAACCAGTGCGTGTGAGGAGCAACGGTATAGGACAACGACATTGAATTAGGATAGGCACATGGAACATCTCATCGCTTTGAGGAAAGGATCTCGAGCTAGTTGAGGAAGCTGCTAGGTATCGGTTGGATATTGTGGGTATCTCTTCGACGAAGCAAAGGGGATCTAAAACTGTGGACCTTTTGGACGGCTCGAAACTCTGTCTGTCAGGAGTTGCAGCACAAAGAGTGGGAATACTCACAAGTCCCAGGTTGGCAGGCAGGGTATTGGAGTGGATACCATTAGGAGGGAGATTGGGGATCTTAATACCCATTCGTGCTCTGCCATTTTAAGTAGAATACACGTAAATCCATTAATTAAGTCACATAACAGCGGCGGCGCTTTGATAGTTCATAGCCCGTAATATCGTAAGTGTGAACTCAAATTTCTAGATGGAGCCATTTCTATAAACTCGGGCCTTTGACTTTTGTGGAAAAATTGTCAGTACAAAAATCACGAGTATATAATCTCTTCACTGTTAGCAGGCTGGGACTACTTTTTGTGTACAAAATTATTTTTTTTAGGATTTAAGTGAAATAAATGCTTTTTTTCTGGTAAAATGAATTTTAGAGCGTTTTACTTGTGAAACTCGCGCCATTCATACTGATTTAGAAAAGTAAGAGAGGTATAGCTCGATAAAACGCGTACTTAAAGCTCAAGCTTGAAAGGTCAACTTTGGCTCTAGTGCAGGTGTATGCACCAAATCTAGAGTCAGAGTACACGGCTTTCCTGGATGAAGTTAATACTGCCCTGGAAAGGGTAGCGGAAGTGGATTCCTGTATCCTGATGGGATGGGTGATTACAATGCTCAAGTGGTAGTGGATGTAACGACATGGGGGAGTGTGCGAGGGACGTTGATCCGTGAGATAAGTTGTTGGACTTTTGCTATGCAAATGGCATTTCCATAATGAACACTGTCTTTTCTCACAAAGGCATCCATATATACATATGGTACCGTCAGAGCCTTCAACAGATTTCGTTGATAGATCTCTTTGCAGTACCATCGTATGTGAAACTGATGGTTTGTGATATTCGTGTGATGAGAGAGGTTGAATTGCCAACTGATCATCACTTTGTGTTGTGTACGCTGCACCTGACTGGTAAAGTACAACACGTCTCCTCCCAAGGCGGAAAGCAATAGTGGTATAGTAGTCAAATTTGTTCGCTGTTTGGATTTCGCCCTTCGGATCTGTGGTGACGTCGAGCTGGCATAAGTCAGCGAGTCATCTCCAAATAGACAGCACTTCACTGTGTCGGAAGTATGAGGTTGATCTGCCGTGTAGATGTTGAAAAGCTAGCTCCCAGCTTTGATCCTTGTGCGACTCCGCTGTCTACAATTTGAACATAAAATCTCCTGGAATGCAGAAAGCTATAAATTACTCTGATGACGTTGGAAGGGAATCCCATCTGGATCAATCCAGTGACAGAACCCGTAGTAGCCAGACGTGCGAAATAAATATTGTGAAGTAAGTCCTTGTTGGAGTAAGAAACTATAAACATGTTAACAGGTAGCCAATCATTCACATTTAGAATAAGTGACAATTAATAAATTGAAGAAAAAATTTAAGAAAATCCTACATAAATAAAAAGCGTACATCAAAGACAATATAAAGGCGTAAACACATAATACGATGAGTGCTTAACGATCGCCCAACGCTCAACGACCTCAATGCTTTTCCAGAGCTCTCTGCTCGTAACAATTGCATAACTTTGGCGATTTCAACGACAAAATGCTCCCGCATCATAACAATATTTGGTATAGCAACCACTACATCAGCTGTGACAACAGATTACGACAAACAAGAACAACATATATAAAAAAAAACTAGAATCTCAACCAAACAGAAAAAACAACCACTAAAAATGATCAACTCAAAATTCGGAATTATGTAAATCAACGAACAATATCTCTGATAAACGAACTTGCACCACTAACACCACAATAAATAGAAGTGAAAATACAACTCAAAAATGAGATATAAGTTAACAATTGTCGCATATGGTTCGGAAAAAGAAATGTTCAGCCGCACAGAACCTCTGTACCCACTGGGTTGATTTTGATTAAATAAAAAAGTTTTATCACGTTATAATTTACTATCGCCTGTTGCGGCTCCCGTTGACAACTGACTATACAATATTTATTTACTTAAAATCTAAGCTCGATCTTCATATTACATCCGCTGGGCGAGATGGGCGAGCTCGTGAATACGATTGCGAGTGTAGGATATCGATTGCGATAACTGCCCACCTTTTAAATATCTGCGTGTCGCAGATCAATTGCTGAGCATGTAGTGCAGGTAGAGATTGTATTACGAGCACATCGGCAGCAGTACGTTTCTTCAGAGACAGAAGAAACGTATTGATATGATATACAACAATAACGTCCCATTAGTGAATACGGACGTGCATCGGCTTAAACGATATTTTGGTATGGAAGTATATCCAATTCTTTCAATATCGTATTTGCTTCATTGGAGTCAAGTATGTTTGTATTGATTATTCCACTTTTTACTATTTGACAGGCCGTAATAATCTCGCTAATACCTTCCATGATTATCAGCACCTTGTTCAATATGTCGTGTCCTAACCTCACTGTTTCCTGTTTCTGTACAGCATTCTTGTAATAGTCCATGATCTTATTGAATTGTCTCTAGCGAGTATATACATAACAGGAACAACAGGAAATGCTGACTCGAAACTAGTCAACGAACTAAGCATTGCACACCAAAGTGCAAGCACAGCCAAACCGCTTGCTTGGTGATTACCTTGAGTTTCGTTCGTTGACATCAGGTATCAAATTGCATAACCAGATAGTTTTGTTGTTATGCTATTCGGGTTACGAATTTAACTGGCGCAGTCGACGGAGACGAAGGAAACCAAACCCGTTCAAACGAAATAATTTACTTCATCCAAAAAGGGAAACGTAAGAAACATTGGAAGTATTTTGAAAAAGTATTTGTTGTCACTACGTTCCAATTTAAAAAAAAAATCATTCACTATGTCCAAAGAGGAAAGCATAAGAAACCTTGGAAGTGTTTTGAAAAGCTATTTTGTTTTGCCGCTACGTATGGGATTTAAAAAAAAAACGAAAGTTAATCTGGATCAAAAACAGAAAAGATATAGCACAGGAACAGGATTTAAATGAAGAAGAGAAGCTAGGAGTTACAGAGTTAATGAATAAATATAAAAATTTGTTTTATACAGATGGCGATCAACTAACAAATACAACAAGTAGAGTCCATGGAATTAACACAACAACAAACGAATATATTAATTCTGAAGTAGGAAAACAAATGAGAGACATGAAAAGTCAGGGCATAATAAGAAAAAGTAAAAGTAGATATAGTTCTCTCATTATTGCCATTCCGAAAAAGTCGGATAATTTTAGTGTAGATGAATTCCGGATAGTAGACGATTATCATCACTTGGCGATTCAATATATTGTAAACGTAGGTCATAGGTTAGATTAAGAAATGAATGAATATTTAGTCAATAAAGAGACTCGACATCGGATAGTTAGGATATAGTTGTGTTGTTATGTTATTCGGGTTACGAACTTAACTCGCGTTTTGCTAAGTAATTATCTGTTAATTCTGTATTGTTGATTAATGTTGTCAATTATGTCCGTCTGTACTTGTAAAAGTCTGTCCTAGTCTGTCGCTTCAGGAGAGCCAGCAAGCCACCACCAAGCCGTTCCTATCCAATTTATAGATCTAGTCTTCCTACGCTTGTTTGCAGTCACTTATACGATCCTTGATCTGGTCCAGGTGGTAGTCTAGTATCAGTCGAAGTTTTTTGTCTGGAGTATGTTTGATTATCAGTTGTTCTGTCTGGTCGATGTCGATGAAGTAATCGTTGGTCAACCATGCATTTCCTTCTTTAATCGTGACAATGGACGAGTTATACGGAAAAATGTGCAATGATTGCACATGACCATGAACTACTAAACTTTAATAAAATTTTACAAATTTATTGGTTAATAATTCAAATACATAATACAAAAGTACCATGAAAACTTCGAATTCATTTCCTATTATTTTTTTTTTATCATTAGCCTTTAGTTTTTAATGCAATGTTGGCCCAAGATGATTCTTAATTATTCGCTGAGCTCTCTCCATTAAACTTTCGGGGTAGTGTCTGTCGCTCGTAAGGCTCGTATGGATCCCGTTAAGTCGTTAATCCCTTAATTTTCGCATCGGCCTTCTAATGGTACGAGGATCTTTACCACGACGAAACTTAATTCTTTAGAAAACCGGCCCCTTTTTTCGTGTGAGTTGACCACTAGACATATTGTTTAAGCTAATTTGTTATCTTGGACCATGAATCATTTTTTGTTTCTTCTTCATTTAGAAATACATGCTGTTTTCCTTTTCCTTTTTCCATTTTACACTATTAATTTTTCATTATGTGCCTTATGTGGGCTGTATCGATTCTTCTACCGCTTATTGTCGTTACTAAACCGTCCTCGGCAACAGGGGTTTATTTTTACCATTAAAATCTTCGCTAATTTTAGAGCGGAGGCTTAGCAAACCCTTATTGTTTATCCTATAATTGTGAGCAATTGAAGAATATGTCAGTTAGTTTTCGCTTAATGACCGAGTGTATGGTGTTATTATACCGGTCAACAGCGATATAAACGAGTTCCTTCAACTTCAGATGAGGGTTTTCGACCTTAAGGCAGCGAAAGATTTCTCATTTGCTTCGCTTCGATGTACTGGGGCTAAACAAAATTGCATACCAAGATTTGTAATGCAATTTAATACTATTGGACTGAGGAAACCTCTCAGATTATCTGTAACTAAAATTTGTGGAACTGTAAAATAGTGCTGCTTTTGAACTTTTATATATTTATATCGAAGAATTTTGAGAACTTCGATTTGTCCATTACCGTAAGAAAATTCTCATTTAGAATTTCCATAATATCCGTATGAAGAATTTCACATGGGTATCTCGGAATAGGAGTTTTATACAAGTGAGGGGATATTGGGTGTCGATCATATTTGTTCGCGTTACACATCTCGCATGAAGCTGCAAATTTTTTAATTGGAGCCATTATGTGAGGGAAATAAAATTTTTCAAGAGTTTGTTCTCTGTTCTCTGTTGGATTCCTGTGGGCTCTTTTATGTTCGTTGACTATTATTAGGAACTTCCGTTCCTCATTGGCAACATCTTCTACTACTCTCTGTGTTATCTGTATCGCGTAATTCGTAAAGTTATCCAAATAAACTCTTTGCAGCAGACTGAGATAGGTCTCAGGAATATTAATTCCATTAAAGACCCTCGGATTTAGTCTATCTTTTAATTCCTGCACGAGATTTACATTATTGATTTATCTTGAAGAAATATAATGCTGGAATCTTAATTCAATTGACGATCGATGATTTTTTAACATGTATAATGATAAATAATAATGAACAATTAATCCGATGATTTAGTCTGGTTTTTAATTCGTGCACGAGATTTTCATTATTGATTTCTCTTGAAGAAATATAATTCTGGATAACCAGCCGATTCCGTCCTTGAAGATTAACTGGTTTCGGAAAACATTTACTGGAGCCTCTACATGCGGTAATAGGTCTGAACTGCCTTGTTCTGCATTATGCATTGTGCCGGATTTTGTTCTACTGTCGGAAATTTCGCAAAAACCTTCTTCGGCCGAGGCCGTTCGTGAACCACACTCCATTGAAGCTTTTCCCTCACTCGCTGTATCGGTGCCAGAATCTGACAACTGATTTAGATGGGTTTTTAGGCGGGAAAGAACGTCAGCAACGTGATTTGACCTACCCGGAGTGTAGATCCTCAATTCTTGCCTTCCAGCGTTTGAGCTTAGCGTTATGATTCCGATTGCTAAGGGCGAACGTCTGAGGTTGATGGTCGGTATCTATCCTGATCTTAGCACCATAGAGATAATTTCTCAAATTATCCAGTGCCCAAACGATCGCAAGCATTTCCTTCTCATTTTTCGCGTAATTATCTTCTGTGAGATTCAGAGATCAAGACATATATGCTATTGGATTTTCCTCCCCATACTTGCCCTTAGACAAGACAGCCCCAATTGCGTGATCGGATGCGTCTGTGGTCAGGTTAAAAGCTTCTTCAAAGTTTGGGAACGACAAAACGACCGCTGAAGTCAACAACTCCTTCTAATTCTCAAAACTTCATTGCTTCTTCATTATGTGTAATTGGAACATTCCTCGATTGAGATGCCTTCACTTGAGCAAACTCATCCCTGGTTATATTTGTCAAGGGCTTTGCAACTTTCGCATAGCCGCGAATAAATTTCCTGTAGCAGAATGTTAGCCCAAGGCAGTTTTGAGTTCTTTTAATCTCTTCTTCGGAGAAACTAAAGATGATTATATCGTCGATGTACATGTAGCAATGTTTAGATTTGAAACTAGTCCTGCTTTGGTGAAATTCTTAATTGCCCCAATGTCCACCAAGAAACTTAAAGTTTCCACGTCCCGCGTTACACATTCTATGCATGATTGTTTGTCATGATCATTGTGAAATGTCTGTCTTGCGAACTTCTTGCTTCAGCACTATCGTCCGCATCATCACTTCTGGCAGAAGCGATGTGAAACATTCTTTTCTGCTTCCTGGGGTAATTGTCCGATCTTGATTCCCGTTTGAATGAATTTTTTGGGTGACTCATATACTTGATATTCCGGGTTTTTACGGAATTATCTACCTTCATTTTGATTGCGGGTTTTGGGCCGAAGGTATCTTGTAGCCCATAATTCCGACGATACTCGGTACTTCGCGAAGGAAACGGTCGTATGGGCCGACCGTTTCTTTGTGCAAAATTTTAACTTATTGGATATGACACCAGGTTCGGACCCCTAACATGAACGGGTTGGTTCCGGAAGTTGGGATTTTGCATATTTAGACAGGCAGAGTATGCTTCGGGTAAGGTCCTACGCTTTTGAATCACCAAAAGTTTCGAAAGATCTCCAAAAGAGAGAGAGAGAACTCTCTTCATCTCTGAACAATTATTGTCATATGTGTTATACGATATTAATGTAGCGTCCGCTTTTCCTCTTACCTTCTGGCGGATGTGTTGAAGGACTATTTCTTATTTCCTTAAGATAGTCTCGACGCTATGAATCCAAGAAACATAATGAACTGGATTCGCGCCGATGGCTTGTAACTCTTTTAAAAAAGCAGGAGGTTTGGAAATATCTTTTAAGTCCTGTTCGCTTGTTGGCGCGTTTAATACTTCTGCATTTTCAGGAATAGGAGTCTCGAGCTGATTTGTTTGTTCTAGGATAAGTATACGATTTGAAATTGCCCCTAACCGACTCTCTAAGGCTTGAACGATTTCCCCTGAATAGGCTTGTTCCATCTGACCAAAGCTACCCTCTGCTGCTTTAATCCGGTCAGTGACGCTATTGACCGCTTCTTTAATTGTGTCATATCCTCCAACTCGTCCATTTCATGGTGGAGGTGTGTATATCGCGGAAGGAAAAATAACGTATTAACGGTTACATTGTATTGTATCAACTATGTATATATATTTTATTTGATCCATGTACATCTATTTTGAAGATTTTATAACAAATGTTATATATATAGTTTCTAGCGTTTTAAATATAATACGTTTGCAAAAATGTAATTTCTGTCCTTTTCTTTCTAATGAATATTCTCTTAAAACTATTTTACAGTAGTATGTAGATGGGCCAGATTTTCATTGCTTTTCGATTTCTGCTTTCTTGACTTCAGTTATTTTACAATGTTTTTTTATTCGTCACTTTTTTTGCATTTCTTTTCAAGTCGGTTGCTCACTTCAATTGTCAATTATTCAGTATCACATTTGATTTTTAAATAAACGAAACTGTTTCCATCAATCTATCTTCAATTTCTGGGACTATTTCAGTAGTCCAACACTTATTTTTCAGGGGAATCTTTTCAGTGGGTTTGATTTTGGAATCAAACGAATTTCTTTCACTCCTATCAAATCTTACACATTTAACACGTGTCAACTGAAGGGTTTATCTTTCACCTTGTTCTTTTTTTCGAGATTATTAATTTGCTTTTTTCCAGCACTATACTT
Organism: Eristalis tenax; assembly: GCA_905231855.2. NCBI lineage: Eukaryota > Metazoa > Arthropoda > Insecta > Diptera > Syrphidae > Eristalis > Eristalis tenax. Next base: position 90,433,556 of record HG993124.1, on the reverse strand, counting down.
AAAACACGCTTTCCGTTTTGAATATTCCCCACTTTACTTTTATAAGTGGCTCCCTGCTCGGGCGCGAGTTAACAATTGTCGCGTTTGGTTTGGTCAAACAAATTTTCAATCGCACAGAACCTCTGTGCCCACTGAGTTGGTTTTGATTAAAATAAAAAATAAAAAGGTTTTATAACGTTATAATTTATTATCGCTTGTTGCGGCTCACGTTGACGACTGACTGTACAATATTTATTCACTTAAAATCTAAGCTCGCTCTGATCGATCAATGTTGCTTCACACTGATTCGTTCAGGTTTGTGCATGCCCTGCCAAAAATGCATATTAGTCAGCCGGAAGAGATTTGAACACACGGAGAGAAAAAAAACAAACCAAAACAAACCAGGAATAATGAAAAAGACGATATCGCCGAACTGTAGGAGGTGATGAAAAATCTTATTCAACAAATGACAAATATGCTACAAATTTTAACCATTCTAACCATCCCAACGAAAATGAGAAAAATGAATCGAATGCAAACGCACCAGAACTAAAACTATTTATAAACGATAATTACATATATTGACTTATGATATCTAATGATATCTGAAATCCACTTCATAAATAAAAGCTACCTAAAAATTAAACCAACAAAAAATAATTGTATTCAACTATAACAATATAACTAACTGAACACATTCAATTTAGACTACTGCTCAAAAAGAAGATTTGATTCTCTCTATTACAAAAGTTGTTTAACGCCTTGTCTCGAAACGTCTCTATGCTGTCGGAATTACGATTGTCGTTAAAGCAGTCATTCAACGTCATAAAACGATATCTAGTGATACGATTATGAAGAACGTATTTTTTGTGTGCCACTTGTCGTGTAACGGTATTCTGAAAGCTGGTTTATTATGCTAAAACGCCAAGTTTTTTTATCAATGTTGTCCATATTTACTTAAATATATAAATTCCACGTAGAAATTTTACTAAATAAACACAAATGTCACACAAAAAATCAATGTAAAAATGCTTTTCTTTAACTTCCAAATTGACTGTCAGCTTTTGAGTGGCAGCTTTGGCATGTGTGTGGACCTCAGGTCGATTAAGGTTCGTAATACCTTTAAAGCGCCTATAAAGTGACTCGACTCTCAAAACACCTTGTGTCGATTTAATAAAACGACGACAATAGGTTTGCGATGTTGTGATCTACCCAAATAATGATCCAATTAGAAATGTGCATGTTCCCACAAATTATAAATATTACTGATTACTCTATTAAAAAACTTTTATTGAAATTATTGTAAAATGACCTGTGATTCATTTGTGTCATACAGCGTTAAACTCATTAGAACAACATAATTGCCAATACTATACTCACGTTCTGAATGACGTAAAACTGTTTAAAGTGACCTATTCGCTTTACCCGATATTGAAGTGAATGCTCTTGCGTCTGAAATGTATCCAGGTGAAAAAGAAAATACAAAAAACCGGGTGTCTTTAGAAAATGAACCCATAAAATTATCGGACCTAAAGAAAAACATTCGTTCACTATTTTATACGCAAGTAACCTGGAGTTTTCAACGGAAAATTAAAGGTAAACTCGCATTGAGTGATATAATATAACTGCGAAATGTTTGGCCATGGTGAAAGAAATTGCCATTGAAAAACCTACTACTGCACCGGCCTTATAATAAAAGAGAATGTGTAAATGCACTCTTCATTAAACATGCAAGCTGTGGTGGGGAGCACAAAGCTAGCGATCCAGGATTCTCAAGATCCAATTATCTGCAAATTAGAGAAAAATATTTTAAACGCAGAAACTCATGGTTATCACGTTCAAGCTCGTCACCGGTTCCAACTCCGGAAAACTTTTACACCATTAAACCTACTACTTAAACTCCAGCGCTTCATGCTTAACGCTTCATTAATACTTTTAAATTTATTTAAAGTTCTCTTTTTACAATTGTACTATGGCTAAACAAAAGTCAAAAACGTAATCGATGTTAATGGGGTGAGATCATCGACACTCCGCCGCAATATTAATTGGGTGGCCTCATTGATACTCCGCCACTGTACCCTCTCGTATGTGGGCCCCAATGGCGAGTCACGATACCGAGTGTCGATGAGCTCACCCAATTAACATTTGCGACACTTGGTCAAATTATCAAAAAAATTAAAATTATCCTCGATAGTCATCAAATGCCATTACACATAGCGCAAAAATAAATTCCTCATCATATGTGCGAAATATTTTAAGAATTTTGCAATATGGAATTTATAACAAAGCATGCCGGACGAAACGGAAAACCTTGCAAGAACATCACAACCAACCGATGCTCCAATTGCTGTCTTGGGACTTTCTGTGGCCGCTCGACTGGCGCGAGAGACCATCTCTCTGGTTCGCACAACTAGAGGCTATTCCTTCGGCTTCCAAGCCGAACGACGACACAAAGTTCCAGGACGTCATTGCCAATCTACCAACAAGTATACGAAAGTGAAGGAAAGGCTCATCAAAGTGTAAAAAGAAAATGATGAACAACGGATGCAACGTCTCATAAAAGGTATCGACTTAGTCAACACACAGCCCTCTCAACTTCTTCGGCGCATCCGCGATCTCTCCGTCTCTTCAGGCACTCCAGATACAGTCATCAAGGTAATGTGGTTATCTCGCCTGCCTTCGCACGTGAGAGCGATACTTTCATCTGTCACAGGCGACCTCAATACCCTCGCTGAAGTGACCGATAAAATTATGAGTCACTCGCCATCACCAACGTATATTGCTGCACTCCCACCTCCAACTCCAACAGCTAATTGGGGTAACGAGAAAATGGAAGCCATTCTACAGAGATTAGCCGCAATGGAAAAGCAGCTCAGCGATCAATCGAAAACCCCCCACCAACCAACGGCAATCAGTCGTCCAAAGTCAGAAGGCAGTCAACGCAACACCATTGGACATTGTTGGTCCCATCGACGATATGGTTCGAGAGCAAAAAAGTGCAGTTTACCATGTACCTACAACCAGGGAAACGCTCACCAGCAACTTTAGGTGATGCTTCTACAGTTGCTGGTATGTCAAATCGCCTCCTCATGTTCGACAAAATTTCTGGCCACCGTTTTCTCGTAGATAGCGGAGCTTCTATACCAACTTTGTCCGTCAAAAACACAGCAAAGTTACAAGCAGAGGCTACCACGCTGCAAGCTGTCAACGGTACTAAAATAAGAACTTTTGGTACGACAACGCTTGCCTTGGATTTCGGTATGGGACGCACATTCCGTTGGACCTTCACCCGCGCTGCTATCCTACACTCAATATTGGGAGCAGATTATATACATAGATTTATGTTTCTTCAGCCTTCTCGTCGATGTTCATGGCCGCCGACTCGTCGATCAAGCTACCAACTCCACACCACACTGCCTCACGTCGCCTGATGAGGTTACGTTAAACGCCCTCAACCACAATGATGCTTACCCCATCCTACTCCAGCGCTACCCAGCCATAACTCCGCTCAGCGCACTTCGAGCACCACTGCATTCAGTATTGCACCACCTGGAAACTTTCGGTCCCCCGGTTTACTGCCGCGCAAGGCCAATTCCAACGAAGTTCTTCAAGTTGGCGAAAGCCGAGTTCCAACGTATGGTCAGTGAAGGCATTTGTCGACCATCAAGAAGTCAGTGGGCCAGCCTCCTCCACATTGTAGCAAAGAAGGATGGCACAATCCGACCCTGCGGCGACTACAGACGCCTTAACGCTGTAACGCTTCGTCGACTCCATATTTAGTGATTTAGACTTTGTTTTCACTTATATTGACGACATGCTAATAGCTTCAAACACACAAGAGGAACACCTGAAGCACCTTTAAGAGGCTTGACGAAAATGGCATCACCATGAACAAGGAAAAATGTGAATTCAGGAAGGAAACAACCATATTCCTGGAAGCCATTTTTCCCTGGAGCCTTTCACCCAAGGACTCTGGCACGCTGCGTCCGACCAAGCACCACTCTGTAAAATGCTTCAGGGCTAGAAAAAAAAGGACAACACACCCCTGGACTGGACACCGATCTCCGAAGCGGCTTTTCTTCGATGTCTTCAAGCACTCACGGATGCTGCCACGTTGGCACACCCGCTGCCAGACTCCGACTTACGCCTCATGACCGATGCTTCAAACACCGCTGTAGGAGCAGTACTCCTACAAGTCGTCGACGGGAAATCTATGCCTCTTGGTTTCTTCTCCAAGGCTTTATCAGTCAAGCACATTCGATCGCGAGCTGTTAGCAATTAAGCTAGCAATCGAGTACTTCCGACGTTTCATCGAGGGACGGCCTTGTGCTATCTTCACTGACCATAAGCCGCTGACATTCACCATTCGCAACCCGCCATCAACATCGGAGACGCCTCAGCGACAACGGTACTTGGAGTACATTTCGCAGTTCTCCACCCACATTCGTCACGTAAACGGATCAGAGAACGCCGCAGCAGATGCACTCTCCCGGATTGCAGCTATTGACAATCCAATAAACATGGATTACGATACAATAGCCACTGCGCAAAGAACAGATCCGGAACTGGAAAAGCTGAAATCGGTGAGTCAAAAACTACATTTCACTAAATTTGTTCTTCCTGGTTCCGATACAGAAGTGATCTGCGAAACATCTACTGGACGGGCTCGCCCTTACATACCTGCGGCATACAGGAGAACCGCTTTTGAAACCGTACACAATCTCAGCCATCCAGGTGTAAGAGCCTCTCGTAAAACGATAGCACTTCGTTTCGTTTGGCCAGCAATGAACGTGGACATCGGAAGGTGGGCCAGGAGTTACCATAATTGTCAACGTAGCAAGACATACCAAACCGCCCATGGGAACTTTCGCAGCTGCTGATAGATTGCAACACGTTCATATCGACATCGTCGGCCTATTGCCAACCTGTTATGGATACAGCTATATGCTCACATGCATCGACCGAGCAACTCGCTGGCCGGAAGCTATTCCTCTTGCGGACATCACTGCCACTTCTGTTGCCGATGCATTCCTGCTCAACTGGGTGATACGATTTGGTTGTCCACAGCGTTTGACTACAGACCAAGGCCGCCAGTTTGAATCTGCCCTGTTTCACAGAATTTCACAAATACTCGGCTGCGAACGCATTCATACTACGGCTTACCATCCTCAGGCCAACGGGGTGGTGGAACGTTGGCACCGTTCATTAAAAGCAGCCCTCACCGCTCACAACTCTGGTATTTGGGTGACCGCACTACCTGCCGTCCTCCTCGGACTTCGCTCAATGGTTAACGATTCCGGTACCACACCTGCACAGCTGATGCTCGGGATCGAACTACGCCTGCCAGGAGATTTCTTCGAAGGATCCAGCGCTTCAAGTGAACCAGTAAGCTTCATACAGGATTTGAGGGAAACCCTTCTACAACTCGCACCAACGTACTCGAGTCGTAATTCGAAGCCAATTTTTATACCAAGGGAATTGAAGACTTCATCGCACGTTTACGTTCCCAACGATCATGTTCAGCACCCCTTGCAGCCCGCGTACTCTGGACCTTAAGCAGTCCTCGAACGCCAAACAAATGCTTTCAAGGTTGCTCTTCCTAACAAACAGGTTTTCATATTTTTGCAGCGACTCAAACCAGCTTATAGAATGGCCAACTCCGAAGACAAACTAACCTCGAATACAGAAACGTCGTCTAAGGAAGTTTCATCATCCACGGAGAACTTATGGCAAACAACGAGGTCTGGGAGGACTATCAAACCAACATCGCGCTTTGCTCCTAGAACAAAGGGAGCCATGTAGCGGAGTATTAAACAATAAAGCTACAATAGCCTGAACTCCGTGCGACGCTGAACGCACATCATTCGGGCAGCTGTCAGCACTACCATTGTCTACGCCTGTCATCTCGGTATGGTATCGGTTTTGCGAAAAGCTTTCTTTTTCGTGCGGAGACGTCGTGGAGATCGGCAGCAGCGGTCCACTCTGGAAGTTACTTTTAAATTAACTATACTAAGTAAGATTATATTATAGTAAATAAAACATCTTTATACAATAATATTGTACATGTTTTTCTTAAATAATCGTTAAAATTTTGGTGAAAAAAACTGCACGAATTAAGTTATAAGGGGTGATTTTTTAAAAGCTATGGGAAAGTTTTCTAAAAACACGTACAATTCAGAAAAATTCTTGAAATCTTTATTTGAATCGATAGTTCGGTCCATATAATTTAATGTTTGTAGATTGTTTCATGCAAATGTTGACCTTGACTGCACCTCAAATGGTCCATCCGCTTAGTCCAATTTTGGCATACTCTTTCCAACATTTCGGCCGGGATCTCACGAATAAATTTTTCAATGTTGTCTTCCAATGCGCCAATTGAAGCGGGCTTGTCTGTATAGACATGAGCTTTGACATAGCCCCACAAAAAATAGTCTGAAGGCGTTAAATCGCACGATCTAGGCGGCCAATTGACCGGTCCCGAACGTGAAATAAAATGTTCACCGAACTCGCCTCTCAATAAGTCCATTGTTGCGCGTGCTGTGTGGCATGTGGCACCGTCTTGTTGAAACCACATGTCATGCAAGTCAAGCTCATTTGGGTAAAAAAAAATTGAATATCATCTCACGGTAGCGCTCACCATTCACAGTTACGTTACGATTCGCATCATCTTTGAAGAAGTACGATCCAATTATGCCACCAGCCCATAAACCGCACCAAACTGTGACTTTTCTGGATGCATTGGTAGCTCTTGCAATGCTTCCGGCTGATATTCGCTCTAAAATCGACAATTCTGCTTATTTACGTACCCATTGACCTAAAAATGAGCTTCGTCGCTGAACACATGTGATGTCGCGATGAACTTTCTTAACAGAGCACGTATTTTGATAATAAAATTCAGATAATTCTTCGTTTGTAAGACGATTCATGTTTAAACTATAGACCAAACTGAAGATGTTTGACAGTGAAACAAAACACGAAACGTGCGTCAGCTGTTTAAACCAGTGTTGCCGAAAAGATAATAGCTAAAAAATCACCCTTTACAACCAATATATCTGAAAATATTTGCTGCGTCGTGGGATGTGATACGGTCCCACATACGGTGGCATCGACTACTCAAGCCGGCTCAGCGTTAGGTAAACCGAGGAATCTGCGCCATTTACCGTTTTAGAGGGTTCTTAATTGACGATTGCGCTGACCTTAACCGCCTGAGGGCAACTGCCATTGGCATCGATGGTGTGACCGAGAAACTGCGCGGAAGCTTGTGCGAATGTGTACTTCTCAATATCAATTACCAGTCCGGTTTCGGGAAGCTTACGAGATGCTCTAATTTTTCTCGCTCGTCCTTGAACGCTATGAGCAGATCATCAATAAATTGAAAACAAAAATCGAATTCTTGCGACTGGGCCGCGTTTATTAGTCCAAAAGTCATTCCAACAAATACGAATGAACCGAAGGAAGTACAGATTGCTGTTTTTGGGATATCTGCTGGTTCTACCGGGATCTAGTGGTACGCTCTTTGCACCCAAACAACTGTTGTGTGAAATTATGAATATGGAGAATTGGGTACCTTCCCGGCTGTATTAAAACGTGTTACACCGTTTTACTTAGGCACCATGTGAAGTGGCTAGCTCCAGCTACTTCCTGAAGGCATGTATTTATCGGCTTCCAGTAGAAATTGAAATTCTTTCTTTGCGTCAGGTAGCTTCTCAGACGAAAATCTTTTCGGCCGTGCGAATATCGGAGGTCCTTTGGTTACTATATAGTGAGTGACCGAATGTGAAATTTTTGTTCTTCATTGCATTCACAGGCAGCTCCCTTATTGAATGGCCGAATTTGCCAAAGCGCCGGGCATGAAAGGAAGTTAAGTGTGTCCTTGGACAAGGCATCCAGGTGAATACAATGAAGTTAAGGGGTCAATGTGACGTTTTCTCTTAAGGTCGAATAGTAGTCCGTACGCTGTTAGGAAATCTGCGCCTATTGTTGGTTTGTCAACCTCGGCTACAACGAAAACCCATTGAGAAGAAGACTAAGGTCTGACTTAACAACACGCTTACCATAGCTGCGCACTCGCGTTAATTTGGAAGCGAGAAGGGGGAAGTTGGGGTCAGGACAACACTTCGTGAGACCCTGCGTAGCGGGTTATACAGAAATATCAGCCCCGGTGTCGACCAAGTAGCGTGTATCACTAGTGCGGTCGAAAATAAAAAGTTGACTACGACGCAGAGCACATAGATATATGTAGGAAGGAATAAAATGCACTGTTTGAGAATAAGAATTATGTGTACGTGTGCTCGCCACCGTTCATAGTGGCACAATGAGGGGACATCTTATGCAGATGGAGCGAGCACTTTTCGGGCTGCTCAATAATGAACGGGGCATTGAGGATGGCAGCCCTGTAGTTTTGGGTGGAGCGGAGAACAATCCGACCGTGGTGGAAGTCATTTTGGCGACTGAATCTCTAAAAGTTGGCAGATCCGTCGTTGTGGATGAAATCCGGCCAGAAAAGATTAAGGTAATAGGTAAAGAGGGAGTTTTATGGCTGTCTCGTGTCGTTAAAGTGACCTGGTGATGAGACACCTGTTGATTAGCACATTGGGTTGATTGTCGCACTTTTAAAGAAGGGGGACAAAAGAGATTACTCCAATTACAGGGTCATATCTCTTTGAAGTCTCCCAGGGATAGTTTACGCTAAGGTGTTCGAAGCGCGTTCTAGAGCTATGGTCGAGCCCAGGATGGGGGATGAACAGTGTGGCTTTCGTCGCGGTAGAAGTATAACCGACCAGCTTTTCACTCTACGAATGGTACTCGAGACGGCTTGAGAGTATGTCAAGCCCATCTACAGTTGTTTTGCGGTTGTTTGTTTGGAAAAGGCATACGACTGAGTTCCTAGAGGTAAACTCAGGAGTGTTCTGCAGGGGTATGGGATTGAAGGTCCTCTTCTAAGGGCCATTCAGTCTCTATACACAAACTGTAGCAGTTGTGTTCGGGTTAACGGTGCTAAATCAGCACCTTTCACAGTGGGCGTTGGACTTCGCCAAGAGTGCGTCTTGTCACCTCTCCGTTTCATTGTGTATATGGACTGGATGTTGCGGCGCAGCCGATGCGAGGAATGTTTCACATTGCGAAAGTTGAGGGTAAGTCATCTTCTTTTTGCATATGACTTAGTTATCTTCACATCTTCGTAGACGGAACTCCAACGCAAACTCGATAGGATTGTGGCCGTATGTGCTGATGCTGAAATGAAGGTCAACGTGAACAAATCGGGGGCTATGGTCATCTTTTGAACACCCGCTCAATGCACTCTACAGGTTAGTGGAGTCCCATTGAAGCAGGTGCAGATGTTTAAGTATCTCGGGGTATTTTTTACGAGTGATGGAAGGAGTAATGCTGAGCTTTCCTGTAGGATTGGGCGAGCTCAGTAAATTTTGGATCAGCTTGGTAGATCTGTAATTAGGAAGGGCGAGTTTGGTGTCAAAGCCAAGTTAGCGGTTTTCAACTCAGTATATGTTCCAACTCCCACCTATGGTCATGTAATTATCCGTGCTGTTGTGGGAATTACTCGCCGGGATAGAGTGAGAAACACTGCAGTGCGCGAGAAACTTAAAATTGAATAGCTGCTTCTTTGAACCAAGAGGCCTATGTTTCGTTGGTTTGGTCACGCAGGCGTTGACTGCGATTCCATCATGCAGGCGACGGATTGGCAGACCCAGGACAAAATGGTTCGACCAGGACAAAATACTCGCCTGGTTACGTTAGGGCATAACTCCTGATGAGTTAGAGTCAAAGGCGGAGGATCGAGTTGCCTAGAGATCTCCCGTGCGTGGTTTACCCTCGCAGACCCTTTAGTGGAGCATGCGGCTCAGAAGTTGATGCTGAAGATAATTTAAGATTATTCGAATTTAAAGAAAATAAAATTATATAATTATTCCTGAAAGTTCTTTACTTTTTTATTTTTATTAAAGAGGGAGTCTATAACATATAATTTATGTAGTTTTTTTTTTTTTTAATTTGAACGTTTATTTAAGAAAAACATGTACAATAGTTTTATTCAAAATATTGCCTATCTGAAGCTATGACTTTTCCCATCTTTCTGGCAATTTGTGAATCCGATCCCAAAAGAACTGCCCCTGCTTGGCAGCCAAGAATGAATCAAGCCAACTTTTGATATTCTGCTCTGATGTGAACCGTATTTCAGTAAGGGCGTTCTGCATCGACCGGAACAAATGGTAGCCAGAAGAGGCAAGGTCTGAACTATAAGGCGGGTAGGGTAAGACTTCCCATCCATTCTTTTCCAAATAGTTCCTAACCGGAATAGCAACATTGGGCCGAGCGTTGTCATGATGGAAAATTATTGCCTCGTGTCTGGTCGCATATTTCGGGCGTTTTTCGGCTACTGTTCCCTTCAAACGGATTAATTGAATTATTAACTCCAGGAAAAAACACTTTTTCAGGCAAAAAGTTCGACATATTTGTTATATTTGAGTGAAAAAAAATGATCGTTGTTTGCGCTTCAAATAAATGACACATTCTGAAATGACATACAATGACAATAGCTTTCCAACGCACGTTCCAATGGAATAAAGACAATGAAAAAATACAACCTACGTCATATCTTGACAAACCGCACGAATTAAGTTATTGACCGAATAAAAACGCGCTTGAATATAAGTTATTGATTGTTAACTTTATTTTCTTTTATGTTAAATAATTGTTAGGGTTAAACGAAGGTATCGTTTTAATCTCAAGTAAGATAGATTTTCTTATCACACTCATTCAGACAGAAAAGAATTGATCCCGCGATTTAAAAAACTCCACGCCAACAAGAGAAACTCAAGTAACGGTTGCTATGTCAAACGGTGTCTAGAAGATTTTGTCCCTGGTTTCATCTTCACAGAAGTTGATACCGGAGACAGAGTAAGAAGCTTTTTTGTTTTTTTTTTCCTTTATTCACCACACAATGGCTTTGTTTAACCAAAAATCAAGTATGGTGAACAAACTGGTTCTTGAGACTTTTAAGCAGGGTTTACATTTGTTATATAACTACGAATTATATTGTTTTTAGTTACTATTGAGCGGAATAGTCGCAAATCCAACGATGTAACATCCCCACGTTGTCCAACGGTGCGATCTACCGAACTCATAACATTTATTTAAAATTCACTTTTTAATATACTTTTTATATACTAAATATTCGCTAAATTTATAGAAATGTCAGATGTCAAAAACGTAATCGAGGTGCACGCTTGCCTGGGGATGCGACTGCAAATGTTAATTGGGGGAGTACATCGATACTCCGCCGCAATGTTAATAGGGTACTAAATATGTATATACAAATGTTAAATAATATGTCTAAGGTATTAACAGCAAAAGGATTGAATTTTTGAATTTTTTGAATATAACTTATATTGATATCGGTCTAATTACAAGCACTATCTTGAAAGTCTATTGTGTTGATAGAGTAAACAGGCGAGGATGTGAACTAGTATGGTACTAGTTCGCAGCTCATCAGTTCAACATTTGCCCTTACCTGTCACTCGGACTCCCTTTATGGAAAATGTAGGTATTGAATTCCTTTACAATAATAAAAAAGTTATTGTGAATTTTGAAAATTTTTTGTTTTGAAAATTTGTTGCGTATGTTACGACTGAGAACGGAAGACTCTTCACTAGAGAATTACACAGTTTACTTTCCATAGGATGTGATGTGATTCTTACAGGTGACTTCAGCTGTCAGCGTCATCATGATTGGGGATATACACGCGCAAAATCACGAGGAGACGTACTGTCTAGTTATAATATACAGATCTACGTAAGAGTCCTTGTATACATATTTAAGGAAATTAACAATGGATTTAACAATGGTAATTGGCATATATTTAAAACAAGTATTGTTTCGGGGCTTACAGGTTTGTCACATGCTCAAGACTCAGTTTTTAGTGAGACAAATATTGATAAATTTGTAGATAATTTCACAAATCTCATAAATAATGCTGAAGAAAGAGGTGTTCCAAAAATAACTTAGCATAACTTTCCAACCGAGCTTCCAAACTACATCCTAGAACATATTAAACTAGAAATTATACCGTCAGCCTCATCTTAAATGGCCGCTCCAATTAATTCAACATCTTATCATTCAATTTGCAAATATGGAGTCAAGAATTGGAATCTGTGGATAAAAATAAGAATCGTTCTTGGCACATCGTCAAGCTGATCTATAATTAAAAAAAAAACAAAAAACAGCCATCATAAATGATATCACATATTTTACGATTAAAGAAAGCGGACTGTCTCTCTGCTCTTTCCTCTAAAAATCACTGCCTTTCCGAAAATCTAAGTGAACGCGTAATTGATAATCTGGTTAATCCAAATGTTCGTACTTTTGATAGTGATATCTGTATCTAAACAAATTATAAAATGTCTCAAAGTGAAAAAAAACCGGAGAAATATCTACCTGAATCATTTGCCTTCTATGTTCTTAAATATTTAAAATTTCTGGTTAAAGCATGACTAAAAACAATACTTCCCAAATAAGTGGAAAGTCATACCGCTATTGAAACCAGGTAAGTCAGCTGAGTCTCCCACCTGCAATAACCTTACTCAGCAGCATACGCAAGATCTTAGAAACAGTGGTTAGAAACATTTATGCAATTTCAGAATACCTCGTAACAATGTCTCAGGATATGTAACCATGTCAAATCTTATCGCTTTGATGGTAAATAAACTTTTAAACTGGTATGATACCGCTCAACGTTAAGAAGTATCTAGGCAAAATTGTACAAATATTTCTGTTTCGTTGTATTTTTCAAGTTTATGTTATTAGCTGCACGTCTCAAAATAAGAACTAATTGTGAGAAAACTGAAAAGGTCGTTTTTAGTCATCCCCATCATGATCTTCTGACCCGACAACTAAATGTCTCGCGGGGTAAGCCACGCACGACGGATCTCCAGGCACCTCGATCCTCCGCCATCGACTCTTACTCATCAGGAGTTATGCTCAAGCGTAACATGGCGGGTTGACTTGGTCCACCCAACTCGTCCTGTACCTGCCATGCGGTCGTCTACATGATGGAATGACATTCAAGTTCTGATAAAGCGGACATTCGTGCCACGTGGCCAAACCACAGAAGCAGAGCCCTCTCTCTTCTAAGAAGCAGCTATTCAATGTTGATACCATCGCGCGCTGCCGTTTTTCTCACCATATCCCTGCGAGTAATACTCAGAACAGCACGGAAAAATCTCATCTCACCAGCTTGTATTCGCGATCTTAGTCGTTCGGTCATTACACATATTGCATGACCATAGGTGGGAGTTGGAACATATACTGAGTTGAAAACCGCTAACTTGGCTTTGACACCAAACTCGCCCTTCCTAATTACAGATCTACCAAGCTGATCCAAAATTTACTGAGCTCGCCCAATCCTACAGGAAAGCTCAGCATTACTCCTTCCATCACTCGTAAAAAATACCCCGAGATACTTAAACATCTGCACCTGCTTCAATGGGACTCCACTAACCTGTAGAGTACATTGAGCGGGTGTTCAGAAGATGACCAAAGCCCCCGATTTGTTCACGTTGACCTTCATTTCAGCATCAGCACATACGGCCACAAACCTATCGAGTTTGCGTTGTAGTTCCGTCTGGGAAGATGTGAGGATAACTAAGTCATATGCAAAAAGAAGATGACTTACCCTCAACTTTCGCAATGTGAAACATTCCTCGCATCGGCTGCGCTGCAACATCCAGTCCATATATACAATGAAACGGAGAGGTGACAAGACGCACTCTTGGTGAAGTCCAACGCCCACGGTGAAAGGTGTTGATTTAGCACCGTTAACCCGAACACAACAGCTACAGTTTGTGTATAGAGACTGAAAGCCTTAGAAGAGGACCTTCAATCCCATAGCCCTGCAGAACACTCCTGAGTTTACGTCTAGGAACTCAGTCGTATGCCTTTTCCAAACAAACAACCACAAAACAACTGTAGATGGGCTTGGCATACTCTCAAGCCGTCTCGAGTACCATTCGTAGAGTGAAAAGCTGGTCGGTTGTACTTCTACCGGGACGAAAGCCACACTGTTCATCCCCCATCCTGTGCTCGACCATAGCTCTAGAACGCGCTTCGAACACCTTAGCTAACTATCCCTGGGAGACTTCAAAGAGGTATTACCCTGTAATTGGAGCAATTTTTTTGTCCCCTTTCTTTCAAAGTGAAACAATCACACCAATTTGCCAATCAACAGGTGTCTCACCACCAGGTCACTTTAACGACACGAGACAGCCATAAAACTCCCTCTTTACCTATTGCCTTAAGCATTTCTGGCCCGATTTCATCCACTAACCTGTAGAGTGCATTGAGCAGGTGTTCTGGAGATGGCCATAGCCTCCGATTGGTCCACGTTGACCTTCATTTCAGCATCAACACATACGGCCACAAATTTATCGAATTCACTTTGGAGTTCCGTCTGCGGAGATCTTCATAATATCCAAACGATACCTGGCAGAATCCTCGGAATTTAATTTTCTGTGGTTAAAACTCCATGTCCGTAAGCATTTAATCCACTACTGCTTTATATATAGAATTCCAAACATGGATAGCAATTCACCTTTTAACGAATTTGATGCGCTATCTGACTCCATCTCAAGAATTGTATCCTTGTATCCTCGCACTGAAATTGCCATTGCTGGCGATTTCAATGTACACAATTCTTTGCTGAGGTAAATAGTCTGACCCAGCTAGTAAATGAGCCTACACGAATACCTAACATTGCAGATAATTCCGCCAACACCTTGGACCTGTTTCTCACATCTCATCCGGACAAATATTCTATTGACATTCTGTCACCTCTAGGCTCGTCTGACCATTGTGTCGTTTCAGCAAATTTCTCGTTATCGCCACAAACAGTTACAGAACAGATTCCTAAAAGAACAGTATGGCTATACGAGAAAGCCGATTGGAGCGGTCTAAACAACTCCTTTAGGAATTTTAACTGGTCACTATGCTTCCTCGATAGTGGGCATGAGATCCTCCATTCCTCATAGAGTGAAGTGTATCAAGCCCAAAGCAAACGCATGGTACGACTGGGGCTGTAAAGAATCAGGTTGATAGAGTTGAATTTCCGGATATACAAAGCAAACCCTACTTAGGAAAACGGGAATTATTTAAACGGGCCAGAAATGACTGTAATGCAATTATAAGACGTGTGAAATTCTCGTATGAGCAAAAGTTGAGGGAGAAAGTGCTACAATGTCCCAAGAGTAGCAAAAACTTTTGGTCATTTGTAAAAAACGTAAAGAATTCCACGTAAAGAATTCGTCTTCAATTCCCACGCTCATTTACAATGACATCCCAGCTGTCAGCTCATTAGACAAAGCGAATATGCTTGCGGCGCATTTTGCAGCTAGCTCAACACTGCCAGATTCCTATATGTCGCCACCTGTACTTGAGAGCGTTGATTTCAACATGTGACGAATCCACTTCCTTACTCGTACAGTTGCAAGAGTACTTAAAGATCTCGACGTGCACAAATCCGCTGACCCGGATAGTATTCCCCCTATTTTTCTGAAGAGGTGTTTTTCTGCTCTGGCAAAACCACTGCGTAAGCTTTTTCATCTATCCTACTCTTTAGGTCTCTTTCCGAGCAGATAAAAACAGCATTTGTCCAGCCCGTCCCTAAAAATGGCGAATCTTCGTCACCCACCTCGTACCGACCCATAGCACTTACATCCCTTCTTTCTAAGGTCATGGGAACGATGTCAAATCGTCAGCTTATGAAATATTTCGATCTGATAGCTTATCTCACCGAAAAGTGGAACCAATCCTTGCACAATGCAGGCGAAAGCAAGATCGTTGCGCTTGATATTTCCAAGGCATTTGACAGAGTTTGGCATCAAGCTCTCTTGTGGAAAATGCGTGCCTATGGTGTATATGAATCTCTTCTTCAATGGATTGGAAATTAACTTTCGAACCGTTCAATTCAAGTTGTTTTGGATGGGTTCAAGTCTGATATCCACCAAATAAATGCTGCTGTTCCCCAAGGCTGTTTTCTGTCTCCGACACTCTTTCTCATTTTTATAAATGACCTCTTGTCTGCTACTTCTAATCCATTCCATTCCTTCGCTGATGACAGCACCCTCAGCTTTTCATATTCGCACCAAGACTCACGACCCCGCCCTTCGGCCGTAGAATTGGAACGACAGCGTATGATAAGCACATTGAATTCCGATCTTGACAACATAATCAGTTGGGGAAAGAACAACCGTGTGGAGCTCAATGCTTCAAAAAGTCAATGCTGCCTGCTGTCACTCAAGCGAAGCCTTTTTAATCAGCCATTATTCATGAATGGAACCTGTGTCGATGAAACCGGAAAGCTTTACATCCTTGTTATGTGTATCAACACAACACTTAGTTGGAACGATCACATATTTGAGGTCGCCAAAAATGCTGCAAAAATAAATGCAAATATCGGCCTATTCCTCCATTGCCTCCACTACCACCAGCTGATTCTCTCAGAGAAATTCTGCAGAAATAAGCAGCTTTGTTGGGAGTTTTTCTTAAAAACCCCCGAACTGCTCTGTACTCTTAGAAATCGAACTACCACAATTTAAAATAATTCCGTTCAGTGAAGATTATCGGGAGTGGCCAGAATTAAGAGAATTTTAGAGTTTCACTGTAGAAATAGCTGACTCAAATGATGAGGAAGCGTGGGAAAGTTCGAGCGTAGGAACAACAAAACCTTATTTGTTAATAATGCGTCTGTTGGTGGACAAATGTGATGAAGTTATTCGTGGTTTGAAAGCTCTGGGTTGGGAAAGCAGAGATCCGTGGCTCATTTATTTAATACTCGATGAGACAGACATAGAAACGCGTAAGGCTTGATTACTTTTTAAGAATAATGCAAAAGACGAAATTACTCTTTTTTATGAAGGAAAGGTGTGATGCCTTAGAATCGTGTGACAGTAAATTGAGTGAATATAAAAACCGCTGACATAGACACACCACTAGTTCTGGTGGTACATTAAATAATATAAAAACTCTAAAAAATAATCTAAAAACCATATGAACGATGAGTGCCAGTGTCATCTTTGCCAGAAAACAAGTCAGCGTATAGAGTTGACAAGCCGCTAAATTAAACAACTTCTCTACCAAGAGGGTAAGGGAAGGTGACAAGCCTAATAACAAGAAGGTGACAAGATACCTACTTCGCTTCGTTCTATGACGCACGATATACACCTGGAATGCAAGGATATAGACGAAGTAACGTCGAAGGAAGAAAGCGGCCATTACCGAGTTTCTTGAAGATTATGAAGTTAAGCCGGCCATTACCGAGTTTCTTTAAGATTATGAAGTTAAGCCGCCGTCAGAAAAAACAATGAAGAAAACTTTCGGCGGGACTCAGGCGGCCACCCTACTGTTGCCTCTAGACATCGGTAACAGATTACTTCCACGGGAAAAGTACCCGTTGGTTGGATCTATTGCAGGATTCGAAAAAATATTTTGCCAAAGAAATGCTTTAGATGCCTCGGGTTCAGCCATATGACAAGAACGTGCAAATGCCCTACCTAGAACGGGGAAGCGTGCTAACGAATAAAAGGGGAACCATTTTACTCGAAGCCCTCTCTTGTTTGGACATCGCCGTTGCTAATGTGGGAAATCTGAACACGTTTAGTAGAGCTGCTGCGTGATCGATAATTGATGTTTCGTTCGTAAGCGGTAGTCTATCGGTAGATCGATCTCCATAGTCGTAAACGACCTCGAAACACTCGGTCTGAAATTAGCAAGACGAGATATTAGATGACGAGGTCTTAGAGTACGCAATCATTGAAGACGTAGATTAAGGAACGACGAAGCTCGATACGGAGAGACATTTGGTATTGAGGACAGCAAAAGACAGTGATTTAAGGATATGTGTACGTAATTGAACGAAAATGTCTTGGGTAAAGCCTACAAAATTATAACTGCGAAGCTCAAGGCGCCTCAGAGACCGGTACCAACTTGCCCGCATTTACTCAGCAGGATCGTATAAACTCTCTTCCCCTCACAACATGACTGAGCTCTACTAAGCGAGATCGGAGAACTACGCGAACGTATTGCTGCCGTAACAACCGACGAACTCGCACGAACACCCGCCTGGGCGTTTTCTTTAGTATGTATATTGCATGCTTAAGCAAACAAGCTTCCGGAATAATGGGAATACCAAGGGTTGATATTATTATCAAAAGGCAATGAACCACCGTAGGAGCCCTCATCTTGTCGGGCGCTCTGTATTTACTATGGGCAAAATATATATATAAATATGGAACAGATTGCAGCCTATTATTGAAGCCAGTGATGTACTCGTGGACAATCGACGCTATTAAAGTCGTAACAGACAAAGCCCATTCGGCCACACAAGGTAGAAGATGAAACGGATGTAGAAAAAAGTATTGCATATTAAGATTGATCAGGATCTACTTTACCGATAGGTTGCTCCTTTATGACTTCGATGACGGGACGAAATTGCACAGAATTACAGGAGGTGTGCCCCAAGGATCAGTGTTAGGTCCTTTACTGTGGAAAGTGATGACGCCGTTCAATTATCCATTATAGGGTTCGCGAACGATGTTGTTGTTGTGGTCGTGGCAAAACGGCTTGAAGGCAAGGAAGCAATAGCACTATAACTGGCTACGCTATATGAGTTTAGACCTCGCGGATCATAAAACGGAATCCGTGTGACAGTCGGAGAACACACCATTATTTCCAGCCCATTTATAAAATACCTGGGAGTGATGATTGATGCTCGGATTAATTTCAAGCATCACCTCCCATACGCTCGCGAGAAATCGTCGAAGGCGGTGCATTTCGAAAGGTATACAATATTGGGGACTTTATGACGCAACCGTAAATCAAGAAAAACAGTCGAAAGCAGCCAATATATGTTCGATATTAAATCGAAAGAGCGTAAAAAACTTGGTGAACGGCCAACACCAGAAAATATAGTTCAATATATGCTGAAATCCGAAGTTCTTTGGGCTGTTGTTAATAATGCAGTAGTACGAATAATGTGCGATCTAAGAAATTTAGAACGGAAGCTGAACACCACGTAACAAAGCAAGGAGCTCGAATCCGTCAATCTCGAAGTAATACTTAGCGGCAGTTCCGCTGTGGAATAAACGGATTAATTCCAACGGAGGTGGTTTTAGTCAGCAAGAATCTGAAAATGGATCACTGGACGTTGGACCATTGGTGAATATGAAAGGTTTTCAACCCCCACAAAAAAAAAAAAAAGATCTTGCTTTGATTCAAATGAAATAGAAGTTGAAGCCTTCAACTTCTATTCATTCCCTCATTTTAAATAAAATCACTTCGCAAACATCACTCCTGCCTTTCGATTTTGTCCTTGTTGAATGACAACTTGAGATCAGCTTCAATGAAATGTTACAAATAGCGCCACCATTTCAACGCAATTTAATCAGTGTTTGCTTAAGTTTTCGAGTTCATAAGTACGTGTTTTGTGCTGTTATGAATGAGAAGCATCAGGACAACGCCTGACGCCGGGCATTACCGGCTGCGTACCGTCACCTTTGGTACTTCCCTGCTCCTTTATATCAATGTTTTGAAACAACTTGCCTCGGATTACTTGGATCCTATTTTATTATCTTCCTCGGATTCCGCTGCGGAATCCGAACCCATCATAATGGGTTTTTTTTTTTTCAGATTTCAGACCGAGTGTTTCGAGGTCGTGTACGACTATGGAGATCGATCTACCAAATTTTTCAAAATTCATTCTACCTTGTTGCTGAAATTTCTTCAGAGTTCTACTATGATTTATACAATTATTTATAAATATTTTAATTTTATATGAAATTATCAAATTCCATTCAAAATTCTTAAAACTTAACTTGTAACTTGTTTTGTAATACATACTTAAAATAACTTCATGTGCCTAGCATGACTGTCATACCCTATGTCATATCACTTAATAACTTAAACTAATTTCAATCCCATAAACTGCTTCAATCCGCTATTTCACATTTGAAATGCATGGGGGCAATGAAAAAGCTTTGACAGATTGGCTTCTTATTATCACTCATCGTAACATCGATCTCTTATATCTACCAACCCTGAAACATCATACAATGGGAAAGGGAAAAATAAATCGTGTTGATTTGTTTGAATGTGTAGTACTCTTTTTTTATTGTCGATCAGTAATTTGCATGGCTCCACCTATTTCCAGTCACTGACAATGCTCAAAGAGTCATATCTTTATATAAAACTACCAAACACATTTCCACAGGACTATTTTCACATTATTAATTGCTAACCAAGTGAACGATACTTCTTTGTAAAATATAATGACACACCAAAGCATTATACATGAGCTTTCTTTGACATAGGTATGCATCAAAATAACACATTATATTATGTGGACCTATGTAGAACAAGCAATCATTACGGGATTATAAAGGGTGATTTTTTAGCTATTATCTTTTTGGCAACACTGGTTTAAACAGCTGACGCGCGTTTCGTGTTTTGTTTCACTGTCAAACATCTTCAGTTTGGTCTATAATTTAACCATGAATCGTCTTACAAACGAACAACGCTTGCAATTCATTGAATTTTCTTATCAAAATGCGTGCTATGTTAAGAAAGTTCAGATCCACTTTTTTACCGAAAAATTTTGTTCTGCGACGAAGCTCATTTTTAGCTCAATGGGTACGTAAATAAGCAGAATTGTCGATTTTGGAGTGAATATCAGCCAGAAGCATTGCAAGAGCTACCAATGCACCCAGAAAAAGTCACAGTTTGGTACGGTTTATGGACTGGTGACATCATTGGACCGTACTTCTTCAAAGATGATGCGAATCGTAACGTAACTGTGAATGGTGAGCGCTACCGTGAGATGATATCCAACTCTTTTTTGCCCAAAATGCAAGAGCTTGACTTGCATGACATGTGGTTTCAACAAGACGGTGCCACATACCACTTAGCACGCTCAGCAATGGACTTATTGAGAGGTGAGTTGGGTGAACATTTTATTTCACGTTCGGGACCGGTCAATTGGCCGCCTAGATCGTGCGATTTAACGCCTTTAGACTATTTTTTGTGGGGCTATGTTAAAGCTCATGTCTATACAGGCAAGCCCGCTTCATTGGAAAACAACATTGAAGCATTTATTCGTGAGATACCGGCCGAAATGTTGGAAAGAGGATGCCAAAATTGGACTAAGCGGATGGACCATTTGAGGTGCAGTCAAGGTAAACATTTGCATGAAATAATCTTCAAACATTAAATTATATGGACCGTACTATCGATTCAAATAAAGATTTCATGCATTTTTCTGAATTTTATGTGTTTTTTTTTTGAAAAACTTTTAAAAAATCACCCTTTATGTTAAAATAATAAATATTAAATGTTTGAAAAACTGGATTACCGGCAACGATTATACTTGTCGATTATATTTACTGTGATAGACGTGTGTGATTAATATATATGTGATATAAATATCGAATTTTATGAAGAGTGTTACAAGAGTGCTTTCTTTTGTTTCAATCAAAACATTAAATTACAGTCCACTTTAAGACTACACTAGCGATCTGCTCTTGCTACTTGCTCTTTACAAATTTTCATTTTATTTCACTCCGGTATGTATAGCTTAAAGTCATCAGCAAACATTAAAATGTTGCAATCAGTTTTTCAGAATTTAACTTTATTACAAAAGCTTATTTGTTTGTAAATAAGGAAAATAAAGATGACACAGAAATAAATAAAATTCATTGGCAACAATATGAAAAATATACACGTAACAATTATAAATAATTATGTACATGGGTATACGTATAAACAACTAAATGCAAGTGGTCTTAAAAATTCGCTGATTATTGAGGTTACAATACGATTGTGTTTGACTTGTTTTAGCTTGCATCCCAGATAATTGAGGTTTTTTCAGTTAATCGAATTTCAAGGGTAAAGAATTTGTTTTTTAATATCTTCGTGATAATTTTCGTAAAGAAAAGAAGATTAGTAAAAGTCGATCGCTTCTTTAAACCAGATTGAATGTTGAGCATAAGAGATTTGCAGAAAAAATTTAATTTATCAGCATGTTATCAACATGTCGAACAGATTTACAATATATGTCAAAGAGAGGTTAAACTTATGACATACAATCTTATGCAATTGTGGGGCACATTTTTTGAGGAAACCAGAAGGAAGGCCTTCCTATCCTGTACAGTAACTAAAGTCCATTCTAGTGAAACCGCACAACGTTTCTTTTTCTAAAATTTCAAAGTTATGAAAGATTGGGGTGGAAGTATCGCCGAGGTAGTATATACAGTATATACATTTTATTGACGATGACAAAAGACCTTCAACATAACGAATAACGTCTTAGTGTCTATTCACTGTAGATGACGGATACTTAGGAGGAATATATACTCATATGATGAAAAATTAAGCAGAAGGTATATTTTGCTGCAGCAAATTGCAGTGTCGGTGTAACCACTTAGATTAATATCCACAGACTTAAAGTGGCTCCTCATCCCAATTAGGACACCACCTAGTCGCTGGTAAACACTGTTATTTGGTGCTCTATCACAACGATTGACAGAAAAACAAGCAGGATAAAATATGGTATTGTTTGAAAGTGTCATCTATTCTAGTCTCGGTGAGAACAAATATCAGATGATTAATGTTTATATTTAGTTAAGTACCAACTGCCAGGCGTGATAAAAACACGGCAAATGGAGGAGGTACAACTTTCTTCTGATTCGTAAATAGATGGGATCATGCGACCATCGATAATATTATCTTCCCCCAACAGACGCCACCAAACTGTGTCGGTGGAGGCAGGATCGCCATCACTATGAGCAGCCGATAAGGAACGTAATATTATATAATAAGCTATCTAATTGAGCTATCATTTGTTTTAGCATGGTTGATGAATTTCTTGTTCTTGCTGTGTATTGGTTGTGGTTGTTC
The DNA here is from genome assembly GCA_905231855.2 of Eristalis tenax. Classification (NCBI taxonomy): domain Eukaryota; kingdom Metazoa; phylum Arthropoda; class Insecta; order Diptera; family Syrphidae; genus Eristalis; species Eristalis tenax. Next base: position 90,410,624 of record HG993124.1, on the reverse strand, counting down.
TTGCTGATGAGTATCAGTTCAAGTTCTGTCAGTCCAAGTTTTCGATTCATTTAGTTGAAACCATCAGACACTATATCAATTAAGGAAGAATTTTTTGATTTTTTAATGATTCTCCAGAGAAGGGCATCTGTTGATATTTTTCGGTGTTTATCGCAATAGTAGTGAAACAAGCTTGTCAGCATCGGTACCTTTAATGCCAATACATTTAGCGTGAAATGAATCATGGTAAAACCCTAGTAGTTTTCCATATCTTCAAACGATAATGAGAATTCGTGTAAAAGCAACTGAGGATGTTCCTGCTTAATCACTCAAGATGACAGTCGAGGTTGGAGTATTTAATAGCAAGTATCTACACCCGTGACGTAGGAGGTGTAGTGTATGATGAAAACGGGTTGCAACATGCCGTGATAGGAATTAAAGGAGTACAACTTCAATGGAAGCGAATCTTTGCTATAAAGGCGGACCATGTACTTAATATAGTATTCCTATTCGAGGGAGTGAAATCAACGCTGATCTTACAATTACGATGATGCAACTCAAGAAGTTTCACATTAATAAGATAAATTCGAGACATAGTTCTAAAGGCTTGGATAATTTTAATGTATACGTCAAACAGATTAGACAAAATCACTCAAGAAGTTCGTTTGATTTTTAATTAGAGTTTTTCAATGATTTATAAAACTAATATAAATAATAAATTATAAAATATATAATTAATAATTTTACAAAAAAAAAATTAAAATAAATTATGAAATAATTAATAAAACACCTAAAAATTAAGAACAAAATTATTAAACTTGACAGTAGTAGTAGAGTAGCTTCTTATAAAGGCCTTCAAGTTCAACAAACAATACTACATTGCCATTCAAAATGATAAAAAAAACCTATCTGGACATATGGGTGACAACTCTCGGTGACATAAATAAAATGAAAATTTCAACAATAGAAGATGACATAATTCACATAAGCAGGAAAGATCATATTGCATTAACGGTCGAAAGGCGAACCGTTTTCGCGATAAAAACTTTTCGAACTGAGGTCCTACAGGCCACGTTTTCTCCATGGGGCATAGCGGCAACTTCTGAGCATGGAAAGATGCGTGATTGAACCCGGTATAGTTGTCAAGAAGCAAGGTTCCACGGTCGACACACCGTTTTCGGCACTTCTTCCTATCTTCTAACTTGAAGGAGCCCTGAAGGGCTCCCTGTAGAGGTCAAGATACTGATATAAAACGTTCCCCAATTAACGCGAAAAGTCAAGTTAAACGAGGCTACTAGTAGTACAAATTAATTTCCACCACTGCAAAACAGCCACTGCCGACTTCGTGCTGTATTTGCTTCAAGAAAACCTGGATATAGCTTTAATTCAAGAACTTTGGCTCTTAAGAAGTAAAATTCAAGGATTAAGCTCCAAAATATACACATTATCCACATACCGAACGTAACTTGGGAATCTTAATAAAAAATATATAAGAAAAAATATATAATAAAAAATACTTTGAGACTAACAGAAACCAAGTCAGGCCGATTTTGATTCATAGGCTGCGACGCCAATGGCCACCACACCCATAGTGAGACTGTAACAAGGTTTGAGTCCATTTTGGATTCGAATACTTTTCAATCTTAGTAAACCAAAGCCAAAGCCAATCAGATATCTCCAGAATGCTGAACCAGGACCAGGACTCGAAATCTATTTAACAGAACAAAGATGAGCAAAAGATCCGGAGACTAGGATAATTACAAATCCAGCTTCAACGAATACAGGAGTAAAACAAGAACAGCAAAATCCTCATGTGAGTTATGTGAATCCATAGAATATCTGAACGGAGATTCTATCCAATATCTGTGTTCTAGTATATATCCTTAAACCGGATGCCTTTTGGACGGAATCCAGTCAGGCATCAATAGAGCTATTGACCGCAACCCACTTCCCTGGTTGTAAAGACCTTAAAGTCACAGTCCTCACCAGTATGACGGGTTCACACAAGTGAAGAAGTATTGTAATGGAAGAAATTATGAGAAAAAATAAGAAAGTATCATCGGCAATAAATTCTTTCAAATCTTTCAAACCTCCGCGTCAGGAAAATTCTGTGCCAGCGATGCTTCAAAAATCACAAATCCACACTACACTTCATCTCGGATACATCATCATCACGTTCGAAAAGTAAAAGTGGTTTTCATACCTAAAGCAGGTTAACCAAGCAACACTACCGCAGGGCACAACATGCCATTCAGCCTATCGTCATCTCTACAAAAAACCTTGGAAGGACACCTTGACCTATACATCAGAGGACTTATCAATTTAAACAACTTACGCAACACTCAACAACCCACCTCAAAGGCAGATCAGCGGAAAGTGAACTGCATAGTACTGTTTCCTGAAATTTAATATTCATTGAATATCAAGGAGTTTACAATAGCAGCCTCCCTTGATATTGAGGGCCATAAGAACAGCTCTGGAAGCTTTAAAAGTAGACGAATCTATTATATTCTGGATTGGTAATGTGCTGAACAGCAGAATCATCCATGCAGACATTTGATACAGTTCTATAAGGAATATGACAACTAGAGACCACAGGGGAGAGTTCATGGCAACCAGACGCTAGCCAAAAGCAGATGTCACCCAAACAACTAAATGATACATGACATTAAACGCTACCAACAGATCAAGCACACAAATCGAAAATCGACGACACTAAACTTGTTGGGGCATATTTTCTTGCCATTAAGATGTATTATAATACGTCACTCAGTAATAAAAGCTTGAACCTAGAAGTTGTGCGTCTGTCATTGGTGTTCCCACAATTCCCTCGACTATTTAAATAATAAGAAAAAGTCTTTAATCTTAAACCAGTGCTAAGTTATTTCTTCCATTGTTATTTTTAATTTAAATTTTCATTATTTTTCCAAAAAGATAAAAAAATAAAATGATGGAGACTGAAATGCATTCAAGCGCAGCTAGCTATACGATAACACCAGCTGGAAATATCACATCCAGCGACACACTTGCAGCTAATCTTAAATCTCTGAAAATACCCGTCTTGAAAAACAGCAGAATAACGACAATTCAATTCATATATTCAGTGCTATCATCGCTGTGTTGGAACCGAAAATCCTTAATGAAGTCTCGGATCTGTTTCCGAGAAACGGATAAGATAAATAAAACGCTGCTTTAAAACAGCACCTAATTTCTAGGTTAACCGAGTCAAAGGAATGTCATCTAAGCAAACTCGTGACTGGTCTTGAATTGGGCGACAAACGGCAGTCACGTTTTTTAAGGGAAATGCGACGCCTAACAGGAGAAAACGTTCCTAACGAAATGTTGTCAACACTGTGCATGTCACGAATGTCTAGTGTAAGTGGCATCTTATCCGTTAGCCATGAGACTTAACTTACTGGTCTCAGCAAAACCGCTGAGAAGATTATAGACACCACCTCTGCTCATGCAGTTTTCACAATCGATGTTGTTCACCATGGTCCAGAAGTCTTTTCAACAGACCATTCAGGTGATGTCGATCGACGTTTACAGGGTCTAGAATCTTCTTTGTCCATACCGGTAGGTACAATACAAGCAATATCTTCAAAACTCAATAGTCGATGACAGTTTAAACATAATTCCGTCGCCAAATCATTCTCAATGCAATTCAAAACAAAAAAAAAAAAATGGATCTTTATTGTTGTCATCTGAGAGATTTCTTGCAGATTCCGGCTCGACAATGAGTGTGATTAGCAAGTAGACTTTTCCTGCACATTAAAGCAGCTTTTAACAATATGACTAACTAAGCAATCTCAAATGGACTAACGAAAACAGGGGTAAATCAACATCTGAACCAGCACTACCATATTTTATTGTGGTCCCTACTTTTGGAAATATAAAGATCAAAAACACAACTCTGCCAAGCATCTTGGTTTTATCTTCGACAGGCAGCGTCAAAGAAAGAACGAAAAATTCTCAAAACGCTTACTACGCTTTCGGGTCGAATTGGGGACTACAGACGCAAGTAACCCACTGGACTTACACCACCATAGCAGGACCAATCTTTTCGTAGAGAGTCGTGGTATGGTGGAATGCCCTGCAAAAAAAATCCATGGAGGTAAAATCGGCACTAAGTCTAAACGATTTTAAATTTAGAACTTTTGGGCACGTCTGCATTTTTATGACCTTATAAATATTGCTAATATTAATGCAAAAGCCCATCACTCGCTTCGGCCGTAAATTTTCTATAACAATTCCGACAAGGGAGTAGTGTTCAGAAAACTCAGCTGAGTCGGAAAACTCTATTAGTATAAGTTAAAAACGAATACGCTGAGTCCGTATTATCAGCGACACATACGCTTAACTTCACAAATGTCAGCATTCTGCAAGCATAAACAACCCAAATGATAAACTCCAAACAGATCCCTGCAGCAATTCCCAGCATCGCCTGCTAACATTCCCAGAATGCGCCTAATCCATTCCACACACTCTATCTAATCCACAGATCCTCTTCTAGGAAGTATCCCACTCCAATAGCATCCGCAGCACCTGCAGAAATGCCGAGCCAACAATTTGCCGACATCAATTTGCCTATAAAATAATTGTTATCATAATTTTTAGTTCAGTTCTTTTTCGTACAATAAAGTGGACGGTTGTCCAACCAGCAATTAAAATTGGATTTTTTTTAAAATAAGTTCACTTTTTGTCTTTCTTCACTAATTGTCGCCCGAGCAGGGTCCGGTAGACAAAAGGGAATATCAGTTTTCGTTGAGTTTTGCTTTAATGCGTCAGAAGCAGCTGCAGCGCTCCCGAGCGTCAAAAATACTGCCTGTCGTGCATATTTAGTAGCCGCCGTGCATATTTTAATCTTACTTTTGACCTGCCGATCTAAATAAATATATCGTGTTGTGGTGAAATTTAAGGGTCCCGGACTAGCCCACAGTTAAAATATAGTATCACAGTGAATTTTGAACATATTGTGACAAAATAGTGTCAAAACAGTGAGAAAAACGGTAGTTCGTAGAACTTTCCGCACTACCCGTTCCATACAAAAAAAACTAACTTTACCAAGAGAAAAAGTAACTTTATTTCAACAATAAAAAAATCACAATCCCTGTAATGTAACCTCTGCTGCTAGTACTTCACCTAATGTGAGTCATCAAAACATTAACCGTGGATCTCCTTGTCCAACGTCTACTTCGTGGCGTTCTAAAGAAAATGCAGACGCACCACTTAATGTCGAATTAGATTCTTTTATAACTTCAATAAGGCAATTGATGGACGGAGTAGAATGATAATCCAAAGCATACTCCACCCCGACTCCGAATCCTTTGCTGGCATAGAACAACCAATAAATTGGATTCAGAGATAATTTCGGATGTGGTCCGCTGTTAGAGGGTTAGTCGTGTGTTACAAATATATGAGCCAATAAGGGAAACACCCAAATATTTCGGGATTTTGAGCGCGATCCGAAATAAAATTGTGGGAGAAGCGGACGTCGCTTTAGAATCCTACAATATCCCGCTCAAATGATGTTCTTGTCCAAGACCAAAAAAACACCCAAGACTTTTTTCAAGAAGTTTTCGCACATTTATCATTTATACTGAATAAGTTGTCATGCATGAAAATCAGCAATGAGTCATTGTACCTGCTAACTCAAACGTACAGGGATAAGGCTCTGGATCCATTCATCAGAGGTCTTCGAGGAGATTTACCCAGACTCCTTGGCATTCGCGAGCCTGTCGACCTTCCACAAGCTCTCCATCTCTGCATAAAATTACAAAATCAAGGGTGTAGAACAGACCAACCTAATTATCATCAGGCGGGAACAAGAAAACCCCTACCTGGTTATCCAGTAAATATGCCGCTGAGGCACAATTTCCCACCAGCACAACAAATCAATTTTCGACAATATGCAGGATATCCCAATTTTCAGAGAATATTCGTTTGCCAACATTCTCCCCAGGCACATCATCCTCAGCTAAATCAGCAAAACAGCAATCGTTTCCAACCTCAGCGACCTTCATATTCAAACCCTCAACAAGAAAGATATTTCCAGTCAGGTCCACCTGAACAGGAGGCTGAAACCCAACAATCCAGTGCTCAAGCTAGGAGTGCTTACTACCAGAATCAACAACAACAATTCAATGCCAACACCGGGAGATCGAGGCCATTCATGAATCAAAATCAGTCAAGAAATCAAAATCCAAATTACCATATTCACACAGAAGAGGAAGAACTGGAGAAATACTACCAAAATTTGAATCTTAACATCGGACAAGATTCAGAAGGATACATTAATGATAATGAGCAGCCTTCCGGTTCAAACGAACCAGCTGTCTCTGAAATCGAACATTGCGACATTTTTTTTAGGTTAAACGACTCCTCCATGCCTTTTTTTGAATGCAAGACGAGGAGTGGTGCAACGCTAAAATTCTTAATAGATACAGGTTCATCGATGAACTACATACAACTTCAATATGTCCAGAAACCCTTGCCAAACAGAGAATGTTTTCTTGCAAATCAATAGCTGGAGATATCAAGATATCTCATCACACAATAATTAATATGTTCAATCAATCAACAACTTTGAAAACATCGGCAAAACAAATATTTAACAGTTCTTGATTTAAAAAGATTCCAATGAAAGAGTCTGATATCGAAAAAACAACAATGGTAAATACGAATTTACCAGACTCCATTTGGCCTCAAGAACGCGCCAGCAATCTTTCAAAGGGCACTTGATGACATCCTCCGAGATCATATCGGACTAATTTGCTATGTTTAAATCGATGATATAGTAATATTTAGCGAAAGTGAGAATGTCCATCATATAGAGTTAATTTTTCAGACACTTTATAATGTCAATATGGAAGTTCAGCTTGACAAATGTCATTTTTTTAAGCAGGAAGTTGAGTTTTTGGGTTTCATCATATCAACTGATGGCATTAAAACTTACGCAAAGAGGGTTGAAGCTATTCAAAAGTTTCCTATACCACTAACTTTAAAAGACCTGCGGTCATTTCGCGGCCTGTCAGGATATTATCGCCGCTTTATCCAAAACTATGCTAAGCTTGCGAAGCGCTTTTAAGAGGGGGAGGGGGACATCCAAAACACAGTCCTCAACAAAACTAATTTTTCTCGACTCAATCGCAATAGATTCATTTAACAATGTTAAAAATTCTTTGATTTCCAGAGACTTAATTCTCACATACCCGAACTTTAATCAGCCATTTGAACTTACAGATGAATCTAACTATGCCCTCGGAGCCGTTCTGTCACAAAAGGGACGACCAATAACGTTTATCTCACGAACACTTAGTTCTACTGAGGAAAACTACGCTGCTAACAAGGAGGAAATGTTAGCGATTATATGGGCCTTAAGCTCACTGTGTAGTTACCTGTATGAATCTGCTTTTGTCAACATTTATACAGACCACCAGCCTTTAACTTACGCGTTAAGTACCAAAAACAATTACAGTAAGATGAAGCGCTGGAACGCAATTCTTGAGGAATATAATTATGAATTCAATACAAGCCGGGAAGAAGTAACATTGTAGCTGACGCACTTTCCCGACCTCCTCAATCTTCTCATGTAAATTCATTAACATCAACAGAACACAGTGAAAGACAACTTTTAATTCCCAGTGTTGAAGTACCCCTAAACGTTTTTAGAAACCAAATTCTTTTCCAGTTTGGTACACCCTCAAATCATAGATTTGAAATAGTTTTCCCAACCTATCATCGGCACACTGTGACTAAACCTGAATATAATCCGGACAACCCAAAGACAATATTGAAAAAGTTTTTAAGTCCATCAGTTGTCAACGTGATAAAAACTGAAGAGCGTGTTATATGATACAAGAAATATACCCGTCTAATTTCAGTAAAAAGTAATAAGACAAGATTTATTCAAATCCAAGTCAAGGATATCAAAGACGAACAGGAGCAGGAAAACTTAATTATTGAAATCCATAAACGTGCACATAGGAATGAACAAGAAAACAAATTACAAATCCTAAAAAATAGTACTTTCCAGGTATGACTACGAGAATTCGTAAATTTATTAAAATGTGCAAAATATGCAAAGAACAGAAATACGATAGACAAACAAACCGATAATACAGGCAACCCCGATTCCCCTTTACCCAAGACACATTCTCCACATAGATATATATTTCACAGATAAACACGCTATTTTAACAGGTATAGACAAATTCTCCAAGTACGCGTTATTTAGGATACTTAAATCCAGATCAGCGGGAGCTTTTCCAAAATTTTAAGTAAATCAGTTCTTGAATATAATAACTCAATTCATTCGACAATAGGTAAGAAATTAATTGATGCGTTTTTCCGAAGATGAAAGATAAATAATCCCGAAGAACTCGACAAGGACAGACAAAACATTTCGAAAAAAAACTGGCTAATGTATATATAAAATGTATAAAAAAATACAACAAAAAGAGAAAGCCAAAACAAAACTAATGATCTCGTTGACGAAGGATAACTGTAAGAAGATATACTCGAGAACATCCACATGCCGCCATTAACAAGGAAATATAACCTCACAGACACAGCGGTTGAAGGACTCGAGAACTCAATCAACAACGCCTTAGACCAGCAAAAATGGCCCAGGGCAAGTAGAGACAGGTATAGTCACTTACCCGTACATATCCAAGACATTTATCACCACAGACAAAGGCTGAGGAAAAGACTCCAGCGAATGCACCACCGGGAACTGAACACACGAGGCAGAGACTACCAAGGTGTTCTGAGTGAGTTGAACTGCACGAACATCATGTTTCGGAACGGCGTACGAGCGCAACAAAATACAGCTGGAGAACAGGCTTCGCAAGATACAGCTAGGACCCGACACATTCCGACAAATCCACCAAATCATCGGTACGAGGAAGATGCTGCCACCAACACTGACGACAAGCGAAGCAGACGCAAGCACGCTGGTGGGGAAATCAGAAGCCTTTTCATCCGAAGGCAACTTTCAACCATCACCGCCCGATGACCGGAATTTGTCACAGAAGTCAACAGCTACGTCAATGCACTTAAGACTTCATCCGCGCCAGACATCATCTTCAATGACACCAACGCAAACCGACAAAGATTTTGACCTCACAACGGCCGAAGAAATAGCGAGAATTATTCAACGCAGCTCAACGAGGAAAGCAGCCGGGGCTGACAATATTTCGAATTCCGTCCTGAAGCGAATGTCACAAACGGTGATGATACTTCTCACAATCATCATGAACTATTGTATCAACAAATGCTACTTTCCTAGCAAGTGGAAAATAGGAAAAATTGTCCAATACCAAAAAAGGGGAACGCTGGCAGTGTTTCAGGATACAGACCTATATCGCTCTTGAGCAACATCCTCTGCTGCGCTGAACAAAATGAGGTCACCGTCGTCTGCTTTCTGGACGTAGAAAAGGCCTTTGATACGGTCTGGATTGAGGGATACATCTACAAGCTGAACCAGATGGGATTCCCCTCCAACCTCAACAAAATAATTTATAGCCTTTTGCATTCCAGAAGATTCTACGTCTCAGATGAAGACAGTAAGTCAACAGAGCGAAGCACCAAGGCGGGAGTTGCACAAGGATCAAAGCTGGGACCGAGGTGGCATAAGTCAGCGAGTCAACTGCAAATAGACAGCATTTTACTGAGTCAGTTGGATGTGGTTGATCTTCCGTGTAGATGTTGAAAGGCCACGGTCCCAGCTCAAAGTCAAATCTCTTGCCGTTAACTTCACGGAAAGGTTGAAGTTCAACAGTCATGCGAAACTGACCCTTAAGAAGGCCAACCTAGGCTTTCATCGCATCTATCCCTTGATGCGCAAGCAAAATGGTTTCAGCCAGAGGACAAAACAGCTCTTATACAAGCAGCCTACACGGCCGATCTTAACGTACGGCTTCCCAATATAGCACACCATCTCTAAGACCAGCATGACGAAGCTCTCAATTTTCGAAAGAAAAATGCGAATATGTACCGGACTCACCTTCTACAGGGACCGTCAAAGGCAACATAGCAACAATAGGCTTTACGACCACGCACGCATCATCCCTCTGCAACAGTACATGGTGACACTGTTTAGAAAGCAGCTCCTAGATATCAACAACCATCCTAACGAGGAAATCAGGTACCTGAGAAACACAATACTCGGACGACGCTGCCTCAAGGCGTTAAATCTGCTAACCGAGCAGAACTTTCCAAGGACGTCGAACAGCGAGCTGCATGGATTCTACCAGAGCAGCGATAGCAATCACCGTCGAGGCTCAGTCGGCTAACACATCACCATCCCATCCCAATGGGACCACCATGGACACACGGATTTGAACAACCCGATGTAAGCACCAACCATTGTAGGATATAAAAAATAAGCAATAAACGGACAATAATAATGTGACGCGAATGGTATAATGCGTATAAGATTCGATAATCAGGACACCAACGTCATCTACGAAATTAGAAGAACGATCAACTTCGAGGGCATTCCCGAAATTCTTGTATATACTGCAAGAAGGATGCGGCCACCTATACACTGATAGATTACAAGGAATCAATCAACAAATCGTGGCGACAGTAAGATCTAGAACCAATACTGGGAGAATAATTATCGGCACGGTGGTCGATGCGAGTTATTTCAGTTAAAGAATTAGTAAAGTTCACTTTGGGATTTTGTGGTGTTCAAAGTGTTAATCACTTCAGCTGTTCAGCTGTTCAGCTGAGAGTCAGCAAAGTGTTTTGTAGTAAAGTAATAGTGATTTTTAGAGTGTAATAAAGTATAAGAAGTGAATCAGTGTTTGCTTGCAAAATAAATTCGTGTATAACGTAAATAGTGAACTTTTGTGATCCATTCGTCACAATCCAGTGATCGATTCCTGTTGTGTGAACAAATTAATTAATTGTACATAGACTCATTTACTGCTAAACGTAACAATAATAAGTATTAAGTTAAACAAAGTACATCAGTTGGGCCCCTATTGTTGAGCCAACACCCTAGCCCTTAGGTTGTAAATCTAGTCGAATCTCAATCAACGGCGGTGGTTGAAACTCTGGATCATCTTTAGCCAAAACTTGATACAATACTCTAAGTCAACCATTTTTCAAATCCTTAAATGATGTGGCCATCGTTAAACCACAACATCTGATACATTTCGCTAAACAAAAATCACTAGGAAAAAATCACAGAGCTACTGGAACATTCTGCTTTAATAAAACTTCAGTGAACTAAAATTAGGCTCACCCTGTTTTAGCACTCAAAGTGGTAGCACTATGGACCAACAGGTCTATGTGATTCTGAGTCGCCGTGCCAACTATCATCTGCCAAAAGTCTTTACAGCACATATGACTGGCAATTTATTTCAAGCAGAAAACCACTGTGTGTATACACACACTTTAAAATATACCAGCGAAAAAGTAAATCACCGTCGTTTAAGGCAACTCGACTACATTTTCGATATTTCCATCAATTAACAATAGAACCAAACTGCACAACAATTTGCGACATTTCTGAAAATGTAATCAGGCCATATATTTCACTTTCCTTGCGACGAAAGGTTTTTCAGTCAATTCATAACCACTTCCATGCAAGCGGCACAGCAACTAGCCGCCGCTTAGGCCAAAATACATTTGGCCGAGCATTATAAAGGATGCTGTATAGTTGATGCCGTCTAAATATGGGGAACCGAGAGGAAACTCACTTTTCGGTAAAACCCTGCGTCAAATGAACTCATAGAACGTTGGGACTGTTCTTTAAAGGCCGCCATTATGTGCCATGATGAATCAAATTTTATCACTGCATTTCCAATAGCTTTATGTGGATTAGGAACTGCGTACAAGCAAGACATCAGACAACTAATTTAAGAGCTCCTGCTGAGTATTTCATTAATAACTATTCTGAATCCAATCAACAAATTCATGTTGAGAGCCTTAGACAAACCATGCGACAATGGCGCCCTACAGCAACAACACACCAATGCAAAAACAAACAGCTCATTTATCCAGATCTCCAGAAGTGCTCACACGTATTCCTGCGTTGCAGCGCCGTGAAGAAGCCCCTGCAGCCACCTTACACCGGATCTATTCTAACCTCTACTAGCTCTACAAAATCAACATTGATGGACGGGAATCAAATGTATCTGTGGAAAGACCGAAAATAGCACGCCTGCAAAATGAATTTCACAGCAAAACAATTGACACAACACCAAGAAAAGTCAAAATGACATTTTAAAATTTATCGTGACTCTCACTGAAGAGGGCAACCAGACGTTAGCCACCAAGAGATGTCACCTTAAACAACAAAATTCACCGTTAGTGTGCACTTGACTTAGACGTACATTTGATTTCGCTACTTCGGTATCGATAAGTTTAGATTTCAATGATTCAAGATTTTTAAGCTGTGGACCCGATTTATGGTTTCGGGTTTTTGATGCCCAATTTGATGAGTCAGATTTAGTGTATTGATTTGAAGAGCCACTTTGGTATTGCGATCGAAAATTTGGTTTTTGATTCTCTTGAGATGATCGAGAAAAAAACATTACAAACGACTTTGTTTGATTTTAAGACTCGACTGCCCATCCAGTTCTTCCTCGTGTTTCGTCTAAGACTCTTTTCGTTACTATGCCCTATACGCTTCGCAGGGACAGCTGGTGCGCTGTGATTAGGACATACCAATTGTGCGCTCTATAGGCCATCAAAGTATGTAAGTCGAGTCGTGACGTATTCGTGCACTCGTTTGTTTATACAATAGTCGCAAAAAACTTGGCTTTTGTCATCGATACTTTGTGACCCTTGTGTGGGTTAGTGTGACTGCACTTGTCTGTCACAGCAGTTACTTCAGTTGCATTGGGCTGAAATGTGATAGTGTCCGTATCATTTGTGTTATCTTTTGGGTTAGCGTGTTGTGTAGGCACACCTGTAGGCACAGCGTTGATTGTTGACACAACAGTCCTACCCACCTAAAATAGCAAACACAAGTCATAAGCATGTCAATGCCACCAATCTTGTGTATGACAGGTCCAGGGGTTACTCATGAATCAATCCCAAGATAAAAGGATTCATAGTCCAATATGACGGATGTAGTCATTAGATCATTAAATAAATGATAAATCCACTGGAACTCGAATGAGAAAGTCAGAGATAAGGAATTGAAGTGACAACTTTCGGGTGTGATTACAATCGTGACAGTCTTCAGTACGACGGGAACGAGAAAGGTTCTCGTCAGCTAGTGTTTAAGATTATCCTAAAATAAATGTTTGAAAACTGAAATTGTTTAATTTGTTTCTTAATCATTTTTTTCTTTGGACAAGTCATCCAAACTAAAATGCATAATTCACAAGGTTACGAGTGAGAACTTTCAGCGGGAAACATTTAGGAGTCGGCTGGTCGAGAGTGCTTTTTTATTTACGCGACTCAGGTTTTTTTTTGCTCTTATTTTATTCTTTTGACATTGTTCATTATACAATGGTCCTTGATCTTATTTGCTATGTTCTTTGTATACTCAGACTATACTTGTGTCCTCAGATTTTTTTCTTATTTGATTTCCTAAGTGATTTATTTATTGTACCAATACTTTATTAAATGTAAGGGGTATAGATAGCTTTTAATCATCGTCAAACCGAGACTATCGTTAAGCAAACATCTACAGGAAGAGTTGAAGGATCGCCTCCTTAGTAGTAGTAGTAATCAACTCTAACTAGAAAGGCATTTTAGTGAAAAATACATTGTTCCTAGTGTTAAATATAAACTATTTGAAACTGAAATGATTATTTGATTGATTATGTGCACCGTGACTCAGGTCTGGGGAATTTCATAGTGTGAGGAAGTGGATTACCTGTTAAGATTCTTTATAAAGAAAATATTTCATCTACCGGTAAATACACCAAATTACATGCTGAAACTGGGTTACCTCGGCTATACATGTTTACGTTAACTTCAGTTACAGATGTAAAGTATTCGAGTAACCAAACTATCAACTCATTTGGTGCCAAAAGTGTGATTGTGACAAAATTATGGTGAAATTTATTAATCTGAAAGGCTTAATTGCAACAACGGCTGCGTGACGCTCTCCAGAAGGAAAACAGAAACAGAAACACACGAATTCGAATATGAAATTGTGGAAACATCGGGAAGCACGGCCCGGCTGATTTAAAGCAGGTAGTGGCCATGTTGTAACATTCTTTCCAAGAACAATTGCATCAAATGGATCAATCGTTGGGCAATGCGCATTCATCGTTGGAAGAACAAAAGCAAGAAATGCAACAGTCGTGCGAGCAAATGGATCAATCGCTGGGCAGTGTGCGTGCATCGTTGTAAGAGCAAAAGCAAGAAATGCAACAGTCGCGAGAACAATCGCTGGGAAGTGTGTAAAAATTACTCGAGGACAAGAAGCACGAGATCAGGAAAGCTCTAGAAGAACAACAAAACCGTTTGAACAGAAACTTCTGGTGGTGAATAGTGAAGTGAAAATACTGAACGAGGAAGTTCGCCACCTCGAAAGCGAGGTTGTGAGTGTAGAGACATCGGTTGACGGTCTAGAAACAACGGTTGACGTAATGAAGAATAACATCTGCGCACTGAAGGTGAGGAAACCCGTTTTTAACAACGTAGCAACAAAGTTCAAACCACCGATGTACGATGAGACAACAGCCTTCAACATCTTCAGATTGCAGTTCGAAACATCTGTCACCAGGGTTCATCTGAGCGATGAAGGCAATGCGGCAGTGGTATTCGTGTCGTTAAAGGGCGGTGCTGCAAGCGTTCTCCAAACGATTCCAGAAAATCTCCAGATGGACTATAATGCAATCATGGGACCGCTACAGCTCAATTATGAAAGTGAACTGGAATAAAGGATCTGGAGACGAAGCGTACAACACTGTCGCCACCAAAGAGCACCTTCCAGGAAACGGTTGCTTCTGCTCTTCTGGATTCTGGATTAGCGTAGTAGTAATCAACTCTAAATAGAAAGGCATTTTAGTGAAAAATACATTGTTCCTAGTGTTAAATATAAACTATTTGAAACTGAAATGATTATTTGATTGATTATGTGCACCGTGACTCAGGTCTGGGGAATTTCATAGTGTGAGGAAGTGGAGTACCTGTTAAGATTCTTTATAAAGAAAATATTTCATCTACCGGTAAATACACCAAATTACATGCTGAAACTGGGTTACCTCGGCTATACATGTTTACGTTAACTTCAGTTACAGATGTAAAGTATTCGAGTAACCAAACTATCAACTCCCCAAAATTATTCGAACACACCTTCTAGACCGCAAGCTGCACAATTTTAATGAATGGGTTACGTTAAGTGTGATGTTCCAATACTGGGAGGGAATACTTCACGCTGGAAGAGCGCTATGCAGACGTTGCTCATTAAGATCGACAGTTCCATCGGTGTAGTCAAGTATTTTTGCTAAGGAAACACTAAATTTGGTGTGAATAAAAAATTTCCTCAAAGTAGGCTCTTTCCCTTAAGTTGACGTTTGAAAACTAGAGTAAGGATGGGTGCAAAGGTGGGTGAAAAGTATAGTCAATAATGTTTCTAATGATTTAAATATTGTATAGATTGAAGTTTCATAACACCGAATGGTGGAACATTTGGTGGTGCCATGTCAAGAATTGAAAAGATGAAAATATTCCTCAAAGTAGGCTCTTTCACCTAAGTTGACGTTTGAAAACTAGAGTAAGGATGGGTGCAAAGGTGGGTGAAAAGTATAATCCATAATGTTTTTATTGATTTAAAGATTGTATAGATTCAAGTTTCATAACACCGAATGGTGGGACACTTGGTGGTGCAATGTCAAGCATTGTAAAGATGAAAATATTCCTTCGATACATTGGTCACCCGGGATCATACGTTAGAGTTGCTGAGAACATTGAGATTCATAGATCCACAGTTTGGCAAGTGTTGTCCATGGATGAATTTTTCTCCAATGCAACATGTCTGGCGTTCAGCTGTCAAAAATATGATTGGAGGGGTTTCGTTAAATTTAACGAAATACATTTCTGATAAGACTAGCTGGAGTGCATATGAGGGGAATTAACATATTGTGACGTGAATGGTATAACGCGTATAAGATGCCTATAAGATAATCAGGGCACCCACGCCATCGATACGAAATTAGAAGAACGATCAGCTCCGAAGAGAATTCCTGAAATTCTTGTACATACTGCAAGCGGAATGACGCCACCTATACACTGATAGTTTACAAAGAATCATGTATATAAGAGTTAGCGGGCAAATTCCATAGACTCGTGGCGACAGTAGAATCTGGAACCAATACTGGGAATATGAATATCGGGACGGTGGTCGATGCGAGTTAGTTCAGTGGGATAATTATTACAGTGTAGTTCAGTTTCAAATTTTGTAGTGTTCAAAGTGTTAATCAATTCAGCCTGAGAGGCAGCAATGAGTTTTGTAGTAAAGTGATAGTGATATTTAAGGTGTAATAAAGTATAAGAAGTAAATCAGTGTTTGTTGGAAAATAAATTTGTGTAAATCGTAAATAGTGATCTTTCGTGTTTCATACGTCGCAATCCAGTGATCGAACCCGTATTCGTGGACAATTTAATTAATTGTACATAGACTCATTTACGGCAAAAACGTAACATTTGGTGCCAAAAGTGTGATTGTGACAAAATTATGGTGAAATTTATTAATCTGAAAGGCTTAATTGCAACAACGGCTGCGTGACGCTCTCCAGAAGGAAAACAGAAACAGAAACACACGAATTCGAATATGAAATTGTGGAAACATCGGGAAGCACGGCCCGGCTGATTTAAAGCAGGTAGTGGCCATGTTGTAACATTCTTTCCAAGAACAATTGCATCAAATGGATCAATCGTTGGGCAATGCGCATTCATCGTTGGAAGAACAAAAGCAAGAAATGCAACAGTCGTGCGAGCAAATGGATCAATCGCTGGGCAGTGTGCGTGCATCGTTGTAAGAGCAAAAGCAAGAAATGCAACAGTCGCGAGAACAATCGCTGGGAAGTGTGTAAAAATTACTCGAGGACAAGAAGCACGAGATCAGGAAAGCTCTAGAAGAACAACAAAACCGTTTGAACAGAAACTTCTGGTGGTGAATAGTGAAGTGAAAATACTGAACGAGGAAGTTCGCCACCTCGAAAGCGAGGTTGTGAGTGTAGAGACATCGGTTGACGGTCTAGAAACAACGGTTGACGTAATGAAGAATAACATCTGCGCACTGAAGGTGAGGAAACCCGTTTTTAACAACGTAGCAACAAAGTTCAAACCACCGATGTACGATGAGACAACAGCCTTCAACATCTTCAGATTGCAGTTCGAAACATCTGTCACCAGGGTTCATCTGAGCGATGAAGGCAATGCGGCAGTGGTATTCGTGTCGTTAAAGGGCGGTGCTGCAAGCGTTCTCCAAACGATTCCAGAAAATCTCCAGATGGACTATAATGCAATCATGGGACCGCTACAGCTCAATTATGAAAGTGAACTGGAATAAAGGATCTGGAGACGAAGCGTACAACACTGTCGCCACCAAAGAGCACCTTCCAGGAAACGGTTGCTTCTGCTCTTCTGGATTCTGGATTAGCGTAGTAGTAATCAACTCTAAATAGAAAGGCATTTTAGTGAAAAATACATTGTTCCTAGTGTTAAATATAAACTATTTGAAACTGAAATGATTATTTGATTGATTATGTGCACCGTGACTCAGGTCTGGGGAATTTCATAGTGTGAGGAAGTGGAGTACCTGTTAAGATTCTTTATAAAGAAAATATTTCATCTACCGGTAAATACACCAAATTACATGCTGAAACTGGGTTACCTCGGCTATACATGTTTACGTTAACTTCAGTTACAGATGTAAAGTATTCGAGTAACCAAACTATCAACTCCCCAAAATTATTCGAACACACCTTCTAGACCGCAAGCTGCACCATTTTAATGAATGGGTTACGTTAAGTGTGATGTTCCAATACTGGGAGGGAATACTTCACGCTGGAAGAGCGCTATGCAGACGTTGCTCATTAAGATCGACAGTTCCATCGGTGTAGTCAAGTATTTTTGCTAAGGAAACACTAAATTTGGTGTGAATAAAAAATTTCCTCAAAGTAGGCTCTTTCCCTTAAGTTGACGTTTGAAAACTAGAGTAAGGATGGGTGCAAAGGTGGGTGAAAAGTATAGTCAATAATGTTTCTAATGATTTAAATATTGTATAGATTGAAGTTTCATAACACCGAATGGTGGAACATTTGGTGGTGCCATGTCAAGAATTGAAAAGATGAAAATATTCCTCAAAGTAGGCTCTTTCACCTAAGTTGACGTTTGAAAACTAGAGTAAGGATGGGTGCAAAGGTGGGTGAAAAGTATAATCCATAATGTTTTTATTGATTTAAAGATTGTATAGATTCAAGTTTCATAACACCGAATGGTGGGACACTTGGTGGTGCAATGTCAAGCATTGTAAAGATGAAAATATTCCTTCGATACATTGGTCACCCGGGATCATACGTTAGAGTTGCTGAGAACATTGAGATTCATAGATCCACAGTTTGGCAAGTGTTGTCCATGGATGAATTTTTCTCCAATGCAACATGTCTGGCGTTCAGCTGTCAAAAATATGATTGGAGGGGTTTCGTTAAATTTAACGAAATACATTTCTGATAAGACTAGCTGGAGTGCATATGAGGGGAATTAACATATTGTGACGTGAATGGTATAACGCGTATAAGATGCCTATAAGATAATCAGGGCACCCACGCCATCGATACGAAATTAGAAGAACGATCAGCTCCGAAGAGAATTCCTGAAATTCTTGTACATACTGCAAGCGGAATGACGCCACCTATACACTGATAGTTTACAAAGAATCATGTATATAAGAGTTAGCGGGCAAATTCCATAGACTCGTGGCGACAGTAGAATCTGGAACCAATACTGGGAATATGAATATCGGGACGGTGGTCGATGCGAGTTAGTTCAGTGGGATAATTATTACAGTGTAGTTCAGTTTCAAATTTTGTAGTGTTCAAAGTGTTAATCAATTCAGCCTGAGAGGCAGCAATGAGTTTTGTAGTAAAGTGATAGTGATATTTAAGGTGTAATAAAGTATAAGAAGTAAATCAGTGTTTGTTGGAAAATAAATTTGTGTAAATCGTAAATAGTGATCTTTCGTGTTTCATACGTCGCAATCCAGTGATCGAACCCGTATTCGTGGACAATTTAATTAATTGTACATAGACTCATTTACGGCAAAAACGTAACATTTGGTGCCAAAAGTGTGATTGTGACAAAATTATGGTGAAATTTATTAATCTGAAAGGCTTAATTGCAACAACGGCTGCGTGACGCTCTCCAGAAGGAAAACAGAAACAGAAACACACGAATTCGAATATGAAATTGTGGAAACATCGGGAAGCACGGCCCGGCTGATTTAAAGCAGGTAGTGGCCATGTTGTAACATTCTTTCCAAGAACAATTGCATCAAATGGATCAATCGTTGGGCAATGCGCATTCATCGTTGGAAGAACAAAAGCAAGAAATGCAACAGTCGTGCGAGCAAATGGATCAATCGCTGGGCAGTGTGCGTGCATCGTTGTAAGAGCAAAAGCAAGAAATGCAACAGTCGCGAGAACAATCGCTGGGAAGTGTGTAAAAATTACTCGAGGACAAGAAGCACGAGATCAGGAAAGCTCTAGAAGAACAACAAAACCGTTTGAACAGAAACTTCTGGTGGTGAATAGTGAAGTGAAAATACTGAACGAGGAAGTTCGCCACCTCGAAAGCGAGGTTGTGAGTGTAGAGACATCGGTTGACGGTCTAGAAACAACGGTTGACGTAATGAAGAATAACATCTGCGCACTGAAGGTGAGGAAACCCGTTTTTAACAACGTAGCAACAAAGTTCAAACCACCGATGTACGATGAGACAACAGCCTTCAACATCTTCAGATTGCAGTTCGAAACATCTGTCACCAGGGTTCATCTGAGCGATGAAGGCAATGCGGCAGTGGTATTCGTGTCGTTAAAGGGCGGTGCTGCAAGCGTTCTCCAAACGATTCCAGAAAATCTCCAGATGGACTATAATGCAATCATGGGACCGCTACAGCTCAATTATGAAAGTGAACTGGAATAAAGGATCTGGAGACGAAGCGTACAACACTGTCGCCACCAAAGAGCACCTTCCAGGAAACGGTTGCTTCTGCTCTGTCCTACGAGGCAACGGGATTAGCGTGTGTGTCTTATTCCAGAACCCGCAGAGTTGATCTGGAGCAGGAATCTATTCGAGACACATTCAAGGGCCGTTGCTTCGACTGCACTGAATTGGACACATGGCACGCGAACATAGGGAGCGTCGAAAACGTTCCAGTGAGATCGCAGTCACCGGCACGAAGCAACAAGCGTCGACAGCCGGACCCGACAGGAGAGAAGGGCGGCAGTAGGTTGTCGTTAAACTAAAAAGGGTCAGTTTGGAGGGGCATACGCTGGCTCCCACAACGGATAACTCCACAATCTTTGTGTCCCGGCTAGGAAAAAACGCGAACAGTCTTACTGTCTATGGCATCGTTGGAGGAAGGCGGTTAGCGGTAACATTGGACACGGGAGCATCATATTCGATCCCAAGGAGGGATCTGGTATAAGAAGTGAAGCCGTTGTACGGGATACGGCTAGGAACTGCTACGGGTGATGATGCAGAAGTACTTGCGAAGTTGACCGAGACAATCACGATCGGGGAGGGCAAGTCTACGAGGATCAATCAATTCGTAGCGGAAGGGGACACCAGGATTCCGCCGAATTCAGAGTACGACTTTTGGGAAAAGACCGAGTACGATTGTGGGATCAGCACCTTGTGGGAAGTGGAAGACGAAGTTCAAACACCAGCCACGAAGATAGTCGTCGGAAGAACCATCATAGAAGCCGATGAAGGAGAGTCACTAATGGGGAAGCAGTGCTCGCTGGAACGGATCCGAAAGAAGTAGAAGATCCATCTGGATCTCTCGACAACTTTAGAGAGCGCAGAACATGGAGCCAAACCGACGCAAGAGGAAATGGCAAGGCAAAGTGCTGCCGCTAAGGCATACTGGGGTGAGGAGCTGAGTTCGTTTCGTGGGCTGCATGGCTTCTGAGAAAGCGAAGAGTGCGACGCAACAGGAAACTTGATTGGGGTCCCAGTGAGATGAGTATATGAGAGTGCAGAGGGAAATCACAAGGGATCAAGTAAAGGACATCTCGACATCACAAGGGGAGATGAGATAGAGGATCAGGGGTTCCATGGGGTTTGATACCAGCAGTCAGTGATAGAAGGGATCCAGGGAAGTGATATCTGCATACAGAGACCGCAATCAAGGCGCCATTTGAAAGTGCAGCTGCTCAACGTTGGAGCACCAGTTGAAAGGGACGCAATAGATGTACAGACAGTCATTAAGGGGCCATCGTTTCAGGCAGAAGGTTTGAGTCATGTTCAGCTAAAGATGAAATGGTGTGCATAGCCTCGAGCCGCTTAAGAAAAAGCAGGGAGTGACGTTAAGGAGAGTCCCCGGATGATCGGCAGATGGTGTTGCTTCACAACCCGCAAAGGAGCAAGGGACTTCCGCGAAGGTTAAAAACACATTGCGATCGTCCCCTACAGTACAGGCAGGAGTTCTGAATCCTGTCACTGATAATTTACAAATAATCATCTCCAGAGTCAGCGGGGAAATTCTATAGACTCGTGGTGATAGTAGAATCTAAAACCAATACTGGGAGCATAAATATTGGCACGGTGGTCGATGCGAGTTAGTTCAGTGGAATAATTACTACAGTGCAGTTCAGTTTGGGATTTTGTAGTGTTGAAAGTGTTAATCAGTTCAGCCTGAGAGGCAGCAGAGACTTTTGTAGTAAAGTAATAGTGATCTTTAAAGTGTAATAAAGTATAAGGAGTAAATCAATCTTCGAAAATAAATTCGTGTAAATCGTAAATAGTGAACTTTTGTGTTTCAATTGTGTGAGCGAACCCGTATGTGTGGCCAATTTAATTATTTGACCTGGACTCATTTACGGCAACACGTAACAATATGTTTGTGACTTAAATATACCAGTGTTCTATTTTTATTTGTTAAATCCTTAATTTTAACTCTGTATTCTCTGTATCTCTCTGAATATTCTCTACTTCGTTTACTGGCATATCTTAGTGATAGTAAAAGAGAGAAGTCCGTTATTGGTTTGCAGTACAGCTTTATATTGAGGATTCCGCTGTCAGATAGTGTGTATGTGCCTTGTTGTCAACGTTGTTAGATGCCTGCGCGTAAACTTCTTTCGTTATTGGCTTGCAGTAGGGCTTTATATTGAGGATTCCGCTGTCTTATAGTGTGAATGTGTTCGATGTGATTCGCATGTTATTTAGTTCTGGCATAATATATAACCATGAGTTTTTATTTATTAGTGACCATATCTCGGTCTTGAAATTCTCTGTATTCGCAAATCTGTTGGTTTGGATTACCTGAAATTAATTGTACTATACAATTGTTCGTGTTGTGGTTGTGCACAACAAAGTCTTGTTCGTACTGTTGTATTAGAATATCGCATAATCAATTTAATATCCCAACTTGTTTGGTCTTTGCTTTCATAGTTTCTAAGGTATTCGCCTAAGGTCCTGTTAGATCTTTCGAGTGCGCCATTAGACTGAGGGTGGTATGGACTGGCTTGAATCTTTTTAATCTTTTAATCATCTGAAGAGTTCACTTGTGAAATTTGTTCCTTGATCAGTAAATAGTGTTCGTGGTATTCCAAAGGTGCAAACAATTTTCTTTACAAGTGCTTCAGCAACCGTTTAGCTTCTTGGTTGGGCAAGGCTATTGCTTGGACGAATTTTTTTAATTCGTCCTGGAAAGTATGTATGCATTTATTTATTATTGCTTTCAGAAATCGGTAGCGATTTTTGCCGTTGTGGTTACGACCATAGGGATTTTACTACTTGCATACTTTTTGTTTATTGGGCAAAATTATATATATATATATATATATATATATATATATATATATTCTTCCGTATACGTATGCCTTCCGTGTACGTTTTATTATGTGTTCCATTCCTTGGCGACTTTCCAAGTGTGTGTCATGAAATTCGTAAAGTACTTGCTGTATCTTCCCTGGTTCTGTGATTTTCATCACTTGGTTGTCTTGCTGTTGATCGTCTAACCTTATTTGTATACGACTACGAGCTACCGCATTTATTTCAGCTATTTGATGGCAATGCATCTGCGTTAGTATTTAGATGCCCAGCTTAATGTGAAAACCGCCCAAACACGTATAGTCGAAAGTGTGTGACTGCCCCGACTACCACGAGAGCTTCTTTCTCAATAGTAGAAGAATTGTTCACGACCTTATGTAATATGGGTATATGAGCACTGGAGGTTCGATTACGGATTTTTTAAATTTTCTGAAAGATTCGTCAAAAAAAACCATCCCATTTGAAGGGACGTCCTTGCGCAATAGTTTAGTAAGAGGAATAGCTATTTAGAGGTTATTTTTTATAAACATTCGGTAATAACCCGACAAACCTAAGACGGATTTTATTCGCTTTTGGGTTTTTGGGGTTTCAATATTGTTCATCGCTGTGATCTTATCGCGATCTTATCTGTTGTGATTTTGCGATAGGTGTTCTCTTCAGAAATTTGTTTAGTCCTTCTTGTTTCGGATCTTGTCCGTTAGTGTGGAATTGCTTGAGAAGTCTTTGCTTTAGAAATTTGATTTCGCTACTTCAATCTCGGTATATTTAGATCTCAAATGTGTACTTGATGCACTCGGATTTAGAATATTGATTCGAAGAGCCACTTTGGTATTGCGCTCGATTATTTTGGGTTAGTTGAATTGCGGAGCACTAGCGGACCTTAACGTTTGAGGCAGTGACTGACTTTTCATTCCCTTTTTCCTTAAGCAAAACTAAGTTTGAACAATTCAATGTTATAAGGCAGCTTGCGACAAAATATTTATATAACCATGTTAAGTAAATTAAATTCTCTTAATGTTTGATGTTGGAATGCCAGAAGTATTTGCAATAAGTGTACTGAGTTTTTCAATTTTATCTGTGTTAATGATAGTGATGTCTGCCTTGTGTGTGAAACTTGGCTTATTAGTAGCATCTCTTTCTCGCACAACAATTATAATTGTCACAGTTTAGATCGAAATGATGGCGGCAAAGGTGGCGGTGTTGCCATTGCAGTAAAAAGATTTAATCTATAAGTTAATACCAAATGTCAGAACAAAAGTTTTTGAGACAATTGGTATTGAATTAGTATATGATATGATCGACGCTTAGTATATGATAACTCGACGCTTAAGAATATTTCAGTGTACTTTCCTGCTGGAGCCGCTACCACACAAAAGGTGAGTTTATATAAGGATGACTGAAGAAGGCTTATTACGAGTACTGATAAATTTGTACTTGGGGGTGATTTTAACTGTAGGATCGGAATTGGGGTTGCAAAAGAGCAAACAAATGGGGAAATTCTCTGTTGGATCTAATTTTGAGATATCCTGTAAGCTTACTTTATCCAAATGGACCAACCTATTTTCCAGCTAACAAAAAGTGCTCACCATCGACATTGGATTTCATCATAACGAACTCGCCAAATATTGTACTCAGCCTTTGGAGGTAAGTGCCTTGAGTTCGGATCATATTCATATAAAGAAAAGATGTGTAATATTTAGTCTTCAAGAGATCGATGAAAAAATATAATATTTTACTAGCTCTGTATTAAAGTATGTATTTAAGTATAGAGGTTCCAAAAAAGTCAAAAGCAATAAGAACAACTGTTATTCCGCAAAACATCTTCAATTTAATAAAACAAAGAAATAGATTGAGAAGTCAGTGGAAAAGATAGATAAGCGCAGGATTTAAAATTAAATGAACATGTTCACAAGGCATACATCATTCGAAATTCGGAAATTCCGAAATAAGACATGGAACGAAAAACTTTGTTCCCTTGATCCCAATTCCAAGCCGTTCTCGGAAATATCAAATATGCTAATAACCAAAAATTAATGTATACCTCACTTGGATCAAAATGACTCATTATTGGTAACAAGTGAAGAAAATTTCGAGGCGTTTGCTGACGCATTTGAAAAAAGTGTTAATAATCCCTTGGTTACTAACCCGAGCACCGTCAATAGCGTAGTAGAAGGGTGAATGAATATAATAAACAATAGTGACTATGTAACCTTGCCACGAAATATTTTGGTATTAAACGAAGACATAAAATGTGTAATACATGGACTGACGAACAAAAAAGCACCAGGAATAGATAATCTTAAAAATGTATATTTTAAAGAATTGCCAATAATCGGAGTAACCTTAATTTGTTTTATTGTTAACATATGTCTTAGGTTTCAGTATTTTCCTTTAAAATGGAAAATTGCCAAGGTAGTCCCAATCCTCAAGTCAGGAAAACCACCTAACAATCCGAATAGTTATCGTCCTATCAGTCTTCTAAGTAGTCTCAGTAAAATATTAGAGAAAGTTATCAAAATAAAATTACTCGATTTTCATTGTGCTTCCAATCCAACAATTTGGATTTAGACAAGGACATAGTACTGCGCATCAGACTTTACAAATCTGCCGTCACATTAAGGAAAAGATGTATGCCAAGGAATCTACAGGTCTTGTCCTAATGGATGCTGAAAAGGCGTTTGACAGTGTGTGGCACGAAGGTATACTACACAAATTTAATAACTTCAAATATCCTCTGCACATTATAAAAATTGTACAAAGTTTTCTTACAAGCAGACATTTATTAGTTAACGTAAATAATACATCTTCGAGCTTAAGGCCTATAACATCAGTAGTACTCCAGGGATCAGAGCTAAAGCTATGATATGGACAAAATTACGGATTATCTCCGTTAAAAAATCGTTAACTTAACACAATATTTTCTTTATGTATTAATGAAATCGTGTTTGCTTTTCATAAAACTGGATTCATATTTGTATATCCTTAAATTAAATAATTTATTCCTCTATTTATTTATTTATTTATATATTTGTTAATTCATTCATACATTTATTTATTTATATATTTATTCATTTATTTATTTATTTATTTATATATTCATTTATTTATTTCACTTATATGTAAATATGTATAATATGACTTATATGTAAATATTTTGCCTGACGTTTTGCTTGTATTACATGAAGTCATCATTATTTAGTAATATATTCCTATATACATCTGGCGTTTCATTTAGTTTATAAGTTATTTTATTATCGACCCATTTTTAGCAACATCATTTAGAAAACATATTAAATGAAGGTTTTTTATCATAGTTTTTCCTTCAAATGTTCTTTGTAACAAAATAAGTGTCTATCCTATATCAATAAATAAATTTTCGTTGTAAGATATAATGTAAATATCAAATCTCTGTGCAAGCTGCGTATTCATCAAACATATGTAATACTTATTCTATGTCAAAAAATAAACGTATCTATCTATCTACATCAGAGAAGAATATTAAAAATTGGCACGAATTAAATTATAGACCCCATAGCTCTTATTAATTATTTCTAATACGTTTATGTATTTATTCTTCTTGTTTTTACTTATCATTTCTAATTTGTATTTGTTTCTTTCTAATAATTATTTTTGTTGCTATATTGATAATTCAAGTTCAATCAAATCTCATCTTATGATATGGTTTCCTTTGATACATTTCGAAGGCGTTATAATTTGAATGTTAATACCACTCTTCGGCTCTTCGTATGAATTCAAAATATCCTTATAAAATTAACCGTTCTCAATGCAATGTGTGGGTTAAATCAGGGAATTAATGTTTCCCACTAAAATGCTCAAAGCATTCGAGTAAAGTATACGATCTTGCATCAAACGGTATGTACCTCTAAAATGTATGTGTTTTTGTGGCTGAATCTTCTCTTAACTGTGATATTCCGTTCAAAATGGTTGATTTTAATAATTTCAAATTGTTTAGAAATGACCGCGTCGATAGCAGAGGTGGGATGTGTGTGTGCATTTATTCCAAAATTGCATTGAAACCGAAATGTGTCGACTATGTGTCATTCAATTTTGTTGTGTCGAAGTTTGGCTCGAAGTTAGTTAGAAGCAGAATGATAAAGTTATTAGATGACCAATTTCTTTAGTACGTCTCAATTCGGCTATCGTTGAGGGCTTTCAACCGAAGGAGCATTGTTGAACATCTGCACTGACGTTTTTAATATATTTAACGATAGAAAATTAACTGCATCGTGGATATAAGATAAACTCTTGACACTGTAGACCACAGTATATTATACTTTTGAACAAACTGTACAAATGTGATTTTAGAGGAATGGTAGATAAATGGTTTTCTTCATACCTTTCCAATAGTGGTGAAAGGGTAAAAATTAATGGGCAATTGAGTAGAAGCATTTCTATTGGAGTTCTCCAAGGCTCGGTACCTGCTCCTTTACCATATTTTTTTTTTATTTTACATAAGTTTGTTTAATTTACTTCGACCCCACCGCATTTGATTGCATTGTGTTTGTTACTTTGCTGAGTTATCGCCTCAAGTGTCATCTAAACTATAGATAGCCTTTTTCCTGTTTTCCTTTATTAATTCTTATTTCTTTACTTGACATTATCATGATTTACTGTTATTTTTTATAAAACGAATTAATGAAGAAAATAGAAGTTAACTTAGAAGAACTAACTAACCTTATTAAAATTATAAAGCAATGAGTTCTAGTGGGTAGTGACTTTATTGTTAATATACTTAAGTGCAATAATACAACTAGTCTATTTAAATTTTTCTGTGATAAGGTTGAATTTTCCTACGTGTTTTAAATCTCTTCTTAACCCCTCGATACTTGACTTATTATTAACTAAAAAAAGTTCCAATGTTTCGAACTTGACCTAATGCTTGAAAATAAGCTTGAATATAATTCGTCCCTTGCATGTTATGATGGACTTAAGGATTCTTTACTGAAGCGTACGAGCGGAGTCCCTTTGTCAAAACAAGATTGGTCGAAGCACTTATAACTATTATGAGTTCCCACTGTGGAAAGGTTTTCGCCTAGAAATATGCTACAGATTCGTCATGGCAGTTGGGCGTATAGGGCATTGATCATGATGTCGCCACATCCCTTCAAATGTTGTATGGTCACGGTAGCGCAGGTGCCTGTCTCTAGTGTCAGTTTTCTGATTTCTGATTAGCAAACATTTTGTTTCTTCTTCTTCTTCTCATGCGAACGCATTTCTGTCCCTTTGGCTCCTTTTCAAGGACGGTAGCCGTTTTAAGTGTGGCGTGATGAATTTTAGAGGACTCGTTGACCGGGTGAACTATTCAACAGGTGTTCGTCCCGCAAGGACGAACCCTCTCAAGCAAATATCGCTGGCGTGGATTGATTTGGGGATAGTAGGAAGACGGGATTTTCTGCAGGGAAAGCTGTTTATCTTTTTTGCCTCGTTTCTTCTTTTGTGCTGATTACTTTCCGAGAGTTTTCTGGGTTTCGGTGAAGCGTTTTCGACCGTGCAATTCCGGTAAAGTGCCTCTAGATCTTTTCATATTCGCCCAAAGAGGAAAACTGTGAGACGAGAAACAAGTGCACGACGAGAGTGATGTGTAGCTCTAGGGGTCTATGTCTTTGTCATATAGATTTGCGTCAAGTCAAGAAGGGTGATTGGGTGATCAAAGTGGTGGTGGGTTTTTATTTGTTGGTTGGTTTTAGTGGCTACCCGATTTGGCTCAAGCCTCGTGCATGTAGCGCAGTTGCGCATCGTTGTGATAACACACCTCGTAGTTCTAGGTTGTTAGAGTTAGCTTTATCCAGCCTGTGGAGTGTTCGAGTGTAATGTTCGATATAATTTGGTTGGCGATCTTGGATAAGTTGCTAAGGAAGAGTTTGCCGAATGCGATATATCTATGTTTAGCTAGTGCCGGACTTTCACAGAGAAAGAGAGACAGACATTACTTTGAGTGGGTGTCGAGGTGTGTTGGTATCCCCAGGCTAGCAGCGTGGATGCCTATGGGTCAGTGCCCCGTGCTTACAGCCAAGACTCTACCTATTTTGGAGTGATTTCTATTCAGTAAGCCATCAATCCTATTTTTCGTGAAGAAGAGCCAGGTTTCCCCAGCAAACTTTGTATTTGGATAAATTGGTCCACTTCTGAGGTCAGGAAGTGTCGATCGATTATGAATTTGAGGTGGTTGATTGCGGAGTCCACCAGCTCAGTGGGGGCGTTGCTGGAAAATCCTTGCCTGGCAAGTTCATCGCCAGTGATGAGAGTGATATGGCATCTGCTACTGGTTTGTTTGAGTGCTTACTGAGGAGATGGCCCTTATAATTGCTGGTCTGTCGTTATAGATCGCTGCGGTTCAACCATAAGGGCAGGAAGTACTGAGTACTTTACACGCTTCTCTGATCGATAGTACTTCAGCCTGGAAGATACTCGAGTGATCTGGGAGGCGGTAAGAACTGGAGATATTGAAATTTTACGAGAAGACTGCTGAACCTACACCGGGGTCTAGCTTAGGCCCATTTGTGTGGATCAGAAGTTGGTATTCTGAGACGAATGATTGGGTCCTCTCTGCCCTCTCTGTATAGAAATCGGCATTGAGCTGGAGTTAGGTGCTCAGGCAGGAGTTGCAGAGCTCTGCTATGGGCATAGGGTGTCGCTGACCAACATCGCACTTCTCCGAGTCTAATGGGTCTCCACGTCCAGAGGAAAGAGGTGTAGGAGCACGTTCAGTGCTTCGGTGGGGCATGACTTCATCGCCCGGGCGGTTCCGACTCCTGCCGATCTGAGGACTGTGCTAAGCTTGCATAAGTTGTATGTTTTGCCTAGGGCAGGCCACCACAGCATCAGTGCCGCTTTCGTAGGATTCACGTTCAGGCCAAAGTCGTGGATCCCAAGAGTGAATTCTTGACAGAGCCCCCTCTATGATTTCGCTAATCACTGAAGGGAATATACGCCTTGGGTTGCACCTGCCGCAATAAAATTGCGGACAAAACCCTATATTCCCAGCACAGCGAGGGAATTGTTGCTACCGGGTTGTTTTATTATTTGAATTCATTCGATTTCATTTAGTTCTTATCATTGCTTGATTTTGTTTTTTTCTTTATTACTTCTTTTTTATCCTTTTTTTATTATTTGAATCTGAATTTGAATTGCATGAATGTATTTTTTATAATTATTTTTATTTTTATGTGGAGGAATTGTGAAATCTTGTCTTTAAGTCCTTTTTGTCTTATGCATAAGGTCCATTGACCGGGTTGTCTAAGGCGAGGCGCGAAATTTCCACTGTGGTACCGAGTGTTAAGGTTCGAAAACCGCCGGTGGAGAGTGAATTGGAGTACTTATATATTTTATTTTTTTCCGCGGTTTCTGTATCCCTTTGTGTTCTGCCTTTTGTGCGTTCGCAAATGGATTCGCGCCTCTGTTGGCGAATCGAACGTTCGATGTGAGTTGGCGCCCTAATGCTTTCGACTTGTTACATTTGGTGAACTTCACAATGTGAGTTCCAAATCTGTGCTGCAATGAACACAATAAAATAATAGGAATAAATAAACGTCAAATCATGAGCATTTCATTTAATTGATAATTTCTTTGGCCAATAAAATTTTAAAATTTACAAAAATTATGAGCCACAAAATTAACTTCGTAAAGTAAATGAATTCCACAGGAAAAAAGATAGACTTTCTTATACATGATTATTTGTCATCTATTAGTGTATACGTGGCGGCATGTCTTCTTGAAGTATGTAGGGAAACACGGGAAGACTCTTCAAAGTTGATTTTTCTTCTAATTGCGTATAGATGACATTGGTGACTTGATTATCTCATCTTATACGCGTTATTTTAAGTGAAAGCTGAACATATCTTCTTTAGGATGCCAACAAATTCTTAAAGCTTTCGTTGAGTCTGAATCATTGCATTTAATTTATTTTTCAGTATTTTCCGTATTATAAAACTCTGGATGGTTTGAAAATCATTTGGCCATCAGAAACCAGCCTTTTTGAAGGACATCTTGAATTTCAAATTTTATTCGTTTTAGGGTTTAAATGTCAGGGGCACCAGGCAATGTTTATGTTCGAAACTAAGCTTTGTGCAATCCGAATGACTTTAAACTTAACACCGCCAAAACACAGATATTTAATTAGTACCTGCCAGTTTTTTTCGTCTATGGGGTCAACTACTACAACAACCCTCCAAGTTTAAAAAGGCTGAAAACGGAGAATCTTTTAAGAAAGAAATTATTTGAAATTTTAACAAGTAGCATTTTACTTGACATTGACTTACTCCCTTATTTACTTTATTTATTTTTACTTCATTCATATCTTTCTCTATCTCTATTTTATTTTCCATTTTTAGTATATATAGCATTATTTATTGCCTGATCCAGTTGATACGATGATATTGAGTTCATTACCCAATAATCAGCGGAAAACGAATTATCACAGAATCTTGATATTACTTATATACTTACATATATATTTTATTTATATATATTACAATGCCAAAGAAAGAGAATGCCGAAACAGAAGCATGGCTTGAAAGCTCGTAGAATTTGTTGCCGGTGAACTATTGAACGTTGCTTAGTACTATGTATGTCATTTTCGAAGGAAGTTAATGCAAACAGGCACACACAACTCAATCTTTAGCATGACATGGTATTGAAGCAAATGTTCCATTTATTTGGATTTTGGATAACACAAGCAAATTAAGCCTCTTGGTTCCTGTTATGGTTCGTTTGATGTTTTGGTTTTGATTGTCTATCAGTTTTACATTTTGAAATTGATGCTTGAGAGAAGCTTCACGGCCACTCCCTAAGGGAAGTTTACTGAAATCTAATTGCTCTTAACACTTTGATGTAGTGATCGAATCTACTTTTGACATTACTAAATGAGTTATGATCGCAATTGTTAATTTCTTTGCATCATATAATAAAAGAAGCGACTCATAAATTGCAGAAACTGCTGTGCAATGCAGAAGCAGATGGTTTTTTTATCGAAAAAGATTAGACAATTTTTGTCATAAGTTTTCTTTAAACTTGACAGTGCTTTCAAATAATTTTCTTCCGTAATTTGAAAAGCTTTTACTGTTACTTGCGCTTTCAAAAGACTGATGACATTTTTATAACAACCACAAGCCTTGCTAACACCTCTTGCATCGACATGATACGCTCCCGCGATTTTGGGCAACCACAGCCACCATGTTACTCCCACTAGGGGGCCTACCTCCTGATAGCTCGGAATAGGAGGTTGGGAGATTGACGGCACCAACTATTTTTGTCCGCAAATCCTAACAGGGTCAGACCGAGGCATGAACCAACCAAATCAGTCAACACCACTACCGAAAAATCCCATTGCTGGAGAGTACAAGTACATAACACATGCACTCATCCCTACCGAAAAATCCCTGAAAAACGAAGGCAAACAGGCATATTTTCAACAAGGACAACAAAACTACTATTACTCGAAGAACCGGTTAGTTCGCGCATAGAACCACTGTCGCTCTCAGCTACATAAGGCGCCATTGTCACAGCAAGTAACAATGTTGGGGAGAACCCCCAAATGGCATCCTAGTGGGTCAGGATGCAAGTTCATGGAGGTTGCGGACTGAGTCCTACATGCCAGTAGATCGGGAGCCCTGGAAGCACATAACCGCCGACTACAATAGGTCTTGCGCCAACCTCATATAGATAGGACCCTGTAAGAGTCCAGTACCAAAAACTGAGGCCAGCGCCAGTTGAACCCCCCGTAAAACAGCAGTTTCTACTGCAAGCACAAACAGTACCATTATTGCTTCCGAATCTGAAAGATTTGTTCGGCAAAGATGGCTAGATTGTCAGCCATCTTTCATCAAAGAACACGACTGAAATCCCAAGTGTTACCTACCCGCACTATACCCATCGCAGAGAGATCCCTGTAGTGAGCGTATCGCGGACACTCGATGAGAACATGCCCCAATCTTTTCTCAGCTAGGGCCTTTTTATGAAAGCATTAAGGGAGCCACGACCAGTCAGTCAGAAAGCCCGCGTAGAGTGAGAAGTCCAGACACTCCCGCCCACACGAATAAGCAACTTCAGGAAGGGACTCAAAATCTACTCTTCTTTGATGCTCTCCCCCAAACGCAACTGCCATCTGGAAAGAACACCATCTTCCAACAGAGCCTTCAGTTCGCAGGCACTTAGACCCTGAACGTTCTGGCACTCGCTCCAGTCAGATGCTGAGAGTGGCCGCTGCCTCAGCAACCTGCCGGCCATACCACGACGTATGACCTCCAGATCTAGCGGTGGCACACCTGCCAACACTTGTAGAGCCTCCGTAGGGACAGTCTTGCATACTCGAAGTAAACCAAGGAGCATAAGTCTCTGACAACTCAGAAGCTTTCTTCTTCCTGACACGATCTTAGCAACATCGTACCATACCGGCGCACCAAATGACGCGCAAGCAAAAAAAAAAAAATAGTCCACGATATACGGTACGGACTGCTCGCCTTTACAGGCCCCAGTCACATTTCAGTACCTTTTTGACTGCTGGCACAGGAGATGTGAGTTTTGCTTTCACCTTAAAAAGATGAGGAACATCTTCTCGTCTTTTCCACCACAACTTCCACACCAACACTCGATCCCCAGGCAGTCACCATGCCCATTACCTGCGTACCTCTACTCTCCAACTCAGCACGAGACTGGCCTTTGAGAAGGACAAGGAAATCATCAGCATAAGCGACGACACTGCAGTACGACTGCCAGGATGAAAGACGCAGCAGCAGAGGATCCATCATCAAGTTCCATATATATGGACCAGCAACAGACCCCTGAGGACATCCCCTCTCAACACCTACCATCACACTGTCAAACGAATTGACAACACGAGCTGATCTGTTGGAAAAATAGCTCTTCCAGATGCTCCCCTCACTAACCCCTACCTCACGCAACCTCCGCAACACGCTTGCCCAGTCAAGGCAATCGAAAGCACCCTTGAAGTCAATGAAGACGCCAAGGACATACTTCCCAGCAGACCCATCAACCGTGTCCTTTACCGGCAGCCAAGCATCTTCGACACTGCGCCCTGGTTTGAAACCAAACTGGAATGGAGACTGCTCAGGGATGCGCTGCATCAGTCTGTCCACCAAGACTTTTTCCAGCACCTTCCCAAGTACCGGAAGGAGACTGATGCCACGATAAGAGCGAGGATTGGTCCTCACCCTATAGTTAGACTTCAGCAGAACTATCACCTTAGCACATTTCCATTCAAGGGCAAAATAATTCTCCCTGACACAACACGAGTAAAGAGCCATCAAGCATTCGGGAACCACTGACCAGATAGCTTTCACCATCTCTCCAGTTAGTCCATCGAATCCTGGTGACTTCCTCGATTTAAGTCTAGCAATCGAGCAGCCAATTTAAAATTCAGTCACCGCAGGCACATCGCCCGGCAAATCCACAAGTGGATCAATCGGACGAATGGCTTGAGGAAAAAAGTACCCATCAAGACAGATACTGAGTCCCTCCATGATGTGAGCACTTGGCCCTAATGATTGATGGCCCCAAACTCCAAGGATTTCCTCCCCCGACAAACACGGTAAAGCTGACCCCAGGGGTCATCACGGTGTTCCTCGCAAAGGTCCTCCAATTTTCATTCTTACTACGGACAAGCATACTCTTGTATTCAGCCAAAGCATGCATATAAGCAAGCTTTGCCTGATCCACGTCTGCAAGTCCGCGACGCCTACAGGTTTGGAAACGCATTCGCAATCTCCTAACCTGCTTACGCTTCACATTCAACTCAGATGTCCACCACTTCACCCTTTTCTGATTCACGATACGGCTTCTCGGAAAGAGTTGGTCGTTGACATTACACATACATTCATTGATGAGGGCAACCTTACCATCAATACCCAAACGTTGAAAGGCCTCAAGTGGTGTTGATGTGACCTTTCTCGCAATTTCACTCTTGTACATCGACCAGTCGACATTCTTGAGAAGCCAGCGCTTCTCATTCCAATTTTGCTGCACATCAAACGTACCATTGGAGCAACAACCTCAATGAGGCTGTGATCACTCACACCTTCAGAACGTCGGATGCGCCACTGAAAATCAAAGCTACGAAGCGCCGTCACTTTTGCCAGGGTCACATCAATATCGCTTTGCCCGTTTGGACCATCAAAAGTATACAGGTCACTAGGCTGATTGAGAACAGCAACGCGATTAACGGCTATCCATTCGCTTAGCAGTTCCCCCCTGATGGTGCTTTAAAATTGGGACGTGCGTCCTGTCATCTTACTGAACCACAAAGGAGAGACTGCATTAGCATCAATGCCGAAAATAGCAGCGCTATTCCCAATCAGCCGTAGCAACTCATCGAGGTATGCCAAGTACGGTTCAATGTCCAAGGCATGCTTAAAGTAAAGGCTGCATAAAATCAGCCTACCAAAGCTACCCTCAACATTCACACACACACCCCATTCACTTGAGCCTATCAGGGACCACACAGTGTTTACATAATTTACTACGACAGCAGCATGACCACTGTCATCCACAAACGATCGCATGTGCGCAGGCAATCCCCTCACATGTCCTGCAACAGTGTAAAGTTCCTGCAACAGCGCAAAGCTACACTGCGAGCTACACATATCTGTCCCAACTCGAACATGGCATGGCAGCATGGCATTTTAGTGTCTGGCACTCGCCCTGGCCACCGCCGCAGCATAGACTGGGCATTCCATGCTTAGCATAAAGTGTCCAGCCGGGTTTCCCGTGAAGTCATAGTCACGGCAATGAATTGCATTACCGCAATCGCGCTTGGAGTGGCCCGACTGTCCACAACGCCAGCACACAGAATCCTTCTGCCTACACCTGGATGCGAAGTGATCCAGGCCGAGACACCGGTTACACCACTGCGCCAACGACTTCTCCTTCACCAAGAATGAGAAGTGCTTGATGTAGCACCTCCCCTCTCCGAGAAGGATGCCCGCGACCCTTGGGCTGCACACTAGGACATCATTAAGGCGTCCATCACCCGTCACCCAAGTAGTGGATTGGCAAACCTCCTCTTCAAATTCCTGCTTGGTGAACTTGCATAAGTTTAACTTATGTAGCTCACCGAGGAACTCTTCAGGGAGAGATCCGCTTCTCCACCCTCTGCACGACAAGGGACTTACCCCTTGCTGCTTCGGCCAACAGACCCACCTCTTCGAGCTTTTTATGCCCGAGAAAAGCATCCCGCTCGGCTACCGATGGCGTGCGGACCAGAATGCTACCCTGCTTTCCAGGGCGCACAGTATGCACCCTGACACCCACGGCAGGCACCAGTTCCTCCACCACCTTCTTCCTCAGTGCCCCCACTGATTCTCCCTGCTTGCCCTGGACTACCAACGACCACGTTTCCACTGGTTTGGCAGGCTCAATGTCAGGTTTCTCAACCTGAACTTTACCTCCCACACCACCAGGAACAGTGGCAGCACTGGCAACCAGCGCGAAAGAAGGTCGCTCCTGCACCCTAATCCCAACAGGGACACCTAGCGATCTGACAGTCCCACATGGACCGCCCTAGCCTCAACAGCCTCCGAAGCTCCCACTGCGGAGTCCTCCCTACCCCGATGACGCTCAAGCGTCCCTGCGAGCCCTATCAGGAGTTCCTCATACTGGGAGGAAATCTCCGCTATTGCTACGCCTGCTTCTGGATGGTGGCCAATTGCGGAAACCACCATCCTCTTGATACTGCTGAACTTGGCTAAAACATTCCGTGGAAACAGCCGACTTGACCTCAGCCGAAGCTTTAGACAGACGTGCCCTTGCCACAGGAGGGCCCTTCGCCTTTAGCACAGAACCACTGCTGCCCGCCGCCACGACTGCTTCAGCCGGCAAAGGCAGCAACACGACGCGTGCCTCCTTAGTAACAGTTGTTTTCAAGGAAGAAGAAGGCTCAGTTAGCGCCCTCTTCGCCACCGGCCCTGAAGAGTTTGCCGGAGCAACCTCTTCCACCGTCCTCTTTCTTGCCTTACCCGCCTCGACTACGATCTCTGTCTCCATGGCAGATTCTTCCACCACGGAGGCCGAGGCCGAAGTCAAAGATACCCGGCGCGCCTTCCTCGTCTTCTTCTTCCTCTTCTTCTTGCCCTCCTCCATTACCAACGCCGGTGATTTAAGAAGAAGTTCCTCAACGGAGCTCCTGATTCTCCTCCCTCACTCTCACAGTCAGAGGTGAGGCCACCAAAGCCTCCCCCCTCCGACCGCCTCTATCTTCCGGGGCTTTCCCCTCCTCCATCTTTATGTTACAAAAATATGTAATAATATATATATATATATTTACAACAACAAAAATCAATATATAAGTTAACACGTGTGCCCCAAATACGTTCGGTTCTGTAGGAACTAAATGTTCTCACAGCAGAGCACAGACATAGCGTCAGCAGAACGCAGTCAACACTGGTGTGCGAAACGAACGTGGAAGTAATGATGATGCAGCCTCTGGGCAGCACAGGGTTAAGTTACATTACAAGGTAATTCTATGTTAGATGTAAGCTAGAAATATATTTTCAATAAACGGGGTAGCACTTGCTGTTTTGCCTCCAAAAGAGGAGGATGTATTTGAAGAATTAACTTTTATAAGTGATATATATAACAACACGTGTATCGCGTAAACACTTTCGCGTAAACAAGCGGTAGATTGTAAACAAAAAATTCCACTCACTACCATGGTAGCTTATCAGCTTAAGAGATCTGCACTAATTACTGAACACGTCTACTCGCTTCGAGCGCACACAGTGGAATCAACTGAAAGAGCAATCAACAGCACTCGACTTTCTTCTTTTATTCACCAGCGAAAGAAGTAGTGATCTTGCACCTACGCAAATATCTTCTAATTCACCGCCGATATTATCATCTGATTCGATTTCAGCCAGACAAGTCATAAGTTGGTCGATATAGACTTTGAAATATCAAGTCGACACTCCAATTCTATTTGATTAAGCGATAAAGTTTTTTCTTCAAGTCCCGTTTTAATTCGAATTATGTTGTTTGAAAGCTTATCTTTCATGCTTTAAATGCATTTGATCTGCATTTTGTTTAGGTAAAGCATGCCGTTTCTTGCTTGTCATTGTGATTATTATATAATTAACTTGAACTTTCACGAACGTAATTGTTTTCTCAGAAGTAGCTTATCTGAAAACTATTAAATTTACACTGTTGATTTTGATTTAATTTATTTTCATACGAAAATTAACTTCACTAATCAAAAATTCACTAATAAAAAATTGTTGAAAGCATTCAAAATCGAACTTCATGATTGAAATGAAAAAAAGGTATTATTGTTCAAATAATTTGTGGAGTACACAACTTTGAAATATTTGTGTTTGACAACGAAACGACGTACTTGACGAAAGTCCAAGCGAGCTGTCAAACAAGTGTCAATGACACTCGAAAGCAAACAATGTAAGCCAATTATAATTTGCACGAGTCAGAGTTGTTTTGCAGGTTGTTTTGTTATTATGAGTTTGTTGAATTTCACTCGGAATAATACCTGAAATTTTGTCAATTAATAAACTAGAAATGTATCCCACGTTTATAATTGATCGACTGTATGGAACGTACAGGTGATACAGACAGAAGAGCGGCGGCAGATCGAGCGTTAGTGAAGTGTTTTTTTTTTCAATTATTTATTAATTAGCTGTAGAAAAGTTTTTTGGATACGACATGTTTAAAATATTCTTGAACAAAAAATGCGATGTGAGTTGTTATCATTGGCGAACTAACGCTTTCAATTTGTGAGCTCGAATATCAGTGCCAATTTGTGAGCTCGAAAATCAGTGCCAATAAGAATATATAATTTGCAAAAATGATAAGCCACAAGATTTGCTTCGTAAAGAAAATTAATTCTACAGTAAAAAAAAGATAGCATGCTTCGAATTTTATAAGTTTTAGATCATTCCGACTGAATGAGGAAACGTATTGCGCAGTAAAAGTAATGAATTTATTTGAATTCTTAGAAAACACAAGTAGACGGAGAAAAAGATATAACATAAAATGAAATGAACATATACGTGTGAACAAAATGTTGGTTGAAGTCTTCGATTTGGAAATAAGCGCAGCGATGTTCAACAAAGCGTTTTTCTACGTCTCACGCTAATTGGAATTTCAATTTCAAAATTCAAGCACTTCCACTAATTCCTGCTATAATGAAATCTGCTCGAGCCCCAATATACATATGTATTTTGCTTGTGCGAGTTATCAGAGTGTTAGCGAGTTATCAGTTGCATTTCTTGCTTTTGTTCTTGGAGCAAATTTTGCATCATAGTCATTACCAGTGTCAAATAAACTGGGCTGTACTTCCAGATTTTCCCGCAACTTCATATTCGAATTCCTATGTTTCTGGATCTATTCCATCCTTCTAGAGAGCGTCTAGCATCCCTTGTTGCAATTCAGCCTTTCCTTCCCTGCGCCAGCTCTTTCTTAAGCTGTTCAAATTTTACATTAAAAAATTTCTCCATTATTTTGTCACAATCCCTCTTCTGACACCAAATGTTACGTTTAGCAGAGTCTACGTAAAATTAATTAAATTATCCACAATACAACCACTGGTTTGCACTTATGCTTTATAACACATTATAAATCAATATTGCTTTACTACAAAACTGCCGGCTTTCAGGCTGAACCCATTAACACTGAACTGCACTGTAATAATTATTTGAATGAACTCACATCGATCACCGTTCCAATATTTATACTTTCAGTATTGGTTATAGATCCAAACTGTCGCCACGAGTTTATGGAATTTCCCCGCTGACGCTTATATACATGATTCTTTGTAATCTATCCGCGAATAGGTGGCATTCTAGCAGTATGTACAACAATTTCGGGAATACTCTTCGGAGTTGATCGTTCTTCCCCATGCGTATATATGTCGTTTTTGTGGAGTTTGGTGTTCTGATTATCTGATCTTATACACGTTATGCTATTCACATCACAATATGAAACCAATGAATATCCCCCCTTTTACGTTTGGCGAATCGAACGTTCGATCTGAGTTGTTCTCATTGGCGAACTTGAGTTGGGATGTGAGTTCGAAAATCAGTGCTGCCATGAAATCATTAAAAAAGGAGGAATAAATAAACGTCAAATCATTTAAATTATAATTTCAATTGTGTTCATTTACCGATAATTTTCTTGTCCAATAAAATTATAAAATTTACAGAAATGTTAACCGACAAGATTTGTTTCGCGAAGAAAATGAGAACTACAGAAAGAGAGGTAAGAATGTGCGTAGTGTTCAGACATGTGGATACGACATGTTGACTCAAAATATCATTGAACAACAAAATGCTTTAGATACCGAATTACAGATCCAAAATACAAAACAATTGAATATACGTGATAGTATCAGTCTTGATACTTTTCTAATACAAATTGTACATTACTCAAATGGCAACACTGCCCACTTTACTTTTTCTCTTGTTATTGTGCAAATAGTCTTCTTCTGAAATAAAACTTTAAGACGAGGGGTCGTGGTTTTTCTATTTCAAGATCCAGCAAAGGTTATGGGCCCAGATTCCACGCGGTTTAAATGGCGTTCAATATATCAAATTGAGAAATTAGACGGATCTAATTATAGACTCCTGGAAAATTTTAGTTAAAAGCGTTCTGATTCATTCAGATTTATGGAACTTTAAAGATCAAAAGGCACTTGCCACAAAATTTTTGTATGTTAAGCCGTCGCAATTAAATTACATTAAAAATTGTAAAACGTCTGCAGAGGCGTGGAAGTGATTGGAGAAAGTACATAAGCCGGAAGGCCCGGCAAGAAAGGTAATGCTTTTCAAGCAACTACTTGATATAAAAATGGTGGAAGGTGCAAATGTGGAGCAACATCTAGATTATTTCTTCAACGCAGTGGATAAAATAAAAGAAATAAATATTGAGTTGCAAGACGAATTTTTAGTTATTCTCCTACTCTCTAGCCTCACAGGCAGCTACGAAAACTTCATAGTCGCGATCGAGTCTCGAGATCAGCTCCCGTCCATGGACAATTTAAAGATAAAGCTCATAGAAGAGGGACACCGGCGCGGGTGTAGTGAAACAAATAATTACAGTGAGCATGCTTTATATATACGAAACAAAAAGAAAAAACCTCACACAGCAGCAGCAACAGTACAGCACAGATCAAAGACAGACGGAGGGGATCGTCAAGCGGGGTTTAAAGGGGGCCTGTTATATATGCAAACGGCGTGGTCACATAGCCGCATATTGTAATGAGAGACAAAAGGGTGCTAAACTCTTTTTTTATTAGCACAAAGAACAATGACAGCATGTGGATTATGGATAGCGGCTCAACAAGTCATCTGTGTTTCAAAAGAGAAAAATGTTCAGTTCTGCATGCGCACGTAGAACGAATTGAACTCGCGGCCGGTAACTTTATTGAATCTGCTGGTATCGGGGAGGTTAATCTGAACTCAAATGGTAATACAATAACCCTTAAAGACGTATTATTTGTGCCAGAATTAAAGAATTTCATATCTATTAGTAAAGCCACAGCTGATGGTAACAAAGTTATATTTAATGAAAATAATTCGCGCATAATTGATACTTCATGTAAAATATTAATAAACGCACGTAAGATCAATGATGTATATGTGTTCTTTGAACAATGCAAACAAAATATGTTTTTGCACGCAAATAAAACTTGTGAGTTGTGGCACCAACGCTTCGGTCATCTGAATGCTCATGACCTAAAGAAGTTATTTGATCAAAAAATGATCCGAAGTGTGGGTGTAAAAGACTTTAATGAAAATATAATTTGCGAAATTTGTATGAAAAGTAAAATATGTGCTTTGCCTTTTAAGAACCGGGAAAATCGAGCAGTACTCACGTTAGATCTAATGCACTCCGATATTTGCGGTCCAATGAGAAATGTGTCAATTGGCTGTGCGAAATACTTTTTACTCTTTGTTGACGATTATTCCCGCATGATGTTTGTTCACTTTTTAAAGAACAAAAACGAGGTACTGCAGTGCTTTAAAAATTTCCAAAAAATTAGTCGAGAAACAAACGGGAAACAAAATTAAAAGTTTACGAACAGACAATGGTAGAGAATATGTAAATAGTGCAATTAATGAATTTTAAAATGAGTGTGGTATTACACATCAGTTAAGTTGTCCATACACCCCACAACAAAATGGGGTAGCAGAAAGGGCAAACAGAACCGTGGTCGAAATGGTGTGTTCAATGCTATTAGGAACGAGTCTCTCAGAATCCTTTTGGGGACAGGCGATAAACACAGCGGTTTACATAAGGAATCGTTTACCATCGAAACCGCTTAAAGCACATACACCATATGAATTATGGTTTGGACGAAAACCGAACGTGTCACATTGTAAGATTTTTGCGTGCAAAGCATTCATGCTGTATAAGCGACCAGGTAATTCGAAGTTTTCTCAAAAGGGTAAAGAGTGTATAATGGTGGGCTACTCTGCCGAATCTAAAGCCTATCGCCTTTATGATCGCAA
Organism: Eristalis tenax; assembly: GCA_905231855.2. Classification (NCBI taxonomy): domain Eukaryota; kingdom Metazoa; phylum Arthropoda; class Insecta; order Diptera; family Syrphidae; genus Eristalis; species Eristalis tenax. The sequence continues at coordinate 90,368,184 of HG993124.1, read as the reverse complement.
AAACAAAGTGATTAAAATAAGTCGCGATGTAAAATAGAAGCAGAATACCTTAGTGGAAATGTGCAACTTAGTTCATTAAGAAGTGGAAGGTCCAGATCACAAAGTGTTACAAAACGGAACGAAGAAGCAGCATCAGAAAAAAGGTCAAATTAACTTTTTTTTTTAATGTCGAGGGAAATGATAACGACAGTCCAGAAACCGTAGAAGAAGCTCTAAAATGCCGCGAATCAGAAAAATGGGTCAATGCTATGGAGGCAGAATATAATTCATTGATTATGAATGATACCTGGGATTTAGTAGATTTACCCGTTGGCCGTAAGGCAATTAAATCTAAATGGATATTTAATCTAAAGAAAAAAATCTAAAAAAAAAATTTGGTGAAATTGAGCGGTACAAAGCGCGTCTGGTAGCAAAGGGATGCAGCCAAAAATACGGCGAAGATTATTATGAAACGTTTTCCCCGGTTACAAGATATTCAACAATTCGTTTGGTGATTGCACTGGCTGCAAAATACGGCTTATTATTACATCAATTAGACGTCACATGCGCTTACCTAAACGGAAAAATAAATGAAGATGTGTATATGATACAGCCGCAATGCTTTGTAAGCAAAAAGTATCCACAGAAGGTTTGCAAACTCAAAAGGGCGTTATATGGTCTTAGGCAATCTGGAATACAGTGGAACCTGAAATTAGACCAGGTGTTAACTAACCTTGGTTTCGTTCGTTCTTATGACAGTTGTGTCTATATGTTGGAGATAAATGGGCACATGAATCTCTTAATATTATACGTTGATGATATTCTTTTGGCTTTTAAAGAAGAACATGAAATGAACAAAATAAAGCAAAAGTTAAAAGCGGAATTTGAAATTACGGATAAGGGTGTGCTGAATTATTTCTTGGGCATTGAGTTCGAGAGAGATGGTGATAGGGGCTCAATTAAAATAGGACAGCAACAATTAGTAAAAAATCTTTTAAATCAATACCGAATGAATGATTGTAAAAAGGTATGCACACCACTGGAACAAAACTAAGCAAGTGCGGAAATTGTCCGAATTGCTCCAAAGTTGACGTCAAGGTGTACCAGTCCCTTATTGGTTCACTAAATTTTATTAGCATGGCAACCCGACCTGATATATTACATTCGCTGATAAAGTTATAACAGTTTAACATGCCCCTCACAGCGAGCATTTTGCAGTAACACGACATTTGCTGAGGTACTTTCTTTCAGACAATCTGGTGCTAAATTAACTGGGTACGCTGATGCTGATTGGGGCTGAGATTGCAACGACAGTCGTTCTTTTACTGGGTACGTTTTTTTCTTGGCAGCAGAAAACAGCCAACTGTTGCTTTGAGCAGCACCGAAGCGGAATTCATGGCCTTATCGTCTGCATCAAAAGAACTTGTGTACTTGCGAAACCTGATTATCGATGTTGGCTTCAAGGACTTAGTATCAGAGTCAATAGAATTATTTGGCGACAACCTCAGTGCGCAGCAGCTAGTTAAGAACCCTGTATTTCATGCAAGGAGTAAGCATATTGATATAAGGGTTTATTAAATAAGAAAAAAGAAATATGAAATATATAAGTACAGAAAATATGATTGCCGACATACTAACAAAAATTTTGAAAAAGAATAAACATTCCCACTTTGTGAAAATGTTAGGATTCACTTATAGTCATCAATGTCCAATTAATTGTATAAACGATTTTGAAGTATGTATTTTTTCTTACAATAATGTAAATTTGAGGGGGTATGTTGAAAAAGATACTTTTTTAATACAATTGTACATTACTCAAATGGCACACTGTCCACTTTACTTTTTCTCTTGTTATTGTGCAAATAGTCTTTTTCTAAAATAAAGCGTTAAGACGAGCGGTCGTGGTTTTTCTATTTCAAGATCCAACAAGACTCAACCTGACGAACATTCAACAAGCGTGGTCTAGCTTAGATCCACCTGTGTAAATCAGAAGTTGGTATTCTGAGACGAATGATTGGGTTCCCTCTGTCCTCTCTATATGGAAATCGGCATTGTGTCTAGTTGTCGAATTCTATGGTGGGAGTAATGTAGTCTGTTTGAGTTAGGTCCTCAGGCAGCAGTTGCAGAGCTCTGCTGTGGCCATACGGTCTTGCTGACCAACATCCCACTTCTGTGAGTCTAATGGCGCTGCACGTTATACTACATACTTGATGTAATGGTCGAAAGGGAGGAGGTGTAGGAGTACGTTAGGTGGAGCAGGATGTCATAGCCCCGGTATTTCCGACTCCTGCCGATCTCTGGACTTTGCTGAGTTTGTCTTTGTTATTCGTTTTGCTTAGGGCAGGCTACCATACTTGTAAGCCGTGAGAATGGGATGGACAACAGCTGTGTACAGCCAAAGGGTCATTTTGGGTCTAAGACCGCACCTTTTGCCTAAATTTTCCGGTTTTCTATATTAGATTTCCAGTTGAGCTTGGGATCAGGCGGATGACGCGTGGGTACTTAGCACTGGAGGACAGGCAGAGAGTAATATTGTTGAGCCGAGGAAGCCCAAAAGGTTAGTATCTTTGTCTTCGAGGTTAACAGCATCACCGTTTTCGTAGGATTTACCTTCAGGCCGCAGTCATGAATCCCAAGAGTAAATTCTTGATAGAGCCCCCTCTATGATTTCGCTAATCACTGAGGGGAGTATACACGATACTAAGATTACCACGTCGTCTGTATACGCAACTACTTCTTGATTCCCTTTCTTTCAAACTCAGCGAGAATTTTATTAATTGTTTTCAGCCTTAGAAGTGGTAAGATAACCTCGCCTTGGGTTGTAACCCTGTAGACTGAGTTGGTAATTTGGCAGTTACCTAGTTGCGACTGGTTGATTCTGGTTTCTAGTATGGCCGTAATCCACTGGCGGACAAAACCCTATATCCCCAGCACAGCGAGGGATTCATTCTCAACAGGATCATATATTATAAAATTTTGAAAAAAAATGTTTGTTTGTCACTTGAATTGAATCTTGTGGATATCATATCAACTACCAAATTTATTCCAGAATGATATTTTCTTTAACTTTTGGTAATGCCAATACAATTTTGAATTTCTAAATGCTATCTTATAACATATTTTGCCGTAAGGGAGCTGTTTACAATTAGGTTGTGATATATGGTAGTGGTAATTAGCGTGAGTAATTTGGTGTATGAACTGGCACAAACTCAATTGATGTTTTTCTTTGAATTACTGAATAACGAACTGAATTACTGCTATCACTTATGGTAGGCTTAAGATTCTTGAAATAAAATTATAACCTGTGAAGTCAAGTCTCGGTGGTCCTTGTTTTGATTTACCGCTTCCTTTTATTTTTTATGAGTTACGGCTTGAGCGGCTGGCGTTCGTCCGCCCAACCCAAGTCGGTTTCGGGGATTTCGACGATATAACATTGCTCCATCTTTTGTTTAATTCTATGTATCGGTAGATTCTGTTTGCTTGCGTAAAAATAAAGTGTTCGTTTTATTTATAATATTCCCCGGCAGTGTGTTTTGACATCTGCAATATTTTAAAACTCTTTAAAGTAATTAATAGTAAATCTCCTAGATACCTCTTCGAAATGCTAAAGTTTCCACATCTAGTACAGTTTAAAAAACTAAAAATTCGGAGAATTTTACTAAATTCCCGGAAATATACTGGGATTTTGTAAGCCACTAGCCCAGACGAGTCGAAGATCTCTGGGTAAGCACCTAATATCAGAGGAAGAATGGAAGTCACTAGAAGCAGTTCTCATTTTCTGATTCTTAAAGAAAACTGGTTTAGAGAGAATATTTTTGAATAAATCTTTTCCACCTTAGCACAATAGGAGATCACAACCCTCAATACAACTTTGAAAAGACCTGCATGTCTCTCTCTTAAGTCTTAAGAAAGCAAAAGTATGAAAAGGTTCCACAATACATCTAAAGATCGCGGCGCAATATACACTCAACAATGATAATAACGTAAGGGTGATTATTTTACATCAATCTATAACAAAGCGCTAGATGGCTTAAGCTAGGTTAGGTAAGTCGGTGGCAGGTCCGCCTGGACCTATTGTTATGCCCATGGGGGAAATTTTAACCTTCTATTTCCCACTCGTGTTTTGGGTGTTGATACGTTGATTAGGCCAGCCATTCAGAGATCGCAGGATCTTTCCCCTGGTCTTAGTAGGCAGAGGCTGCGCCCTTGACAATGGTAGTGAGATTTTTCCTCTAATTCCTCTTCGTCCCCACAGCCCCTGCATATGGTATCCTGGGTAAATCTCATTTTGTTTTCATGATATCTCAAATGAATATGACCGGTTGGCGCGTTGACTACCATAAGCAGCTGTCCTTTACTGCATAGGAGGAATTTGTCGGTCCTTGCGCTGTTGAACCTCGACCATAGCATTCGAGTATTCTCATTAGAGGTTAGAGAGTTACACTTTTCATTACCTGGCACCATTTTTTCGTCGTCCACTTACGAGAAGAATTTTCTCAATCTATCAGTTTCCGGTGTTTTTGTGTGGTCTCGTTACAGTGAGAACTCCACGTTTAGCGCTTAGCTGCGGTGATTACTTTTTCAAAAATCCTGAGACTGCCTTTGTAGGCAAACATTAGAACATGGTGTGACTCTTAACCTCGTTGGTAAATTTTGTTCCAGTCTGTGTTCCTTGGGTTCCTTAAACGACTGATTTTATTTCTCTCGCTGCTAACCGTGAAGGTAATTAATCTATGTTCCGAGAAGCACGGAATGTTTGAGACTTTCCTCTGGCTAAATCATATAGTATTATAATTGCCGCTCAGGGTTATTACTGATAACGAAGGTGGCTTATATACCAATATTTTCAATGCGTAGATTGTTCATTATTAGAAAACCAAAAAGAATTCATTCCATACCAAACGAATACATTCGAATCCGAGCTGCCCCAGACTGTGTGATAGAAGTTGCCATCACACACTATAATAATGTCCTTTTTTTGTCTTCATCACTGTAAGATGGCAGAAGAAAAAGGTTTAGTCCTACTTACATCAGCATTGGGATTAGAGAAGTAGGTAGTCAGATTTCTGCTGTTAAGTCGCAGTACACGTAATCAGTGAATCCCAGGTTCCTGTACCGTGTGAGGAGAAGGACCAGATAGGCACTGGCCTTGTTTGGACCATTATCATGGCGACCAGGGGTTGGGTGTTATTTAGTGTCAGCCGTTGCTGCCAGGACTTTGATCTTGTATAGGGAGAGTCCACGTGGATCTTAAAGTCCCGCTGGCGCAGCAGCAGCAGCGATCTGTGTGTCCTATAGAATAGCAACTCGCATGCCATTTTCCGAGTGTTCCAAAATATTAATGGAACACTCGGAAGCTTTGAGGTAAGGGATGTTGTCTCAATTCTCTAATTTGGGATTTATGATCCATAAAGATTTTTTGGCCTCAAGAACTATATACAACGGGTAGGTCGGCATTAGGCCGGGTTAAAGCCGTCTTGGCTATCCATTTTTGTAGCCAATCGAGGGTTTCTTTGTTTTGCGCAGTCCATGATCTTAAGACCCTTGATGGTGGTCAGCTGTCCGAAGCGGGGAAGTACTTCCTCTTTCTTCGTGATAACTGCCATTGATTCGCCGAGAGCCTTAGCTCCAGGTTCCCGTAATCTATCACTGCTGAATGCGAGCGTACCTTGGCCACTGCCGAGTACTTTGGCCTATTTAGCGGATCTTTATTTGGAGAGCGACTCGTCGTGGCAACCCCTTTTTAGAACACAGGACCCGAGACCCCCTTTCTAGGACCAATACTTTTATCGGATTTTCAAATCTGGTCCAGTTACCATGTCCCGATGGGATATCACTGGCGTGGTGACCGGATTGCTCTCTGGCAGTACAATGGACACAGTGATATCTGAATGAGTCTGAGTGCTCTAGTATTGTTTTTAATAACCTCTGACAGAAAAAATTACTTTTCTTCCTTGCCAGCGAAGCATCCAAGCCTCTAATAGCGGAGGAAATGCCCTTCCGGCCTCGTAATCTGTTCTTCGCAGATGGCAAACTGGAAAGACTCGGAGTTGACCCCAGGCGAGCCGAGGCTGGACTGGTGCTAACTTTAATTCTTCTAGCAGTGATCCCTCTCGATGTGGACGGATGAAGGACATTCCGGATTGGGCATCGCTTTTATAGCTGGTGCGCATGCCGCCAAGGTTGTCGCGATGGTAGCTTTTGCTCTGGCGAGCATTCCCCTTCCTCTTTCCCCCTCCTCGATTCAGGATCGCTACCATTGAAACGTCTAATCGTTCTTTTTCACTAGCGCGCTGCTTGAGTGTGCTTCTGGGTGCTGTGACTTGTGCGGTCATATTTATTTATACATTTTTTATGTATACTAATTTATATATATTATATAAACATCCGCTATATTCAGTAGAAGAAGGGGCACCTCGTGCAGGGTGTGACAAAAGAGTCACGTATAGCGTTCTTGGAGGATAAATCCTCCCTGATTCACTGCGAATTTATGTAAGTATGTATGTACTCGTATGTCAGTATTCATGTATGTATTTTACACCTACATCGAATGTGAATGAAAAACTAGAATTGGAAGTTATCGGGTACATTGGTGGAGTGGGTTGGTGCAATGCTCACTGCTCACTCTTTCGTGCAGCTTCTGTGTTCAAATCTGGCTGGGGCTGCCACTTTTTCCTGTTTTATAGGCAATTTTTTTTTTATGAACAAACATATTCCAGAAATAACATAGCTATATATATATATCGCATGCGGAGCAAAAATAAATGTTTTAAACAACAAACAAAGTCTCAAGCAAAGGGTTGTTGAATCAATCCGGTATCAAACCATTTCAAGTCAAGGAAATCAAACTTCATTCTGTGTGTTGAACCTTCGATATACACACATTTATTCATATTCGTCTTGCTGCAACCATTTATTTTGTTTGCCGTCTCAATCGATCTTGCAAATGAACCGACTGGCTGGGTCACCGAACGAAAACGAAGCACTAAACATTTTCGCCCATTTCTTATTTTCTCACACCAAATCTAATCTTTTCTGTTTGCAAATTCTCAAACCACTAGATGCAATGGAGTCAGCTCCAATAACACCTTCATGGCAGCAATTGGGCAAGTTGTCCTGATTCACCATAGGATATCCTCCATCTTGCCCTTGGCTATGATAACTACGTCATCCGCATATGCCTGACATTTGATCCCTTGGGTTGTTAGTAGTATCTTTAGAAACTCGTCTACTACTAAGCTCCAGATCAGAGGAGATAAGACTACTCCTTTTGGGCATCCTCTAGTAGTGTCGACTTTATCGTGCGCCCTGATGTGTGTGTGGCTGCTGATCTTGTGCTCAGCAGTTCATACATCCATTTCGATACTATATGGTTTACTTCTTTCTTGTTAAGAGCTCGAATATTAAGATCTAAATATACAATATGGGATGTATTGCCAAATGCACCTTCAATACCCAAGAAAGCACATTAACCTATTTCTTTCGCTTCAAGGGTTTCCTGTAGTTTCCGTCAGTAGAGTGCAGTTTCTGTTGATGCTTCATTTGCATGCTGACAGTAGTGAATAGAGGATCTTTGTAGCACTTCCTCTCTTATGTAGTTTTCCACAGCCTTTTCCATTGGTTTAAAGAGAATCGATGTTAGGCTGATCGGTCTGATCACCCCATCAGCAGGATTGCGGTCGGCTTTAGCCCCTGCAACACGCCAAGGTCTATTCTCGTTCGGCGGTAAGAAATTGCACATATTTCCGAACCAAAAAAGTATCGGAATAATGAAATAGGTCCTTTTCGGGGGGTTTGTGTCCTACGTGTATAAAGCAACGATTGGATTATGCTACATACAAGCAAATCTCTGACTTTGTGAAATTAACACATAAAATATCATGTTTTATACTTTGTCTACAGTTTGGCCGATTTAGTGAGGAATTTCGCTAAACAATTAATGAAAGGAAGTCACAATAATTCTATGTCAACCTAACTTCAAGATACTAACAAGAGTACCTTAAAAGGAATGATTACGTTAGTCTCAAGGAAAATATAAGAGTCTGCAAGATATGACAATGCAAATATTACTGGGTGAAAGATTTTCTACATCTTACATCTCTCAATTTTACATATTCAATTCAATTGACTTCTAGCGGGTACAATAGTTGTATTGGACGTCGTAGCTTTTTTATTATTTATATACATTGGGCAGTCTAATTTCACATGCTGTCACTTTGTTGTTGCCCCCCGAAAGACTCTTTCGATCACATCCAACTTCCAGAACATCTCTGATATACCTGGATCATAGAATGAAAACATCATTAGGCTGGAATCCCGAACATATGCCTATTTTCGACTTGTCCGGAGCTGCTGCAAATATTCAAGCCTCCAACGTTTCCAAAGGCACCTCAAAGTCTTTAAACTTGAGCTCCTTCTTAGTCGAAGCTAGCTGCTTATATGTGGATTTTCGAGCTGATATAAGTCTAGATGAACTGTTGGAAGTTGACAACACTCTCGGCTTCCGTCAATGAAGTTCGAAGTTGCTCGAAATTGGGTATACTTCGTACTATTGTTATCTTTAGGACAACCTCAACACTCCTGAAAAGTCGTTCCCCGAAACCGCTATACCAAGTCGCCCCTTGAACAATGAATTTCCACTAAATACTGTTCTTGCTCATAAAATTTTGCACCATAGCACCACAGAGTGCGTCATTCAAAATCTTCAACTCCTATCTTAATGTTTTTCAGTTGTCTGAGTAAATATTGTGCGAAGAATCTTCTCATTTTGTGGTTGGATCAGCCATGAGTGCAAAGTGTAATTCTCTTATAGAGCCGCAATAAAATTATTATTGCTTGACTCGGGTTCCTTTCATTAATTTTTTATCGAAATTCTTCATGGTGCCGAAACCCGTTAGCAATTATAAATTTATCGAAATTTTTATTTAACTTATATCATGATGGAAAACGACAGTAGATTCGCATATCGTAGGCGGGTAGCACGGGTCGTGAGATGTGCAAGCGATTATTTGAATTCGCCGGAATCACAGCCTTCCACCGCGAACCAGTAAAATTGGGACATCGTATGGAGGAGAAATTTAACGTGCTCCTTCATCGTTTAAAAGTAGCCCTTCAAGGCCTTATTAAAGTGAATAATGCTTTTGTCATTAGTGCAGAATTTAACGAACAAATTAAAGACACTGAAACAGCTATTGAGTATGAGGACAAAGCAAATTCCGTAATCGCGCGATTAATGCAACGCCTGGAACGATTGTACCGTATGCGAAACGTCAGCGATCCGTTTGTTCGACCCACTACAAACCTGTTTAATGCTGAGTGAAATTTGCTACGATGGAACTACATCTATGCTACAGGAAGAGTTTGGTAACGTAGACAAATTAATAGACAAAAATATGAACGAAATGATGTCCATTCCATCTATGACAATAAAGGGATATCAACGTGGTCTACGCAAAAGATATATTATTGCAATGTGTTCCATTAGATCTCTTACCGCATTAGAAATTCCGTCCAGTAACTACTCTACCAATTTGAAATTGAAATTCAATATTGGGATGTTTATCGAGTGAGCTCCCTGCTAATTATTTCCATTCTAGCCATACCAGTGACGTTCAAGCCGTTCCAGCAAATGTTTCATAGTCAGAAAGTGAATGATCTAGTACCTTTGATGGTGATAAGCAAATCAAGGATATTTTACAGTTCATCAAAAGAGAGATTGTGGCTTTGGAAAATCCAACGGAAGAAACAGATAGTATAAGGTCATTGAAATTACATGCAACAACTGCTGGCTTGCTGACCACGTCACAGTCACCACCATCGTGCTTTTTTGCAAATCTAGTGGAAGCGAAAATTTGCTCAATCAAGACGGAATATATTTTCGCTGTAGATTACGGGATCATTCGGGTACGTGTGTGTACGCCTAAACATCTAATTAAAGGGTGGTTAAATTAAAGGTCGATGTTGAATGTGAACCACACCTAAACGTCAACTTATGTTTATGATGTTCAGTTAAATCTTAAAGGCCAAACTAATGGAAATACGCTGGAACTGAATGTGGTAGTAGTGCCAACTATTTGGCTTGATGTTCTAAAGATTCCATCTGAAAAGTTTGTAAAAACTGATGAACTGGAGTTATGCCGTCCGTTTATCGATGAACGGTTAATCTCAACTTTGTTTGGTTAAACTTCACAAGGACCAGCTCCACTTTGTGTGTTAAATACTCTAACTTTTAACGTGACTATTAGGGTTTTGAATGAAAATGAATTTTGGGAACATGGAACGATTGCTGTTAGATCAATTAAAACTGAAACGGTATCATTTACACGAAAATGTATAGACAGTTGCATTACTTAATATAACGATCGATATGAGGTCACCTTACGTGGAAAGACAATCGTGAAGTGGCATTGATTTGGGTCAAATCGCTTACAAAAAGACTTTCTAGATCATCGGCAGTTATTTTAGAATACAATAATTATACAATCCAGATCTTTATCGTAATGACAAACTTATTTCGAAACTCCGTATCGTATCATTGTTCATCTCCGAACGAAAATGTTATGTCTGGTCCTACTTTAATGCCTGATTTAATTAAAATGTTAATTAATTTTCGACTAAGTTCTATTGGACTAGTTGCAGACATTGAGAAAGCATTTCTGCAGATATACTTGAACAAAATAGATCGAGATGTTCATCGGTTTTATAAGTTCATATCCGAAATCGGGGCAAACATATCTAATCTTTGGCCAACTTTGCAACGAGACCATGGTGGAACGAACCGAGTTCCCGGAATCATGTGCCATTTTTTCTGCAAGTTTCTTCATGGATGATGTCGTATGTAGCGTGGACGATAAAGAATCAGCAGTGCACTTATACCAGCAGTCACTTCAAATCCTAAAGAAAGCTGCAATGAACCTGAGAAAGTGGAATAACAATAATGAAGCGATAAATGGAGCAGAAAATTCTAGAGTCACGGCCGGTATCTCACGAACAAATTGTTCAATGTTGTCTTCCCATGCGTCAATTGAAGCGGGCTTGTCTGTATAGACATGAGCTTTAAAATAGCCCCACAAAAAATTGTCTAAAAGCGTTAAGTCGCACGATTGATAAATCGCCAATTGACCGGTCCCGAACGTGAAATAAAATGTTCACCGAACTCGCCTCTCAATAAGTCCATTGTTGCGCGTGCTGTGTGGCATGTGGCACCGTCTTGTCGAAACCACATGTCATGCAAGTCAAGCTCTTGCATCTTGGGCAAAAAAAAGTTTGATATCATCTCACGGTAGCGCTCACCATTCACAGTTACGTTACGATTGGCATCATCTTTGAAGAAATACGGTCCAATGATGCCACCAGCCCATAAACCGCACCAAGCTGTGACTTTTTCTGGATTCATTGGTAGCTCTTGCAATGCTTCTGGCTGATATTCACTCCAAAATCGATAATTCTGCTTATTTCAAACGTACCCATTGAGCCAAAAATGAGCTTCGTCGCTGAGCACAATTTTTCGCGCGAAGAACTTTTTTAACAGAGCACGCATTTTGATAATAAAATTCAATAATTTGCAAGCGTTGTTCGTTTTTAAGACGATTCATGGTTAAATTATAGACCAAACTGAAGATGTTTGACAGTGAAACAAAACACGAAACGTGCGTCAACTGTTTAAACCAGTGTTGCCAAAGAGATAATTGCTAAAAAATCACCCTTTATATCATCTTTTTTCGATCCGCTGGGATTTCTTGGCCCATTTTGATCAATTTTAAAATACTATTCTAATTAGTTTGAGAACGAAAGCTACAGTGGGATGAAGATTTGCCAGCTGATTTATTGAAGATTTGAGGTCTATCCTATTCGAGTATCGCAAACTTGAAAGGGGCATCGATTCCACGTCTTATTTTTGATGGGAAGGATTCTAGCAGAAAGGAACATCATATACTTGCCGACACTAGTCAAATGGTATATTCCACTGTTGCCTACGTAAGTTCTAGTAATAGTACACAAACAAGCTTTGTGTTGGAACCCGTACGTGAAAATGGGGAAAATGGGGTTTTAGAAATTCAGCAGCTGACAAAGGCTTTTGAATGGAGTCAGTGCCCTGCGAAAGAAAATCCCGCTGATTTATTAACCAGGATGGCTATGATTGGTTACGATTGGATCCAAGAAAAATAAAAAAACGACATTCAGGTAGATCTTCCTCAACCAATTGTAAGGTTCATTGCATCACCCGATATAACCAAGGACTGCCCGGGAGACCCTATTTTCCTATTGGAACGCTTTAGTAGTTGGGCAAGAATGCTCTGTGTAACTGCGTTCATGATGTGTTTTACGCACGATCTGAATTTCTTACTGCACAGGAACATTGAAGTAGCCGAGGGATACTGGATAAAATACATTCAAGAACTAGAATTTTGCACTCAGACCCGAGGAGCTGACGGTAGGTCTTCAGTTATACATAATTTAAGTCCTTTGCTTGATGGCAACGGTATGCTGGGAGTAAATAGCCGTCATAGAGACCAATGCGTTATCAATTATATTGCCATACCGACCTGCCATCAAGCTTATTGTACTACATGTTCCCCATAGCATGTTACATGGAGGGACGAATACAACATTACCGGAGTTGCGGAAAAAGTTTTGGACAGCTGGTAAGTCTCCATCCAGCTTTCTATCTTTCTAAATATGGTGTGTAATTCGAAGATGACAGTAGAGGTGAAATTAACTTCCACGGTGCAGGCTGGCAGAAAGGAGTTGAAGTCGTGGGTTGTGCAAACAAGAAGTTCCTGAACTTATTAAAGTACACGATCGACAACTGCGACGAGATCTGAAGTCGTCCCTCATTCGAAACTACCACTTCGGACAATAGTTTCCATATGGACTCCTCCACCGGTTCCCGACATGGATTAGTCAATCTGAAGCTGATGGACAAAGAAAATAAGGAGCCTGACACTCAAAGCTGTATGAGTCATTTCTTCAGCCAAGTGTAAGAACGGAGTGGGAAAGGACCACATGGTTACCATTGACGGCTCCCCCATGAAAGCGAAATGTCAAAGGATGCTGATAGTAGTGCGAATTAATTCGCACCAATCTAAAGCCACCGACGACTATAGGCTGTATATGCTCCAAAAGGACATGGGTATAGCCAATCTAAGAACCTTGGCTCTTAAGAAGCAAAATTCAAGGATTGAGGTCAGAGGTATGATCATTATACTATCCACACTGAATCATTATACCATCCACTGAAGGTTAGTGCTGTATATTAGCCAGAAAATACCTTAATATTTTCCTTAGTTACCGTATGATGAGGAGGATCCACTATCAGACGCTGTCCGATCACTTGTGCAACATGCCAAGTCACGCGGATAGTGTGTATTGATTGGCTGCGACGCTAATGGCCACCACTTATTGTTTCCACTTACTTAAGCACATGTAACTGGGGTAATCTACGAACGTTTCGTAACCGGGTTAGGGAAGACGTAATTGACCTTACTTTACTAAGCGAGTCCAACTTTATCCTATTAGAGAATTGGAGAGTATCCAAAAGTTGCTCCTTCTCGGATCACAGCCCTACATACCAAGGCCCTACAGAAATCTGCAGAAAACTGACTGGAACCGTTTCTCAATCCAACAGGTTAGGACTGCCAGAAGCCATCACCAACCCTGATCCAACTTACATTGAGAGTTCTGTCAAAAACCATTTGGAAACTCTGAAAGAAGCTTTCAACAGATCCTGCCCTTTGCAACGTGCTCGAAGGAAAACTAGCGCAGTCTGGTGGACTACAAAGCTAAAGCAACTCAGGACCAGAACTTGAACTCTATTTAACAGAGCAAGGGTCAACAAATGATCCGTTGACTAGGATAAAACAAGAGCAGCAAAATCTAAATACTGGCGTGACTTTTGGGAGTCAAGAGAAAACCTCAACTAAGCTCCAAGGCTCATCTCTTACCTAATCACCCCTGTGTACCAGGATACATCCTTAAACCGGATGGCTCTTTTACAGATTCCAGTCAGAAATCCCTAGACCTGATGACCGAAACCCACTTCATAGGTTGTGAAAACCCTAAAATCACAGTCACTCCCGGGACCACGATTCTCACGGTTCACAGAATTGAAGAAGTAATAGAAGAAAATATTTCAGAAGATAAAGTATTATTAGCAATAAACTCGTTCAAACCTTTTAAATCCCCAGGCTCGAACGATATTCTGCGAGTGATTCAAAATCACAAACCCACTCTGTACCTAACATCGTATGCTTCTTCTTCAACTGCCTGCAAGCAGGGTACATTTCAACACAGTGGGGAGAGGTAAGAGTAGTCGTCATACCTAAAGCAGGTAAAACAAGCCACACTACCGCAGATGAGTCTCTCCTGTTTTTTTTTTATTTTATTAAAAACTTTAGAAAGACTGCTTGACCTATATATTAGAAGACTTATCAATTCCCACATCTTATGCAATACTTAACACGCCTACCTCAAAGGTAGATCCATGGAAAGTGCACTGCATAGTGTTGTTCTTGAAATTGAGGATTCATTGAATATCAAAGAATTTACAATGGCTGACTTCCTCGATATCTAGTGGGTCTTCAACAATCTAAACAGAAACCATAATAAAAGCTTTAGAAGACTTAAAGTAGACGAACCCATTATATTCTGGATCGGTAATATTCTGAACAGCACAATTATCATTGCAGACATTGGAGACAGTTCTATAATGACAGTGACAACTAGAGGCACACCACAGGGAGGAGCCTAATCCCCTACCGTAGCTTCTTGTAGTTAACAAACTCCTTAAAATCTTCATGGAGATAGTCATAACGACTATAGCATATGCAGATGACCTAGTTATCCTGATAAAAGGTAAATTTATACCAACTATCAGCGATTTAATGGAATCTGCTTTGAAGGAACTCTCTTCGTGGTCAAGTTAGACTGGTCAGAATATAAACAAACAGAAACCGAGATTTGTCTGTTCACCAGCAAAAGGACTATCCCTACATTTACTCTCCCCGACACATACTTTCCCCAAGTAAGATGGAACTCCACTCAAACTCACAACGGAGGCTAAGTATCTAGGCATCATTCTTGACTCCAAACTTTCCTGGATAGGAACGTTGAGGAAAGGATGAAGAAAGCATTGAATACTTTTTATACTTGCAAAATGACCTTCGGAAAAAGATTGCGCTTGCAACCGTACATCATTCATTGGATGTACACAGCAATCGTAATACCCATTATAACTAATGGGGCCCTAGTCTGGTAAACTGACAGCAATACAAAAAGCTACACGAACATGCTCAACAAAATACAAGGGTCAGCCGTTGTTTGTACAACGGGAGCTATAAAGAGCACGTCCTTCTGGATTTATTCATTAAAGGCTGCTCCGCAAAAAGCGCTTCTAGACTAAGGAGGCTTCTTTGTGCAAATAAGCCAACTATAGACATGCGGCCATAATCAAAAATGACCTGCGAAAGAGACATGGTTCTTGTAGCCTCGCGGCTAAAACTGGCCTCAATGTACCAATTCTGTTCCTCGACAGGACAAGTGACTTTCGAACGCCATTATGGAGATTGCCCTGCTTACGGATCAAAAATGGACATAGGTATTGGAGCCGAATTCTACTCTACACCTTATATAGACAGGAATCATTTAGACTCCCTGACATGGGCAGTGTCTTTCAAGAAGAGATTCCGGCGAGTGAAAAAACCGCCAAGCACATTCAAACAACCTATATCCGATCACCTGGTATCACCATTTTTGTTGGCAGCCAAGCTGCACTGAAGTCAATAGGATTCTGTACAATGAGGTCAAGGGCTGTAATGAACTTCCGCGACTCCCTAGGGTCCATTAGTCACCATAAGGGAAAACTCTTCTGGATCCCGATCCACAGCTCAATAGCATTAAACGAGAGCGGAACAATGCTCCGGAAATGGAAAGCGGAATCTAGCAATCTTTGCTGTAACTGCGATGCAATACGAAAAGAAGCCAACTCATCTTGGCTTGCATGAAATGACTGTCACATTACAAAATTGACATGGCCAGAGCTTATTAACAAAGAAGCTTCTGGCGTTGGACCGTAACTCGAACGATGTGCTCGTCGGAGTGAACACAGGACACTGTCCTATCGGAATAATGCTTCGGAAATCGATTACGAAATCCAGTGATCTCTGTCGTAGCTGCGACGACGACGAAGAAACTGATACGATGCAAAATCTGTTCTGCCCAATTCTCCAGAATCGGCGCCTTGCTTTGCTGTGCCAAAGATTCTTCACGGAACTGCGGACTTACCGAATGCAGATATATTGGAACTTCTGATTCGTAAAGAGCACATTCGTCGTAGAAAAAAAATAAACGTATGGCAGCGACCCATAGTCATCACGTGGCACAGGATAGGTTAATAGAATATGTACTGCACACAAATGACGGGATTCACAATGGGCCATAATGCCTCTGAGTGGAAGTGATGTTCAACCATTAACACTTCCCTTCCTAAACCTTACCTTACCAATGTGCAAGTCAAAAATACAACAAACGTTTGTCAAACAATAAAATACAATCATATAATAAAGCGCTATTTATGTAAATGTATGAATATATATATCATATTCTGTTTTCCGAAGTATTCTATTGTATACCGAATACAATGAATATAATGATATTTGTCGTAGAAACAAAATATACAAATGGTTTTAAGCGATTTTTTAAACTGAAGTCCTTCCGGTCGTCATTCCGTTCGTGTGGTGGATAGCGATAACAATTTGATGGATCCGCCATCGATGTCCAATACAGAAATGATAATTTGCTACATATGGAGTAGATCTACTACATTAATTAATTTGCATGCATCTTTTACGTAGCAACTTATTTCTACTCCGCTTAACTTTTTTGTTTTTATTACTCTCAAAATTTCATTGAGATTCATTATATTGATTCATTTTAGCAAATCGAAAAGGTCTTAATTGATCTGAACATGCCTTTGAAATTGAAATTAAACACCTGCAGTAGTAGGCGAGGAGTCAATGACCATCTGAGGGCAAATGATTAAACCTGTGGTAGTAGTCAAGGAATCAATGGTCATCTCGCGAAAGACTTGAGGACACTCGCTTGTAGTAGGCGAGGAGTTCAGGTGAGATTTTAAGGCAGTTGCCATCACCATAATTTTCACCTATACCGCAACCGACAACATTACCTGCTTCGGGAGAAGAAAAAGTTTCCAAGAAAACCAAGTACTTACAAAACTACTACTACTTATCTACCTGGGAAATTGGGAGTCCATGGCTGAAGGCTCAATTATGTTGGGCATATTGTTATATGTTTCGCATCTTGACCGACACTTGTCGAACTTATGAACATTTTAATAAGGCATTTCGGAAACGACACAGATACATATTTTGCGAAATCTTGTCGTTATGGTTCTTAAAACCATATTATCAAATTTTATGAAAGGCTCTCTCTCTCCGATTCTCTAATACTATCTGTAGAGTATAAACAAGCATCTAACCATTAAGATCCAAGACAATTGTAATTTGGATTAAAGTCAGTTCGGTATGAAAAACAGTTAAATGCAGAAAAATTTTAATTGTTATTGTAGAACTTTTATATATCCGACGATTCTGAGTTGTGAATGCTTTTCCTTTTTATGGCGTCAACATAACACAAATTGAATCTTTGAACGAGTTCAGAACTCTGATGTTCGCCAAAAACTTCAAAATGAGGAATATTTCGATATTATAATATATAATAAGATATTTTCCTAAAGAAAGAAAGGGTCTTAAGGAAAGAAAGAGTTTGATAGTAAGAATTTCCAATGTATCATATTATAAAATTGTATGAATTTGTGAAACCTATTTTTTAAAAAGTAGTCACTGTCAACTGAATATCAAGGCCGAGTTTATAAACGTCACACTGCGGCAGCCCTGCAAGATTTACTTTCATAAATGTAAATAAACTGCAGTGACTGTGGGTGAGAGCAGTCGGCAAAGGCGTTCATTGGGAGTGATTTTTGTTTTGTTGCAGGATTGAGGAGAAACCGAAAATACGGAAATTCTCTTATATTTTAAAGAAATTTCTGTTATTTGGAACATGTTTTGACTTCTAAGCCTTTTTAGTTAAAAGCATAGCCCTGCATGTTATATGTTTTATGTAATATTTTATTATATTTACTAAACATTAAACCTAGTATCATATTCTTCTTAAACATTATGTAGACTTTCATTTAATTAATACAAATGTCAACAAAACACTTTTTGAGTCGCCCACTTATGCTACATTTATGAATACTTTTTTGACAATGTTCATAAATGTTCATAAATGTATTGAGAGAATATTTTGTGCAGTGCAGGTTCACCAATGTTGCAATTATGAACTCAACCCTAGTCAATGTGATATGTTTCTGTATAATGAATAAAATGAAAATAAATATTCATCTTTTTAATTTGTTTTTTCACTACATCTACTCCGTTTTTTTATTTTGTGCACTTCGCTACACTATCTGGGCTCAACATTTTCATTCCTGGTCGAGAAGGAAGGCCCGACGGGCGGCACACCGATTTCGATCTATGGGCAATTTTTTATGGTCGGATCCCGTATTTATATTTTCATTATCAGACGCATGTATGTGTAGCGCCTGCGGCAACTACTTAAAATTCTTACAACACTGCCTGCCTGAACGACGATGAGTTTCATCGATCAAAGGGAGACCACCGGCCATTGGGTAGAACACTGCCTGACTGCCTGAATGATAGCGGTTAACTACAACTACCTTCTAAAAGTTTTCGGAACGATTAATGTCAAAATTTAGATATTCATTTTGTTAAAATAAAATAGGTATACCTAAAGGGAAACCCGAAATTGGTGACCCCGACGAACGAAAATTACTTTCGATGAATACCGCAACAATACTGTGTGTCTACAACGATTGCGAAACCTCGCTGGTGGACATTGCAATGAAACCGTCATTCGGTCACTTTTTTTGAAACAACTACCCGAGAGTGGCATCCTTGCTGGTAGCAAAATTGACGACTTGTCTGAGCTCGCGGACCATATTTGATATATATATTTTTGACGCCCTTCTCCCAACAATCGCCATGCCTCACAGTTCAACAGAACTATCAACATCGCAGGTAGATGCAGTGTCTCACTCCATTTCTACAGAGAGAGGCCCCACCGACGTCGTCGAACTTCGAGCAGCGACTGAAAAGCTTTCGTTAAAGGTGGATAAATTATCTCGAGAATGCAACAGAAGTCGTAACCGCACCTCCAGAGCAGTATCAAGACAGTCACACGTCAAAACCAAATTTTGTCAACCACCAAAATTTCGGCACTGAGGCTCCCAAATGTCGCATGTCGTGCAGCTGGAATCAAATGCCGGGAAACTAGGTGTGCCGGCGAGAGTTGAGGTGACCCCCGACAACTACCCCACTTCAAAACGCCTCCAAGTAAAAGACCCAAAGTCGGGCATTTGATTCCTCATCGACACCGGAGACGATGTGTCCGTACTGCCTAAAACAACCACCCGCAACACCAGGAGCACCAATCAACACTTATGGCACTCAACACTTAACACTCGCACGCACATTGGACACCACTGAAACTTTTCATGGATTTACGTCATCGCTGAAGTTACGCACGCAATTCTTGGAGACGACTTCCTCTGCCACTAGGAACACTAGGACACTCTGTTAATCTTAAGAGGCGAAAATTGGAGGACAGAACCGCTGCCCTCAGTGCAACACTAACACCAGGCAGGTCAGCACAAATGTCAGTCTTTATTGTCGACTGCACCAGATATTCTACGAGAATTTCCTAAGGTTGCAAGATGACCACATCAGCCCTCATTCGACCATTCAGTGACGCATAATAAAATTACAGAAGGCCATCCTGTTGCTGAACGTCCCCGACAGCTAGCGGGTGAGAAGTTGAAAGCAGCGCACGAGTAATTCAACCGTATGGTTCAACGCCGTATGTTTGGGTGTACCGGCCATCCTCCGACGCGTGCACTTGTCCCCATCGGTGCATTACGCGATAAAAACGTAAACCCTGCGGCCCCTTCACCAAAAACAAATTCGCGATCAGGTTGAGAGAGTTGAATTTCCGGATATACAAAGCAAACCCTACTGAGGAAAACCGGAATAAGTTTAAACGGGCCAGAAATGACTGTAATGCAATTATAAGACGTGTAAATTTGTCGTATGAAAAAAAGTTGAGGCAAAAAGTGCTACAGTGTCCCAAGGGTAGCAAAAACTTTTGGTCATTTGTAAAAAACGTAAAGAATTCCGCCTCGTCTTCAATTCCCACACTCATTTACACTGACATTCCAGCCGTCAGCTCATTAGACAAAGCGAATATGCTTGCGGCGCATTTTGCATATGTCGCCACCTGTACTTGAGAGCGTTGATTTCACCATGGGACAAATCCACTTCCTTATTCGTACAGTTGCCAGAGTACTTAAAGATCTCGACGTGTACAAATCCGCTGGCCCGGATGGTATTCTCCCTATTCTTCTGATCAGGTGCGCTGCGTAAGCTTTTTTATCTATCCTACTCTTTGGGTCTCTTTCTGAGCAGATGGAAACAGCATTTGTCCAGCCCGTCCCTAAAAAGGGCGAATCATCGTCACCCACCTCGTACCGACCCATAGCACTTACGTCCCTTCTTTCTAAGGTCATGGAAACGCTGTTAAATCGTCAGCTTATGAAATATCTCGAATCGCGGACGCTTCTTAATGACCGGCAGTATGGTTTTCGCAGCAACAGGTCCACTGGTGATCTGATAGCTTATCTCACCGAAAAGTGGAACCAATCCTCGCACAATGCAGGCGAAAGCAAGATCGTTGCGCTTGATATTTCCAAGGCATTTGACAGAGTTTGGCATCAAGCTCTCTTGCGGAAAATGCGTGCCTATGGTGTCGATGAATGTCTTCTTTAATGGATTAGAAATTACCTTTCGAACAGTTCAATTCAAGTTGTTTTGGATGGGTTCAAGTCTGATATCCACCACATAAATGCTGGTGTTCCCCAAGGCTCTGTTCTCTCTCCGACACTCTTCCTAATTTTTATAAATAATCTCTTGTCTGCTACTCACGACCCCGCCTTTCGGCCGTAGAATTGGAACGGCAGCGTATGATAAGCACATTGAATTCCGATCTTGACAGCATAATCAATTGGGGAAAGAACAACCGTGTGGAGTTCAATGCTTCAAAAACTCAATGCTGCCTGCTGTCACTCAAGCGAACCCATGTTAATCAGCCATTGATCCATGAATGGCACCTGTGTCGATGAAACCGGAAAGCTTTCCATTCTTGGTATGTGTATCAACACAACACTTAGTTGGTACGATCACATATTTGAGGTCGCCAAAAATGCTGCGAAATGTCGATGCAAGAAATACTCCACCCCTTCTGATTTGGCTTTCATTTATAAGGCGCATATACGCCCCAAACTTGAGTACAACGCTCATATCTGGTCTGGTGCCCCCAAAACCACCCTGCACCTATTAGATAGAATACAAAAGCGAGCGATAAAACTTATAGTAGGCAACAATATTGCAGAGCCACGTGACTCGCTCGAACATCGACGTACCGCCTCGTCTCTATCCGTATTTTATCGCTATTTTAACAAACGATGCTCAAGTGAGCTTGCCAACTGCATTCCTCCTCTCCATGAATTCACCCGCAATACCCGTCTCGCCAGAAATGCTCATCAGTTTACCCTTAAGCCTACTTTCGGACGCACAGTTAAATTTAGAGACTAGTTCATTAGCCGCACGACACGAGTATGGAATGCTCTTCCCAGCCTAATATTTCCCCCGGAATACAATCCGCAGATATTTAAAACCAATGTGGACAGGAACCTCCTCTCCCTTTCTCCCTCTACGACTTCGGCGTCGCAATTGTTGATGGTCAGAAAGGAAAACGGAACTTGGCGTCCCTGTGGAGATTTCCGCCGACTCAACAACATTACGGTACAAGATAGGTATCCGATACCCCATCTCCAGGATTTCACTCAGCAGTTTCCTTACCATTCTGGACCTCAAACGTGCTTATCACCAAATACCCGTGGCACCCAAAGGTCGGCCTAAAACAGCTGCCATCACTCCGTTTGGTCGTTTCCAGTTCAACGTCATGACATTTGGGCAATACAGCGTTATATGGATGTTGCCCTGCGAGGCCTCGATATCTGCACGTGTTACATCGACGACATTTTAAAAGCCTCCACCAGCGGACAGCAACACATAAAAGACATTTGCACAGTTCTCGAACGTCTGGAAAAATTCAGCCTATGCATTAACTTATCCAAGTGCTTTTTTGGTTGACCTGAAGTGCACTCTCTGGGCTACACAGTCAGCAGCGAAGGAATAAAACCGCCTCAGGAGAGAGTGGAAATTATACAAACCTCAAGGGGTTGCGAAAATTCCTTGGTGCCTGGAATTTTTTACCAAAATTGCATTCCCAACGCATCTCAGATTCAGGCTCCTCTCGTGGAACTGACATTAAAGACACAGTTCAACTTGCACATCCGAGGTCTGATACACCACTAGTTCTGCGTTGCGACGCTTCAGGCGAAGCTATTGGAGCCGCAAGCCTATGGTCTATACTTTTTCTCAAAAGGCAAACC
This sequence comes from Eristalis tenax, assembly GCA_905231855.2. Lineage (NCBI taxonomy): Eukaryota > Metazoa > Arthropoda > Insecta > Diptera > Syrphidae > Eristalis > Eristalis tenax. The sequence goes on along the minus strand of HG993124.1, from coordinate 90,345,599 downwards.
ACGCCAGCTATCGCGTCGTCCGCCAGCTCTAGGGAATAAGTCAATATTCGACACGCATTGTCCACATCTCCGGTAAGGATAATATAGTGGCGGACACCTTGTCCCGCATTGAAGCACTCGACTTTCCAGTAGCCATTACCACAGAGGAACTCGCTAAAGCACAGGGAGAGGATCAACCAGAGCTGCTATTTCAGCAGAAAGTATAACGTTTCCAGTGCTTGAGAAGAAAGTCAAATCCGTATCACAATTACAATCGTGATACTCCGGGGGGAGTAGTGTAGCGGCAACTACTTAAAATTCTTACAACACTGCCTGCCTGAACGACGATGAGTTTTTTGTAGTTTTTTTATTGATCAAAACGCCACCACTGGCCATTGGTTACAACACTGCCTGACTGACTGAACGATTATGGTTTTAGTGACGTGAAGTGCCACCACCGGCGGTTAACTACTACTACCTTTTAAAAGTTTTCGAAACGATTTTCTTGCTGTCAAAATTTAGATATTCATTTTGTTAAAATAAAATAGGCATTCCCCAAGTGAAACGCTGAATACGTTCCTAAATTAAATTATTCAAATATATTCAATTTGAAATAGATTGTTTTTTTTTAGTTTAATTTTTTGTCTTTAATTCGTTAATTTTTATTTAATATAATTTATTTTACCTTAATGTAATTGTTGATTCTTGAATGAATTTAAATACATTTTTTCTTTAGTTTTATTTTTAGTGATTTTATTTAGATTTTAAAATAAAGAAACATAATTTAATTTTTTACATTGAAAAAAAAAAACGAACGAACATACACTGACAGACAAACGAACAAACATTGACGGGAGCAAACATCAGAATCAGTCCAGTGACCGAACCCGTAGTAGTTAGTAGTGCGAAATAAATATTGTGTAGTAAGTCTATTTTGAAGTATGAAACTATAAACCAGAAATGAATTACGAGTACCATAGGTATACCCAACTTCCCAGCTGATTGCCCCCTAGTCCTCGACGAATTTGATAGGCATTTTGAGAGTTATTCATGAATTTTTGACGGTTATTCATGAAATAATGTAAAGCCGTTCTCTGATTTGTCAATTTGGCTCTATAAAACAATATAAAAAATGGTTGTCATGAGTGGTAGAAGTTGGGCACCTCTATCATACTTCATTTCTGCTATATGATTGGTATTTCTTTTCTAGACTATATATTATGGTATGCAAAATGCCTCCGCCATCGTGAGTGGCTATACGAAGAAGCCCAAATTATTGACTTGACATGAGTAATGACAACCATGCAATAAAAAATACAAAATTCAATTAAGCGTGGGTTGGCGCCCTCTCTTAGCTTTACACATGATCATTAACGCCCCCATTGCAGCAATATAATTCATAAATTAACAAAATAGAAAACCAAAGTGTTATGTTAACGATAGAATATGAAATTAATTATTGTTTAGTAATGAATTCATCTGCACATGCATACAATCATTACATTATTTTTTGATTGTTCGCACATTTCATTCTTACTCTCTCCCTCTCTCAGAAGTTATAATTAAAATTGCATTTGCTTGCTCATTCATTCACTTTCTCATTGATGATGCTCTTGTTATTTCGAATGGAATGGCTCGTGCTATTTTGCCGCTGATCATCGAACAATCAACATCGAAGAATAAAAACATTTTTTCGTTTGTGAATACAATTAATTTTCTTTCTGATCACCGATTTATTGAATTTGATTTCATTGCTATTAACAATATGATTATAATATGATTATAATAAACATTATAGTAGGTTATTTTTGTGAACAATTATAAACTTTACGAATTTCCTGACTCATGTTTTCCAGACTTATTTCAGGGTTCAATAGACAACAAGCCCAATCTATCTACCACTCAAAAATTCTGGTATTTAGCGGTTTCGGATGCTAATTATGCAGATGCTTGGGATCGATTAAAAGCACGATATGATCGCTCAAATATGATAATTCAGTCCCATATTCTCACAGCTCAGGATGAATTCCTGCAATGACTTAGATAATAGGAATCGATGCCATTGTACCGAATGAAGTGTAAATTGCGCAAAATCTAATCAGATCATACCTTAAATAAGTGTACTCAATTTATTTCGTTAGACATTAAAGAGCGTCGAGAATTCGTTAAAGATGACTGTGCATGTTTTAATTGTTTGCCACCTGGGCATTTTGCTCAAAGGTGTCTTTCGGTGTCGAACTTGCAATTCCCGGCATCACTGTTTTGTTCATCCTCTTTCGTCGTCGCCGAATTCTTCAAATACAACTCCTAGCCACACGTTACCAAATTCATTCACTAGTTCCCCATCGTCAAATCTGACATAACACAAGCACAGAAATATACTTACTTGACTAATTCTATTGAGTTACATTTTGGTAGCGCGCGTGTAGACACACACTTGCTGCGCTTGCACATTATGCTACTGTGGGTAAAGCATGTGCAGACAGGTATGTGCTGTGATTGCATATTACATAAACTACACCTTTCTCCTTTTGAAAGTAAAGTCTTAAACGAATTTTAGACATTCCGACTAATGTAGGGTTGATTATTCCCCACATAGCAAAAAAATTCGTTTATGAGTTTACTTTATTCTGTGTTTTTAATATTAATTTGTTACTCTATACTTAGTTAAATTCACTCATGTTATTACTTTTAATTGGTTAATTTTACTTTTATTTTAAGGTTATTCTTGGAAAACTATAAAAACTATACTATGCTTAAAAACTAACATTTAATTATTCTATTCTTATGAACTAATACATTCTTATTTGGCAGCTTAATTTCTACATTTACTTGAATTATGTTTGTTATCTTAAAAGGACCACTACAAATCGGTTTATGCTTATCATAAGGTTAATTTTTTCACCAATATTTATTTCTAATGGTTTTATATTTTTATCATATGCTTCTTTATTTTGTTTCTTAAGCTTTTGTAACAAATATTGTGCAATTAGATGAGGAGTTTTTAATCTGTACTTAATTTCATCTACGTAATTATCAATATTATATAAAGGTTATATGTCAGTTATTAGAAAATTGTCTAATGACCTGGTTTTGCCAAAAATAAGTTCAAATGGAGTATATTTGTAATTAAAGCCAGAATTCGGACTTATGTTATCACAAGAAGTAAAATATTTTAAATGAGTTTCCCATTCCGTCATATCAGTGACGTATGACCGTAGGTATTCGTTAAAAACACGGTAGTTACGTTCCATTGTTAATAGAGATTGATGATGGTAGCTAGGTGAAAATTTTAATTATATTTTTAATAATTTGCAAATCTCTCTAAGAATTTCATTTCTATATTCTGTGCCCATGTCGGCACGAAGTTCTTGCATGGGTACATATATTAAAATGAATTTGTCGAATATAACTGTTGCTACGGTTAGGGCTGATTTATCAGCAACCGGTATAGTAATTAAATATTGCGTAAGATCGCACATTAAAGTAACGGCATAAATTTCATTGGACCAATTGTGTCTACAATAACTATGTCCATAGACTTTTGAGGAGTTCGGGTAAGAAACATTTGTTCGATTGTACCTGGTTTTACTTTTGAAAGCTGGCAAATTTTGCATATCTTTACATATGCCGCGACGTCTCGCGTCATATTTTTTCAAAAGAATGAATTGCGTTATTTAGCGTACAGCTTTTTTTGCCCGCAATGTCCTCCTATCAGTGGATCATCGTGAAATGGTGTCAGCAATTTCTACTTAGTTGGTTCATCTACGACTTTTTTTGGTCGATTTATTAGTAAGATTTGTATATTTTTAAGTTTTCTAGCGCCTGCTGATTTTAATAAATATGATAATAAAATGTTTGATGTATAATTTAATCGAGCGCTTGTTGGCTTCTTTTTCTAGCCTTGAAAGAATGCACTCTACATATTCTTCGTTAACAACCATATTGGGAATCGTAAAACTAAGCAGTTGTTTGAAATTACTTATAATTTCAATCTCAAAATCTCTTGCAAGTACATTAGTATCATGTATTCGTGCGCTATATTTTGTCCTAATTCTTGGTATTTTTTTTGAAATCCACCCTTTTATTCTTCATAAAAACGTACACCTTTGTGTTTAGCCTCGTATGTTGAATTGTTTATTGTGGTTTCTAGTTGTTGGCGTTTTGTATGTGATCTTGTCACAGCTAGTAATTGTGGCTGCTCTAATGGTATTTTTTCAGCTCGTCTATTGTAATTCGTGACAATGCGTCAGCAGAAACGTTCGACTTTCCACTAATATATACTATTGTAAAATCATATTCTTCTAACTCCAAGCGAATTCTAATCAGTCTTGATGAACAAGAGGTCTATGGTCCGAAAGAACAGTGAAGTGGGAGGCTAAATATACGGACGGAAGTGTTTATTGGCATAAAAGATCCCAAGGAGTTCTAATTCAATGATTGGTTTATTCTGTTCAGCATTAGTAAAACTCCTTGAGAAAAAGTGTATGAACAGATTGTTTTCTTTGTGGTCTTGGCTCAGAACTGCTCCACATCCTAATTTTGAAGCATCTGTAGTTATTATACACTCTTTTGCAAAGTCTGGGTATTGTAAAATTTTAGGTGTTAATAATTCGGATTTGAGTTGTTGAAAAGATGATTCGCATGCTCCGTCCCAATTAAATTCTGTACGTTTTCGACTGAATTTATTGATTGGGGCTGCTATTATTGCAAAGTCCTTTATAAATCGCCTATAATAGTTCATAAAAGCAATAAAGCGCCTAGCTGAATCTTTGTCGGTTGGTCTTGGGTATTTCTTAATGACTTTAGCTTTGCTTTTATCTGGTAGAATACCAATCACAATGAAGTGCATTTGTGAATGTGTGAATGAAGTGCATTATGTTACTTCTGTTTTGAAAACTGCATTTATGCGGCTTTAGATTAAATTTCAGACAAGCATCAAAACACTTTTTCGATTATTTAGATGATGTTCTTCACTGCACCCAGTGACTATTAGATCGTCTACGTAAAAGAATGCTTGGTCCGGAGGTAGACCAGCACAAGCTATAGACATCATGCGCGAAAAGGAGTTTGGAGCAACATTTAAACCACAGAGAGTACTTTCAAACGCAAAGCTCTTCGTTCAGTACTGAAAGAACTTATATTTCTACTGTCTTTGTGTAACGGAATTTGCCAAAACCCAGATAATAAGTCAAGTGTGGAAAAGTGCTTCGCACGGATTAACTTTTTATTGACTTGTCTGTAATCAATGCATAGTCTCCATCGTTCAGTTTCACCTTTTTTAGGAACTAAAATAATCGCTGCTACTGGCTTATTCTGTACATTTATAACACGCAAAATCGGATTAAACAATGACGCTTAATTCTTGTGAATCGATGAACAAAGGTCTAGAGTAATTTTTTATGTGGAAACAACGATATCCTTCACATCTAGCGGGAATAACAAAAAAAAATATAGTTCGATGGGCCTGAATGAAGGGGAATTTCAAAGTGTTTGTTTTGCACTAAGAATGAAAGATTCATGTGATTATAATTTATGCTACATTCATATGCTCTAAGAAAATCTTTACTTAAAATACCATCTGATAGCTCGTTAAAATTATTCAACGACGTGGACGTGTTGTGCTATATTAAACGATATACTATATCAAAGTAGAGAGCTATTAATAAAACCAATGGTAGGAAAAGAATGTTCTGTTATTCCCCTTATATTGAAATCGATTACTTGTCACAGAAGAATATTGAATTAATGAAATATCGGCCTGCAAGTGCCTTCTGCGTCACTACACCTCAACTCAACAAAATCGGAGTAATTTGGATTTAAGGTGTAAATATAATTGTGCACTGCCCTATTTAATTGCTTGCATCTCCTAGTTGACTCTCCTGGGGTGCACTCGCGTTTTCCGCATAATGTACGTTGCGTTGGCTTGAGTTGGTTGTTCTTGTATAATTCTGCCTGCCGCAAGTGTTGCGCTGCATGGCCCTGCCCCTAAAATTTTTTGTTCGGTTGAATCTATAATTACTATAATAATGATTGATATATCCCTGTGGCCGGTTTTTATTTCGTGCATTAATCACATATCCATTCGGATTTTGATTAATTTTCATATGGTTGTAGTTTTTACGATATGTCAAAACTTGCTGATCTTGAGTTTCAGTTGCTGACTCAACGACAAGTTTTGCAATCACTTCTTTCGGCGAAGAGAATGACGATGAGGCTATAATAGACTTGATAAGATTTGAAGTGGTATATATCCGACACAACTCACTAGTTTTCTCAATTGCCATTTTTGGTGCCTTTTCTAAAGAAAAACCTTTGGAAACTAAAGCCCTTTGAAAGGCGTCGGCTAATTCTTCAGCCTGCTAACTTTTAAAGCCAGCATTCTACCTGCAACAACTTTCGAGGAATCTGGTATAATGGATTTCTTTAAAGAAGCTTTGATGATGTCTATAGATGTTGGATTCCATGGAATACATTCGAGGGCTTTTTCTTCAAGCTTCGTTAGAATGAATTGTCTTAATAGACCCAATTGGCGTAAGGGCAAGCGGATTGTCTGAAAAGCTTTTATTTATTGTTTGTGCTGCTAGGCGAAGCAATTCAATATTCGAGATTTCTTTTGCCATGTTTCTATTTGTGTTTACTTGAGAAGGAGTTATAATTTCTATTTGATCTTTGTTACTAAATAACTCGACTTCGTACACGTTTTCGGATAAATCCGTGACTATTGGGACTAATAAATTTGTACCGTCCTTAGGAATCTGGACTTTACATCCGATTATACAGAAACAGCGATCTAATTTTTCCCTAACATCTAATAGCTTTGTACGAACATATATAATGTCACTTTTAGACCAATTCTGAACGTCTGTCGTACAAATTTCTCGTTGTATGATTTTGTTAAAAGTTTTTCCGCGTTTTAAGGAATATCACGGTGAAAGGGAAATAATTTAACAACTTTTCTATGTGCCTCTAAGGCTTCCTTAAAATCTTCAATGTCAGAATTTGACATTTGTAAATGTTGACTCACTTATTTTAACTAATAACATTGTAATGTCAATATCTCTATATTATACGTCTATTCTAACTATTAATACACTACATACGCCCGCAGCGGCCCTGGTTTCATGAGGTGTATATCAAACATTCGTATCAATAGTAATCATCGGCGAGGTAGGCACTTATCATTAATAGAGATTTCGAATGCTAATATGCGTCTTATAAAACGTGCGCAGGAATTGTCATATCTTTCTGAAATTTGTGCTCTTAAAAACCATAAATCCTTCAGACTAAATCCATCGGACTTATCGTATTCGGCTAAACATCCATTCGGTATCTGCGACCGTTTAGCATAGTCGGGTGCGATTATGTGGGTCCCTTAACGCTTCGGTTAGGACGCGTGGAAGAAATCCGAAATTTACCAAAGGTTATATTGCACTACTCGTATGCTATTAACAAGGGTATCCATCTTGAACTGATCGGTGATCTATCTACTATAGCTTTCTTCTCAGCTCGTGATCGTTTTGCAGCTCGTCGTGAAAAGCCAAATGAAATATGGAGTGGCAACGACGAAATTTTCACGGAGCTAAGAAGTTCTGGACGAAATGACCACTCGCCTTCTCAGCCAGCAACACCACGCCTCGTTGCAGATCACTTGTACAGAGATAATATCTCTTGAAATTTAAAACCTCTATCTGCACCTCACTCTGGTCGTCTGTGGGAGGCAGGTGTTATGTCAGTAAAGACCCCCTGGAGAGAGTGATTGGTAACCACCATCTAGCGTATGAAGATCTATTCACACTATTGATAAAGATTGAAAAGATTGATTGTTTGTTAATTATGCCTCTCTCTGTTACTGAAAGACCGGACTCTTTCAGGGGGGCTGAATGTTTGGTAATGAATTCATCTGTGCATATTTCATTCGCACTCTCTCCCTCTCTCAGAAGTTACAATTTATATTACATTTGCTTGCTCATTCATTCAATTTCTCATCATGTCAATTATTCTCTCTGTTAATGCTCTTGTTATTTTGAATGGAATGGCTCGGGCTATTTTTCCGCTGACCATCGAATCAAAACCATCGAAGAATAAAAACATTTTGTGAAGACAATTGCTTAATTCATTTGCAATCTTAACCAATAATAATATAAGAGGGGAACATTCTTCGCTAGACTTGAGAGGGTCTTCGATGCGTGATACACATTATTATTTGGTATTTTCAAAGGTGAACTTAGAGTTCCTGGATCTTAAAACTTTAATTGCCTCCTTCTCATAGGCTGGCATGCCGCACTGGGAAACGAAGAGAATAAAGTCAGCAAGGAAAGGCTGGGTGGGTAAGTCACTCACATCCTCTATATACATCGGGCGGGTCCCGTAACAAATATCATTCAAAACAAGTACCTGATCCAGGCAACATTTTCGACCGTAATAGGTCTTCAACAAAAATGCCCCGGTAAAATCGATACCTGTATCCATACAAGGACGGCTAAGGGTGGTTCGCTACTTGCGGGGGTAGTGTGCAAGACTTCCGCTGTCCTGTTATCGACATAAGTCCTCCAACAAGTCGGGTGTTTCCTAAGCCAGACCGGCACAATGGTGAATTCAGTCCATAAGGTGAAATCTTTCGCATTTAGAGACTTTAGGGCTAAAAATGGCCGAATGTACCATGCGGGACAGAAGGACCGCACCTTGTAGTTCCAACTTGGGTAAAGGGAAATGGTTTACCGGGGCTACCTTGGCTATGGCATACATCAGCTACGAAATGAACAAGATACAGCATATGCTCGGTCAGAAGAGTCGCAGAACCCGTGAAATTGGCGTTGCCTAAGGTGTATACTGCGATGTCAGGAAGAGTTGAGATAAAAGTGCTCCAACGTTTTTCAGTGTTTGGCAACAGACTCTTATCCCAATAGGTTTGATAATTCCATATTTGTTGCATAAGTAACTTGGCCGTGACTATCACAGGCGCAAGCCAACCAGCTGGGTCAAATAGTTTCGCAATGACGGATAGTAGCGATCGTTTTGTTAACAATTGTCGGTTGGGAGGGGGTTGGACTGAGAATGAGAACATTCCCGAGGATTCATTCCATAGATTTCCGAGGGTTTTGAGAAAATCTCCTCGTCCAGCCGCATAAAATCCAAGACATTAGAAGTCCACTTCCTTAATTTGAAATCGGCTGATTCTAAAGCCGCAATGAGTTCCATTGAGATCTTTGAGCCTTTGGGATGTCGTGTGCTCCGGAGAGAACATCATCGACATAGTATTCTTGGTTAAGAATCTGCGAGGCAAGTGGATAGGAGTTGTGGACATCTTCATCCAATCGCTGGAGTGCCCTTAGCGCCAGATAGGGAGCACAATTAACCCCAAACGTGACAGTTAGGAACTCAAAATTAATGGTCTCATGCATGGGGCTTGAGTGGAAGATTAATATTTGAAATGGAGTCTGCTCGAGATGGACTAGTATATGTCTTTACTTCTTCTCTATGTAGCTGTTAAAGACATATTTATAGAACCCAAAGTTGCATAGTGAAAACCTTTTGGGGTGTGGGACCAGGATATAGTACATCATTTAAGCTTGTACCGTTCGAAGTTTTATGGGAAGTGTTGAAAACAACCCTGATTTTAGTGGTGAGACTAGCAGCATGGTGGGGTAAATAATATGGGATTCCTTGAGTGCTTGGCACCGTTTCAGGCGAGGAGGGGCAGGGCCTCCAACTGCTCGAAACTTTGAAGCTCTCGCTCAAGACTCACTCCATTAAAAAGGTAAGGGAAACCGCTCGAGCATGGAAGGTGGTATTATCGACACGGTGTAGGTAGGATACAAATCCGCACCAATTAAAGTGTCGATCTTTCAGCTTTTATAGAAATTGGGATCAGCCAGGGTGAGTTTCAGATTACATTTAATGGAGGGGCCGGGTAGCTAAGAGTGCTTGTCTATTGGTTGTGGAAAAGAATGACTTAGGCGCAACGCTTGGGGTGGACTGTACATTTATTAGGGGTTCAATGGGGGTATAATTATGATTCACCGTAGTCGTTGGAATGCTGTCGTGAAGCAGCGAATGGTGCTTGCCGTGGCACTTGAGACACGTGTTTGTGCTTTGGCACTCATAGGTTAGTATAGGTCAGTATATGTTAGTGCTGATCACCTTTCCGGGCGAATTCAACCTCCAAACTCATCATCAAAGAGAAAAAAAAAAACACGAAAAATACTGATAGGAATTATGAAAGTTGAAAAACTGATGATTATTATTGGCTGTGTATTCCTCGTACAACCTAGAAAAACCCACGATTTCCTTGAATGAAATTTGTTCCCGATATCTGATTCGATGAGATCGAAAATGTTAGGATGTATATATGTTCACTTTGGGGCGTGAAAAAAAGTCTTTTTTAAATTATATTTTCTGGTATAAAGTATATAATGACAACCAAAATCAAAATTCAATTAAACGACGGGTGGCGTCCGCTCTTAGTGAGCATTCTGCGTTTGCACATGAACAAAACGTGTAAAAAGGAAGCCAATCATGAACGCTTAGAACGAGTGAACGACTAATAAATTTAACATTAAAACGAAGCCAGACCTGAAGACAAAGTGTTTGTTTATTAAATAAAACTAACAAATTATTAACTCTTAATTCCGATATATACATCAGAATCAACGAACCACACCTCTGACAAACCGGCAAACACCACAACGAATAGAAGCGGTCATACAGCTTAAAAAAAAGAGATATCTCCAATTAAAACAACAAACAATTGCAACTATCCAGAGAAGGTCAAAACAAAAAACCAGACACTAAAATATTGGCTAAGCAGGCCCCTAGTAACTAACTCATCGATGGTATCATTAAAAATTACCAGGAAATGAAATTGCACAATTTTCATTTTCAATTATTTAAAATAAGAGATGACAAATACATAAATTTAAGTTCTTTAACTTTTATGAGAGTTTGATAACTCTCAATCTGAAGATTAATCCAAGAAATCCCATCCAGCAGTTGGATACACCTCCAAGTACCAACAAGATACCAACAGAACTATAAGAGCAGAGTTAAAGGGACCATGTCCTCTACGCATATGGCATTGCGTAGTAGCTGCAAAACAACACCAAAACCAGGAAACGAGCTTCAGTCACTACGAGGAAGGGGAGGCCCAGCCCCTCCACAACGAGATTGTTAGGTGCTAGAAGTCCCCATCCTCCAGCGGGTCCAGGGTCGTTAAAAAGAGGTCGCCACGATGAGTCGTTCTCTCCCAAGACAAACTTGACAAAAACAACTCTAAAGGGTTTTTAACTGATGGAGTACGAGAATAAGGACACCCTTGAGTGGCTCGAAAACTTTATAGTCAAGACGGCAGCCCTTTGGGCAAATGCCGACCTACGTGTCGTAGATAAAAGAGAAGCCCTGAACTACCTAAGGCCAAATATCGCATTCACCTTCAGGGTCCATACCTCCCGAAGGAAGGAATTGAACTGTATTCAAAACTCCTTTCCCAGAACTGGGAGGCCATCGCGATGGGTGATTATTATGAGAATAGTATGGATGACAATTTTTCGACTTTCTTCTAATGAATATCCTCTGTGTGGATCAAATTTGGGATCATTACCAATATTAGGTGAAGAGATTGTTACCTGTGTCATTAGTATCCGATCTTCAACAGACTGTGTGGTGTGAATTGGAGCCACCTCTTGAAATAAGGTCCCCCTTCTTCTTCTTAGCTTCCGTCACGAGATGCACTGTCAGACAGTCTGGGGTTCATTTACTGCAACGTGTGGCGTACAGCCAGATGTCTGAACTGGCGGATATTTGTTCTAGAAATCTTAGACTTAACGCTAAGCAATAAATCATATTCAGCCCTGGTCAACCACAATAGAAGGTTTCAGGTTGTCCGTCCTTTTCAGGCCATAGAATGATAACCTTCACGGTTAATACCGGGAAAATAAAGCCGAGCAAAAGTAGGAATTTTGACGAGTAGATTCGCTTATGATGTGAGTAGGCTAAGGAGGTGCTTAGCACAAAAAAGTATCCACAATGGCAATGATCTTGAGCTAGGTGCTAAAGCATTGACCCGCACCTGCCAAGAATCTCTTGTGAAGGCGTGTCCTCTACGGTCCACGGCTAACAAAAGATCACCTCCTTGGTGGAACGATGATCTCTGCTGCCAGGGCTTCCAGACTTGCAAAAGACTGGACTGCCTACAAGGTGAGTCTTAGGATGCTTAAAAAGCAATTTCCACAGCTAAACTTGAATACTGGAGATCCCACTGTAGTGAGATCATGAGTACATCCAAGACAGATTATCGAAAATATAATCCAAAAGTCCTTCTGTCCCTGACTTCATTAAAATAAAGAACACAGTCGGTAAGACTCCTCGTCTCCTCGTAAAGACACTGTTCTCTTAGTGCTCCCAAGAACTACCATCAACGACAACTGATACGTTCTCAGACACTCAACTCATTGTCCCGAATGGAATAGTAAGTGAAAACAGAATCAGATGAGCAATAGACTCCCGCTCCTTTTTCATATCATGCTGCAGAAGACAAATGATATTGTCACTCCAAATCTAAAAGACCTCCTTCTAAGCAGGCTGACTTACGGTCACATACTGTCCGCCTGGATGGAACTCAAATCAGTTTTTATCCCTAAAGCAGGAAAAGCCATTCACTGCACAGCGAAAGATTTCAGACCTATAAACTTTACATCATTCGACATAAAAACGTCGTAACTCATCAACGCATACATACGACACAACTTCAAGCACAACACACACGTACGAACAAACGTTTGTTGTTTTAAATACGAACAAATTGATTCTATTCAAAAGCAAAAGACAAAAAAAAAAATGTTCGATTTTTGATAAAAAAAAATGGCAAGTACCTTAAGAAAACCAAATAATTAACATTATTGAATAATAGGTTCATAACAAAAGAACAGTCAGTCACAAACGTCCTGCACTCCTGGTACGAGTTTCAGGACGTGGGTAACAGCGCTAGTTTCTTTACTGATCGGTCTAACGTCTTCAATTCGCCCCAGAATCCACTTTTTAGGAGGCAGGTTGGGTTCCTCTAATACAACCAGGTGTCCAGGTTAAAGGTTTGAGTTGCGTTCTTTCCATTTAGGTCGCTCTTACAATGCCATGATGTACTCGAAATGCCATGTTTTACAAAATCCTTGACCCATACTTTGGAGACAGTTCCAGTGTGATGGTCGGTCAGGATCAGGTACGGTTGGCAGACATTCACGTACGAGAAAATGACCTGGGGTAAGTGGGTTAAATCAGTATCGGATATAGCACATATAGGACGAGAATTTAGAATTGCTTCTATTTGGATAAGAACTGTACAAAGCTCTTCGAACGTTAAGCTGGTGGAGACAATTACACTGCAAATGTAGCTTAACCGACTTGACATCAGCCTCCAAAAATCCACCAAAATGTGGGGCAGAGGGAGAAATAAAGAGAGTAGAAGCAATAACGTTGCTTTGATATTAATTTTAATATTATGAATCGGGACTTACGACCCCATAATGATTTAATAGCGGTCAGCGGACCGGATTTCGCCTACCCAGTATCCAAAACTGTTGTGTGACGATTGCAAACGTTTCCGATACTTCAGCGTTTAGACAGCGTTGATGGATATAAGCTATAATAAGTGATGCAACATTAGTATGTTTTGCGATTATGATATGATGCTTAATGTTATAAGATACACGAAGTAGATCAGAGATGTCCAAAAATGCACTGGGTCTCAAGAATTTTGATTTTCAATGTAGCTGCTGTTTCAGTTGGAGATGATTTATATCGTCCTGAAATGAATTAAAGTGTTCATATTTAAGAATAGTTACTGTGGCAGCTCTGATTTCCGGGCAACTAAACGCCTGAATGATATGTTCAGATGTATTGGAGCGACAATATTGCACGAACCGGTAGCTATTCTTTGTAACCGACTCCACGATGAGATTTTGTCAATACAATTTTGAATGACATGGGCAACCACAGACGTTGTAAGCACCTATTGTGTCATTGGTCCCTCTGCACAGGATATGACGACAAGTCTTATTTGGGCCAATTATCAATCTGCGTTGTTAAATTCCGACTTGATGTGGCGACAGGAATATCTCGGGATATTTTCGTGGATAGCAGTTTGGTTTAATACGAATGTTGTCCAGCGGCGAGGTGGTAACGAAAGCCAATGCAGGACGATTTCGGAATCGCACCAAGAGTAGGTTTCGGAGAGATTGACAGTAAGTAATGACCACACGAAGTTAGCGAAACAACCGAGTTAGCAATACCAAGCCCCAGAGTTCTAGGCGTGGGATAGAATGATAGAATGATTAATTATGAGCCACTTTGGTCTTTGCAGCAACAATAACTGTCTTGAATTCATCTTCACTTATCTTACACCGACCGTAAACTACCGCCGCTAAAGCCACCGACGAGGCATCGGAGAAACAGTGCAGTTAGACGAGGTCTTCGAAAAAAAAACTATTTTGCGGAACTTCAAGTTGTTCGAAATGAGGAAGCTGGTTGCAGTAGATAGTCCATTTTCTCAAGAGCTGAGAGCGCTTAGGATCATACCAACCAAGTTTCAACTCGGACGACCTGAGCTTCTGAAACATAATTTTAAAAAGTATGGATGACGAAGCCGAAGACTCTAGTGGATCAAAAATACTTGATATTCAGAGAGCAACTGTCGCCTCCTTGTAGAGGAGCACGGTTTCAACTGAGTTATTCGGTACGAGAAAACAATTGATGTGGTATTGCAGGACATGTCTAGTTCCTTTATAAATGATTTCAAATGTTCAGGGTCGACAATGCAGAACCCAACAGCTAAAGCCCCACTTCCGAAGTTCTTCCGAAGCGACTAACTCTGAGTGTAAATCGAGGAGTTAGTTCCCGTCATAACATCGTCGACGTTAACATCATTTAAAAGAGTTCCAGGCAAATTTGGGTACTTGAACCTATAAAATCTGCAATCTGCTTCAAAACGCGCGCTGACAAGAAGAGAGCAGAAGCAGTATCATATGTCACGGTTTTCAGATGATAAATATTTAAGTTCTTCACTAGGATTATCTCGCCACACGATGCGTTGGTAATCTATGTCTTGCTCACTAATTCAAATTTGGCGAAACATCTTAACGATATGGGCTGTGAAAACATACCCATGTTGCCGAAAACGTAAGCACAATCCCCCAAGGTTGCGTTGAGTGAAAGGAAGACAGAAGAAGCTTCAGCGTTGAGGAGGAGGACGGCGGCACACTT
The DNA here is from genome assembly GCA_905231855.2 of Eristalis tenax. Lineage (NCBI taxonomy): Eukaryota > Metazoa > Arthropoda > Insecta > Diptera > Syrphidae > Eristalis > Eristalis tenax. Next base: position 90,330,368 of record HG993124.1, on the reverse strand, counting down.
GTGTTTACACGGCTAAGCTCGGACGAGGTGGTTCGTGTCCCCTCTCTCGTACTCCATCCCTTTGCAAACAAAAAATGTCGTGCCTGTAGCTAGATAAGATAGAAGAGAGAGAGGAAAAGATAGAAATAGAAAGAAAACCTAATTCCCTAACTCAGAATACGGACGGATAACTAAAGATAGGATAGAGAAGAAAAGAAGAGATAGGAAAGAATAAGAAGGAAAGTGTGTTGGAGGCCTGTGCCTCTATAACCAAAATAGACCCGAAGATTGCTCGCAGAGCTAAGCTAACTATCCTAATCTACGCCTTAGCTAAAATACCTAAACAACAGCTATACCTATCCCAGCCCTAAACTAACTAACAATTACCAAGCTTACCCCTACAACGAATGCTCACCCTTCCAGAGTAGTTTGGCCAGTCGTTCACAGACCTAAGTGCAGTGCGGTTCGCGACTGTCGATAAAAAATAATAAAGCGTTAATAGTCCAGTGTTGAAGTGCGTAAGGTAGGGTCAGTGCTCAGACCTCCAACCAGTTGACGTGTTTCGACTTAGAGCGAGTGTAATCAAATTGAAGTGCGTACAGTGTTGTAGCCAGTAGCCTCGCGGTAGAGTAATCGCCGGTGACTTAGTGGTGCCGGGTTCGAGTCCCGCGGAATGTTGAAGATCCGTTTTTAAAAGAAAAGAATAAATGAATATAGTAGTGAGTAGCGTGATGGACGCAGAGGAGCCACCGGCCCTCGCCAAATTGGGTAAAAATTATGGTGGCTGGCACATCAGAGCACTATTTTAGTGCATCAGGCCACCAGCTACATAGACCGGAAACGAGGTTGAAGAGAAGGAAGAAGCAAGCGAAACCGCAATTTCACCTCAGGCTTGGGGTCGCCGAAAAATTAGCAGCAACAACAACAGCAAGAACTAAAGCAACAGCAAGCACCTCAGCAGTAGCAACAACAGCAGCTGTAGAAACAGCTGCAGAAGGAACACATCCATTTGCCGATGTCGAATAGGAATTTGAAAAGGGCAAGGAGAGATTTTCCTACGGATGAAGAGGGAACTACTACAGTGCAATAATGCGTTCCGAGTCGGACGACGAAGGGGAGGACAACCGCAAGGTACTCCCCAAAATACGAAGGGAGATGGATAAGTTTGATGCACATATACAAGCCATCCAGAAAAAATTAGAGACCACAAGAGCGGCCAAGGAGCAACAGCAGCAGAAGCAATTACAACATGAGCAACAACAACAGCGGCCAAAGCAGCAGCAACAACAAGAGACATCCCAACAACTGCCAAAGAGACAACGTACAACGGCTGGCAAGCAACAACTACAACAGCAGCCAAAGCAGGAGTAACAAAAACCGTAGCAGAAGTAGACGCAGCAGAAAAAGCCACAGCAGCAGAAGCAATAACATCAACCAGCCGCAGTCAAAAAGGAGAGATGCCCTCCAATCAAGGTCTTCGGACTGGAGACAAAGGACGTCGACACGCTTTGTTAGTTGGTAGCCAAAAATGGTTATTTTATTAAATATAAAGGTCCATTAAGATTGTCTGTCCACTGCTCATCAGTGGCAGACTATCAAGGTATTAAAGAAAGGCTAGCGGTGACGGAGGCTGAGTTTTCCTCGTATACGCCAAAAGAGGAGGAGGTGCAGACCATGCTCCTTAAAAGCGTGGATTCTGACACTGATCCCAAGGAGATCAAACCGCAGATCGACGATGCCCGGTTGGCTGGGGTTAAACCCTTCATCACAAGGAGAACAAAAAACTTCCGTTCTTCCTAATACAAGTCACCCCAGATACCAAAATAGACAGCCTAAAGCGTATCAATCGTTAAGGTTCCATTCATGTCAAGTGGCATATATTAGAAAAGACAAGGCACACACTCAGTCATTCACACTCCGTTGAACTGTGCACAAGTTTTTCGACTTAGCAAATCCAAGCAATAGCGAGTAATTAGTTCAGTCAAGTAGTGAAAATAACGCGAGGATCCGCAACAAGAGCGTGGTCGAGTGTGTGAAGACCATACCCCTCAGTCGTTCACAGACCTCCAAGCAGATCAGACGTGTTTCGACTTAGTGAGTGTATTTAAATGTGAAGTGCATAAAGTGTAGCTTAAAATCAATAAGAACCAGTGGCCTCGCGGTAGTGCAATCGCCGATCTTTTTTTTTAAAATTAATAATTAAAAACACAAATTAAAAACATAGTGTGAGTAAAGTAGTGAGTGGCGTGATGGACGCAGTGGAGCGACCCGCGCTCTGTAAAACGGGTAAAAATTATGAACCGGCGGCTGGCACATCAGACCACCAAGTGAGTGCATCAGGCCATCAGCTAGATAGACCGGAGACGAGTTCGAAGAGGAGGAAGAAGCTGCAGCCGCAGCCAAATCTTGTGAAGCGGAGTTCCAGTTTTGCCTCAGGGGGTATCAAAATTGCGGAAATATCCGCAGCAACAACAACAGCCAGAGCCAAAGCAACTGCAAGTTGTTGCAGCAGCAACAACAACAGCAGCTGTAGAAACAGCCACAGACGAGCAACAACATCCATTCAACGATGTCGAATACGAATCAGAAGAGGGCGAGGGGAGATTCTCCTACGGTGGTAGAGGGAACTCCTATAGTGCGTTAATGTCATCCGAGTCGGTTGACGAAGAGGAGGAGGACCGCGAGGTATTCGCCAAAATCCAGAGAGAGAAGGCGGAATTGAATGCGCATATAAAAGCCATCCAAACAAAATTAAAGGCCAGAAGGTTGGCCAAGGAGCAACAGCAGCAACAACAACAGCGACCAAAGCAGCAGCAACAACAAGAGGCGTCCCAACAGCTGCCAAAGGGACAACGCACAGCAACTGTCAAACAGCAACAACAACAGCAGCAGCAACAAAAACCACAGCAGAAGCAGCAACAACAACAAAAGTAGAAACAGCAGCAACATCAATCGGCCGCAGCCAACAAGAACAGATGCCGTCTGATCAACGTCTTCGGACTGGAGACAAAGGTCGTGGACATCCAATGTAAGTTGGTCGCCAAAAATGGCTTTTTTATTAAGTATAAATGTCCATTAAGATTGTCTGTCCACTGCTTATCAGTGGCAGACTATAAAGGTATTTAGGAAAGGCTAGCGGTGGCGGAGGCCGAGTTTTTCTCGTATATTCAAAAGGGGAGAAGGTGCAGTCCATGCTCCTTCAGCGCGTGGATCCGGACACTGATCCCAAGGAAAGATCAAAACGACATTCAGGCCGTTCGACTTAACAGAACGACGAATAACGAACAATTACTGACTTCAGCTGGCATCGATCCAGGTAGGGCAGTGCTAGACAATGACTTCTTCGTGGTTGAGGATCCCCAGGAGAAGGTGAAAGCTATCAGTGCTGTGTTTCAGCGAGTGTATACGGTCCACCTAATTAGTAGGCCGAATTACGACCTGGAAAACAGAGCCTTGCTAAACAACTTCTATCTCCGCAACGATTCACCAGGTTCAGTGACGATAATTTGGCACATAATGCTGTCGCTAATGATAGAAATCACATCATGATTTCGCAAGAAGATCTCCAGAGTATCTTTAACTCGATGAAGAAGAAAAAGTCAGCGGGAATCGATGGAATATCAAATATTGTGCTTCGCCACCTTCCCCCCGCAGCAGTTCAAATTTATACAACGTTGTTCAACAAAGCGCTGAGTAATGCATATTACCCTTCGCACTGGAAAACAGCTGTAGTGCAACCGATCCCTAAACGGGACAAAGACAAGACCATTCCGACAAATCTCTTGTCGATCAGTCTTTTTCCTTGGAGACGCAAGGTTTTTGAAAAGATAGTCATTCGAGTAAAATCATACGTTATAACCAGTTCTTATTCAGGGCGGGCCATGATACCATACATGCCGCGTCAAAGCTGGTTTCCGACATTCAGTGGAACAAAAACAAAAATCAGTGCACGGGTGCCTGTCTAATTGATCTGGAGAAAGCGTTCGACACCGTTTGGTTAGAGGGCCTCTTCTTCAAGTTAGTCAGGCTCGGCATAAGTAAACCACTGCTATACATGATCTATGGCATGATAACAGGTAGAAAGTCTGTCGTGAAAAATGGCGATTTAACTTCTACCACGGTCTTTGACATTAAAAATGGTCTACAAAAGGGGGCGATTGGTTCGCCGATCTTGTTTTCAATATTCACTGCAGAACTTATAGGTTCCATGAAGCACTTAATTGCGTACGCCGACGACCTAGTAGCGTACATATCAGGTCCGAAGGTCGAGGTAATAAATATCTTGTTGCAGCGTGACTTCGAGAAAATTCAGCGATTTTGCGACGACTGGAAGTTGGTTATCAACTTCCTGAAGTGTGAAACTACCCTTTTGAGGACCCCGTTGTACATGGCGTCGCGGGACATTCGCTTAAACCGGCGCAAGTTCAGCATAGTTGACCCGCAGGGACGGCTGTTAGCTGTGAAAAGTGTGGTTAGATATCTTTGCATTTGGCTGGATCAATATCTGTATTTTGACAAGCATATACATATTGCTCTGACGAAAGCCAGAAAGGCCTTTGCTGCGGCAAGGAGGTTGTTTTACAGCAGCCAACTTGATACCAGGGTGAAGGTAATCTGCTACATGGCCCTCATCAGGCCAATTATAGTGTACGGTTGTCCGTTGTGGTTCAACGTGAGTGCTTCCCAGATGGAAAAGATGAGGTTGTTCGAGAGACAGTGTCTTCGGTCCTGTCTCCGGTTGTATCGTACACCCGAGTCTGAGTACAAGAGGTACTATCCTAACGAGGTCCTGTACAACGAGGCAAACGTGAACAGGATAGATGATTTTATTATTAAGCTGATCAGAAGGCACATTGGACGAGCTATGACTTCTTCCAACAGTCTGATATTCGGGGCTTACTACCCCAATATTATGTACCATGAAAGGGTGCGTCATAACGGCCTTATTCCTCCCGAAGCATTCCTACATTTAGACACGATTGGCCTAATACAGGATACAGACGGATGCCCTGTTATCTTCCATGTCGTATGCCGAACAGTGGACAGGCGACTCCAATACGCACCGGATGTCGCTCGCACCCAGGAGGATCTTCTTCGGTTCAGTCGAGCGATCCCCGCTCGAGATAGGAGGCAGTCTGCCAAAGATCGGCAATTTTACTGGTGGTTACACCAAAACCAGTCTCCGCCACCGCTGGCCATCTTAAACGACCCGGTAGTTGACCATGGTGGCCAACTTACATAGGCTTTAAGGTAGTCATTGAGGAAAAAAAAATTATGAAACAAAAAATCCAAAAAAAAAAAAATATAAGTTTTATGTTAGGGTAAGTTAGTATAAGGTAGGTTAAGTAGTTAAGTTAAGTTTAGGCAAGTTTTTTTATAAGTTTTCTTGGCAAATAATAAATAAATGAAGCTTGTCACTAAAGACTAAAAAAAAACACGTAGATTAAGCCGAAAGGCACATTAATAAAGTAGATTAGATTAGCTTAGAGTACCCGCATAGGGTCAGTAGGTTAGTATTAAGAACAATTTATGAATTGTTAAGTTATTTAAGCTAGTTTTAAGTTCTTTTGATTACAAACAAAAAGACCATACCCGTGGACCAGGAGGGCTGAGTTCGAGTCCCGGTGGGGGGATACACATTCTTTTTTTATCGTTTTTCCCGTCGAGTCGGTAATTGCACTTTGAAAGTGAGTCAGTGCAAGGTATGGAGGAGAACGGGCAGTCCGCTCACCCAGAAGCTGACGGCGATATCCAAAAACCGGTGTCAGAAAAACCACGCCACCAACCAACGGTGTCTAAAAAAGGCACAGCAAAGAGAATGAGAAAAAAGCAGAACCCCATCAGTTCGAAGCGACGCAACAATAATGCGTCACCGGAGAATGAAGAGAGTGCATCGTCGACGTCATCAAACGAGACCTTAGATGACGGGTATTCATATGTGTCTGATGGGAGGGAGGGCCGATTTGCAATAAGCAGCAACAGCTTTGAATCGATGCCCTCCGATACATAAGAAGAAGAGGAGGCAATAATCCGCCCGAAAGAATCGAAAGTCTCAAATCTGAGGGAGGAGACCGACAAACTCCTTCAAGAGATAAGAGAGCTTAGAAGAAGAACTCTCCAAAGGAGAAGAAGGGAGAAACAAGTTGTCCTACAACTCGGCCAATTTTTTTTGAAGTGAGCTGGAAAAGCAGCCGCAGCAACAACAACATCAAGCAGCAAAAAAGCAAGAAAAAGCAGCAACGGCCAACAGCAGAAGCAGCAACCACAGAAAGCAGCCCAGCAAGCAACATCGCAACAACAGAATAAGTAGCAGCATGCAGTACACCAGCAACAACCGCAGCAAACGAAAAAAGAAAAAGTGCCACCAATAACCTCTACAAGGCGGACATCATTAAAAAAAGTTAAATTTTTAATAAAAAAAAAAAAAAAAGGCTTAGAGAAACGTTCGATCTGGTGCAAAACAGTAGAAAATCACAATAAAGTAAAGAGGGTGCTAAAGCGTGCGAAGATGGAGTTCTTCTCCTTCACACCAAAAGGAGAGAAACTCAAGTCGAAATTGTTAAAGATCTCCGCACCGCTTGAAGCGGAGGAGATCCTCCAACTGCTCAAAGAGCATGTGTGTGACGGTCTCGAGTTCGTCGGGGTCAAGCCCTTCACCACAGCTAAGGCAAGAAGGGAGGGGCGGAAATTACCGTTCTTTATTGTACAGCTGTCACCCAATAGCAAAATAGACAAGGTAAACGATATCGTTAGATTATCTGACTATCATTGCGTCTGGGAAAACATTCGAAGGCGCGACGCCATTCTATAATGCGCTCGCTGCCAAAGGTTTGGTTACGCCGCGTCGAACTGCCGAATGCAGCCTCGATGCGTGAAGTGCAGTCAGAACCACAAGGCGGAGGAATGCCCGCTGGGGAAAGAGGGAGCAGCTGACAAGAGTCAGCTCAAGTGCGTACTCTGCGGGAACGCGGGGCACACCGCCAACTATCGGGGTTGCCCTAAGTTTCAAGAGCGGTGAAAATTCCACTCGGATTTTTCACTACTCGTCACACCTCAATTGACTTTCGCCCAAATTGCGTCTGGTCAAAGGAGTACGGAAAAGCAGCATCTGTGCGGGCATGACACGGGCGTCGGAAACTGGTATCGGATATCCAATGGCACAAGAGCCAGAAACAATGTACGGGTGCCTGCCTGGTTGATCTGGAGAAGGCCTTTGACACCGTATGGTTAGAAGGTCTTTTTTACAAACTCAATCGGCTGGGCTTTAGCAAACCACTGCTGTACCTACTGTGTAACATGCTTACCGGTAGACGGTTTGTAGTCAAGAATGGCAACGTGACCTCCACAGGTATTTTTGGTGTAAACAATGGTCTCCAACAGGGTGCCGTTAATTCGCCGATCCTGTTCAACATTTACTTGAAACCACTGCTGTACCTACTGTGTAACATGCTTACCGGTAGACGGTTTGTAGTCAAGAATGGCAACGTGACCTCCACAGGTATTTTTGGTGTAAACAATGGTCTCCAACAGGGTGCCGTTAATTCGCCGATCCTGTTCAACATTTACTTGAGCGATCTGATAAGTTCTCTCCCTCACGTAATTGCGTACGCCGACGACTTGATCGTGTACAGATCAGGCAAAAAGATCGAGGACATCACTTCTCTCGTGCAGGGTGACTTCGATTCATTCATGAGAGATTGCGATGACTGGAAGTTGAAAATCACCTCTCAGAAGTCGGAAACCATATTGTTCAGGACGCCTTTGTATAAGGCCTCGGCGGATACGAAAAATAATTGGCGAAAGTTCTCTATTGTTGGGCGACAACTGCAACCACTGGTGCAAAGGACTGTAGTCAGATACCTGGGGATCTGGCTACATGTAGACGCTGCTCTGGCCGGGGCCCGAGCCGCTTTTGCTCTTACAAAGAGACTGTTTTACAACAGCCAACTCGATGCGAGGGTGAAGGTTATCTCCTACATGGCTCTCATCCGCCCAATGCTCACCTTTGGCTGTCCCGTGTGGTTCAACGTGAGTGCAAGCTTGATGGAAAAGATTCGGTTGTTTGAGAGGGCTTGTCTTACGGCTGGCCTTCGCCTTTATCGAACCCCAGAGTCCCAGTACAAAAAATTCTATTCTAATGAGGTCAATAACCTGATCTCGGGGGCTTACTATACTTACAATACCACGAAAGGGTACGCCACAACGGCTTCGCCCCCCAGAAGTCTTTCTTAGGGTAGGGTAGTACGTATCCCCGAAAGGGGGAGCAGTCGGTATGGCCGGAGCGGTAAGCCATGGCCGACCTACATAGCCTAGGGTAGTTTTTAAGGCAGTTTGTAAGTTGTAAATAAATAATAATAATAAAAAAAAAAAAAATGACGAGTATACAGAAAGATACACGCAGGTGTACGCATGTGAATACACTGTGAACTTTCGGAGATCAGATCAACAGAAAAACAGGAAAGGAAAAATGGTAGAAGTGAGGCCAGTGTCCCGTGATCGACCTACCACTGTTACACCGGCAGTCTCCTATGCCCAAATGGCTTCAGGAAGACGACCTGCACAACAGATATTGCCGAAGGTTGCCCCACTCCCAGTGGCCAAGCAACTTGAGGCAGATCTGGATCTGAAGACGGTCCTGCTCTCTATCCAGGGGCTGATCGCACAGCTCCAAAAGCAGTTCATTGAGCAGCGCGAGTAGAAATCCTCTACTCCATGCTGTTCGCCGAGCCAAACGCCACATCGGTCTGATGGCTGCGCAGGCAGCCTGTAACCTAAAAATTCTAGAAATGAATGTGAATTCACTGATCAAACCTGAACGACAACCAAATTTCGGCAACTTACTGCAAACTCATAAACCTGACGTGTTGATGACTTGCTAAACTAAGCTAAATCAGACGCACACACTCAGGTACAATAATTATCATGGCATTCGAAGAGATCGAACATATCTAGCTGGCGGGGTCGCTCTCTTAATCAAAAAAGGCGTTTGTCATAAGGTCGTGTGGCGATATAAATGTGTATCACACGCATTCCCATCCGGGGTGGTAAGCAGTTATATACGCACGCGAAACTTTTTAATTGCGGTTCAGTACGAGAGTGATCACTGCGGTCTCTTCGCGGATATTCAGCTCCCGAACAATATGGAAGAACTGGAGGAGAATATCCAGAGGCACTCTTATAGTTACGGTAAGGCCCACTAGCCACGCTTCTCCAGGACTTAAAAGTCAGCTCAAGTGCGTACGGGGCACACCGCTAACTACCGGGGTTGTCCTAAGTTCTAAGAGCGATAGACAAAAATGGTTCTGCAGAAGCTGCCCCCAGTGAAAAATCCACTCGGTGCAGCCATGTCTGAATGTTTGCAGTGAATTTAAATTCAATGACGGGGATCGATCGAAAAAACGAGCTCTATAGACAATAAAAGCCCAAAGCGGATGTTGATTAGCAAAACGAAGCTAACTCGGAGAGGCAAATTGGAGCACAGTAATTATAATGTTATTAGAAGAGACCGGCCCAACTCCAGTGGTGGAGGCGGTGTTGCGATACACAAAGTCGTGTATAGTAGTGCGGTACGAAGGTTCCAAGAGTTGGAGGCCTGCATCGTATGCATTTCACTCCGAAATGGAAAGAACTTGTATGCGGTGTCGGTCTATTCCTCCAGTTATCCTCACTACAGAACAATGGTATCAGAGCTCGATTTACTCTTTCGATGCGTGAGGCTGTACTCGGAGGACAACTATTTCATTCTGGCCGGGGACTTCAATGCCCGACACGGATCTTGGGGAAACACAATTTCCAATAATAGGGGGGACCAGCTTTACAGCTGGTTTTGCTTACATAGTGTAGAGTATACACTCGATTTGAAAACAGCAGAGATCTCGTCGTTCCCTAGAAGCGGCTCTTATCTAGATATGCTGCTGTTAGACGCAAGACTGCAGCTGATAGACACAAACTCACAAAAGGTAAACTGCTGGAACACTTTCGTGTATCTCAGTGACCATTGCGGTGTTAGGAGAGACTTGTAGAAACTTGTCAAACGAAGAGATTGACATGTAGTTAATAGAGTTGGACGAAATAATTAAACGAACGATGGACAGTACGATACCTAGGTACGAGTATATATGTACAAACAACTAAAACATGTGCCGCAATGTGACAACCGACACACTCCACCAACAAAAAAGTAGGCTTCTGTCAAGATTAAAAACTTTTACAGGCGGTTTACGGACGGACGAGACGAGGAAGTTAGGACACTCAAATAGCTCATCAAAAACGTTCAGACATTGATGGAGCAGAATTACTCACTTTCTCCCAAATTCTATTGGAATGGTAAGATTCGAGCTTTACGATCCAACAACCCAATCATGTTCCCTTAGCAATCAACACGTAATTCAGTGTCTTAAGCTCCCCACAACGACAGACAACGAACAAATACTTACAACCGCAGGTATTGCTCCAGATAACGCCGTACCTGATGATAATTTCTTTGTGGTCGAATACCCTCAAGAACAAGTGGAGGTACTTGGCGCGGTCTTTCAGGAAGTGTACAAGGTGCACGAGAGTGTAAGCTTGAACCACGACCTGGAGACTTGCGTACTGGCTAACAACACGCTTCTTCTTGAAGATCTGCAACAATGGCGATCTGAGAATGGGCTTTGTCGTGTTCAATGATAATAACATAATGGCTGTAGTTTCCGGTTTTCAATAAAAACTCTCTTCTTCTCTTGAACCTTGAAGTATGCAACTCGTGTTTTTAGTTGTTCAATTCAGTATTAACAAATAATAGGTTATGGGCCCAGGCACTGTCGTAACAATTGATAAACTAAAAGGTAGAGAAAATTTCGATGTATGGAGGGCTATGGGATTATATGGAGAAGGAGCCAGCGGCTAACAACGCTGAGGAACTGGAGACAGATCTAAAGGCCAGATCGAAGTTAATTTTACTTATGGAATCGCAAAATTACTCATACGTAGCATACGAAGCGCATTTGAAGATAATGGATTATGCAGAAAAGTGGAACTTCTCAAGCATCTTGTACAACAAAAGCTCACGGACTCTGATAATATGGAGGATTACATCAATCAAATGGTGGCGACATCTATGAAAGTCAGTGATGGCGGTCGAGAATTCATCAACCAAGTTTACTACGGAAGCAATCAAAACTTTATTATTACAGCAGAATTAGCAACCGGCTCAGCGGGACAGGCGGTTTGGTAAGCTAAAACTAAAAAAATAATTTCCAATAACCAGATTTCGTTGTCATTGCTGCTGTGAGACAGGGCACTTTGTCAAAAATTGCCCGGGAAAAGGACATCAGAAGGAGAAGAAACATGAATGTTTGTACACGGCGTTGGCAGCAAGGAGATCGGAATTAAATGAGATTTGGTACGTGGACTCACTAGCATCGGTCCACATGACAATGGGTGAAGATATTTTGCAAAATCCTTAACCCAGCACACCAAAAGAAATAGTTGTTGCCGACAACTGAAAGATTCATGTTAGTCAGATTGGTGACGTTAGGATGTCGCTAGTCACCAATAGAGGGAAATTTAAAGCTGATGTCGGTAATGTACATCTGGTTCCGAATCTTTGCGCCAATCTGTTATCGGTTAGTCAATTAACAAGTAAGGGTAACACAGTTTTGTTTAACAAAAATGTATGTCAAATCTTAAAAAAAAAGAGCTTGTAGCCACAGCAAATCAAGTAAACGGAATGTACCAATTAAATTGTGAATTACCAAACAGAAATTATAATTTTGCTTTACGTACATTAGTTATGGCACCGAAGGCTGGGACACATTTGCGAAGAAACTCTTAGAAAGGTAAAATCGGCAGCGGACGGAATAATTACTCAAGGAGGAAAGTTGGAAAATTGTGTTACATGCCTCAAGGGAAAGCAAACAAAAGCTCCGTTTAAATCTGAAGGACGACGTGCAAAAGAAGTGTTGGATCTTATCCATTCGGATGGGTGCTGCCCACTCCCTCTTAAATCATGGATTGGCTGTCTAGTAGAGTATGGAATGAAAAGTTAAATTCAGTTCTTGTAGAGTTTGGATTGAAACGGTGTGAAGCTGATCAATGCGTTTACTACTGGAAACAGGATGAACAAATGATGTTTGTTGCTGTATACGTTGATGATGTTCTCATATTTTACAACAACAAGCATCAGGAGGAGGAACTGAAGAAATTGCTTAAAAATAATTTTAAAATGAAGGACCAAGGGGAGGCGTCTTCTATTCTAGGAATTAGAATATCTCGCGACAAGACAAATGGGTCTATAGCAATCGATCAATCAGAGTAAATTGCAACAATTTTAGAAAGATTTGGGATGAGTGGGAGAAAAATATATCGTCTATAATGTGTCCCTCACATGAGGAAAAAGAACATATTTTAAACGTACCGTACAAGGAGGCTATTGGCAGTCTATTATTCGCTGCACAAACAACTAGACTATGCAGGGAGCACCGATTTAATGGTCTTCAAAACGGCAGTCCATGGTTGCACTTTCACCAACGGAATCAGAATTCTTATCGATCGTGATGGCAATACAAGAGTCGATGTGGCTCAAACGCTTGGAGGTAGAGTTATTTCGCGAGGCATCCAAAGGAATGGTCATCAATTGCTATAACAAGAGTGCTATCCAACTTATTAAAAATAACAGCTATTCTCCAAGAACAAAGCACATCGAAATTAAAACACAATTCATTAGAGAAAATATTGATAAGAAGTTCATTAATCTTCAATTTGTACCTAGTATTGAAAACTCAGCAGATTGTTTAACCAAAATGTCTTGTAAAATCTAAACTTAAAAATTCGAATAATTTAATGAATATTGAATAACATTTTAATGGAATTGAATTTTTAGTTGAACCTTGTATTTAAACTATTTTTTTAATGAAATGGAACTGTATAAAATTATTATTATGTAAATAAGTCATCATGGGATGGTGTTAAAATAGTTTTCACTTTAGTTGTCTAAAACAAACATCAATACTGTCACTGAATACACTGATTGATTTGTTGTACTAATGGCTGTAGTTTCCGGTTTTCAATAAAAACTTTCTTCTTTTCTTGAACCTTGAAGTGTGCAACTCGTCTTTTTAGTTGTTCAGTTCAGTATTAACAAATAATAAGAAGTCAGTGGGAGTCGATGGGATCTCGAAAATTGTGTTAAGACGTCTGTGGTTAATATGTGCGCAATCCTTTTAAACAATGCTTTGAATAACGTATATTATTTGAAGCATTGGAAAACTGCGATTGTGCAACCCATATCCAAGCGAGTAAAAGATTGTCTCTTCTGAACAGCAGCAAGGTTTTTCAAGAAGGTGATGAATAGAGCTCTGATCAACTGGACTAAGGACAAAAATATAATTCCGGATAAGCAATTCGGTTTCAAAGCGGGGCATGACACCATTCACGCCGCGTCAAAACTGGTGTCGGATATCCAATGCAACCAGAGGCAGAAACAATGTACGGGTGCACTTGATTGACCTGGAGAAGGGCTTTGACACCGTATGGTTAGAACAAGCTCAATCGGCTAGGCAAGCCACTGCTGTACCTACTGTGTACCATGCCGGTAGAAGGTTCGACGTCAAAAAAGGCAACGTGACCTCCAACAGGGTGCCGTTAATTCGCTGATACTGTTCAACATTTGCTTGATAAGTTTTTTTCTTTATGCAATTGTGTAGGCCGACGACTTGATCGTGTACAGATCAGGCAAACGAATGGAAGACATCACTACTCTCGCCCAGGTTGACTTCGGTTCTTTCATGAGATATTGCTATGACTGGAAGTTGAATATCATCTTTCAGAAGTCGGAAACTACACTGTTCAGGACGCCGTTGATTCGAGTTGATTCGAGGTCATACTGCCAGATGTGTATTGTGTACATACATGGACATACTAGACATTTGTATGTCGTATATCAAATAAATCATCGAGTTCCACAATATATATAAGACAATTGAATAAAGTAGAGAAGGAGAAAGGATACACTTAAAACGAGAACCTATATTAACACAACATCAAATAGACCAAAAAGAAAACGATTGGACAAAGTGACTTGCGGAAGTAACCAGAAGAATGAGCATAACGGCAACAGGAAACATCTACTTATACAAATTGTGATTATTAGTATTGCCAGGGCATGTCCATGCTCTTCTAAACAGTGTACGTTGTCGTATGCCGAACAGTGGACAGGCGACTCCAATACGCACCGGATGTCGCTCGCACCCAGGAGGATCTTCTTCGGTTCAGTCGAGCGATCCCCGCTCGAGATAGGAGGCAGTCTGCCAAAGATCGGCAATTTTACTGGTGGTTACACCAAAACCAGTCTCCGCCACCGCTGGCCATCTTAAACGACCCGGTAGTTGACCATGGTGGCCAACTTACATAGGCTTTAAGGTAGTCATTGAGGAAAAAAAAATTATGAAACAAAAAATCCAAAAAAAAAAAAAATATAAGTTTTATGTTAGGGTAAGTTAGTATAAGGTAGGTTAAGTAGTTAAGTTAAGTTTAGGCAAGTTTTTTTATAAGTTTTCTTGGCAAATAATAAATAAATGAAGCTTGTCACTAAAGACTAAAAAAAAACACGTAGATTAAGCCGAAAGGCACATTAATAAAGTAGATTAGATTAGCTTAGAGTACCCGCATAGGGTCAGTAGGTTAGTATTAAGAACAATTTATGAATTGTTAAGTTATTTAAGCTAGTTTTAAGTTCTTTTGATTACAAACAAAAAGACCATACCCGTGGACCAGGAGGGCTGAGTTCGAGTCCCGGTGGGGGGATACACATTCTTTTTTTATCGTTTTTCCCGTCGAGTCGGTAATTGCACTTTGAAAGTGAGTCAGTGCAAGGTATGGAGGAGAACGGGCAGTCCGCTCACCCAGAAGCTGACGGCGATATCCAAAAACCGGTGTCAGAAAAACCACGCCACCAACCAACGGTGTCTAAAGAAGGCACAGCAAAGAGAATGAGAAAAAAGCAGAACCCCATCAGTTCGAAGCGACGCAACAATAATGCGTCACCGGAGAATGAAGAGAGTGCATCGTCGACGTCATCAAACGAGACCTTAGATGACGGGTATTCATATGTGTCTGATGGGAGGGAGGGCCGATTTGCAATAAGCAGCAACAGCTTTGAATCGATGCCCTCCGATACATAAGAAGAAGAGGAGGCAATAATCCGCCCGAAAGAATCGAAAGTCTCAAATCTGAGGGAGGAGACCGACAAACTCCTTCAAGAGATAAGAGAGCTTAGAAGAAGAACTCTCCAAAGGAGAAGAAGGGAGAAACAAGTTGTCCTACAACTCGGCCAATTTTTTTTGAAGTGAGCTGGAAAAGCAGCCGCAGCAACAACAACATCAAGCAGCAAAAAAGCAAGAAAAAGCAGCAACGGCCAACAGCAGAAGCAGCAACCACAGAAAGCAGCCCAGCAAGCAACATCGCAACAACAGAATAAGTAGCAGCATGCAGTACACCAGCAACAACCGCAGCAAACGAAAAAAGAAAAAGTGCCACCAATAACCTCTACAAGGCGGACATCATTAAAAAAAGTTAAATTTTTAATTAAAAAAAAAAAAAAAGGCTTAGAGAAACGTTCGATCTGGTGCAAAACAGTAGAAAATCACAATAAAGTAAAGAGGGTGCTAAAGCGTGCGAAGATGGAGTTCTTCTCCTTCACACCAAAAGGAGAGAAACTCAAGTCGAAATTGTTAAAGATCTCCGCACCGCTTGAAGCGGAGGAGATCCTCCAACTGCTCAAAGAGCATGTGTGTGACGGTCTCGAGTTCGTCGGGGTCAAGCCCTTCACCACAGCTAAGGCAAGAAGGGAGGGGCGGAAATTACCGTTCTTTATTGTACAGCTGTCACCCAATAGCAAAATAGACAAGGTAAACGATATCGTTAGATTATCTGACTATCATTGCGTCTGGGAAAACATTCGAAGGCGCGACGCCATTCTACAATGCGCTCGCTGCCAAAGGTTTGGTTACGCCGCGTCGAACTGCCGAATGCAGCCTCGATGCGTGAAGTGCAGTCAGAACCACAAGGCGGAGGAATGCCCGCTGGGGAAAGAGGGAGCAGCTGACAAGAGTCAGCTCAAGTGCGTACTCTGCGGGAACGCGGGGCACACCGCCAACTATCGGGGTTGCCCTAAGTTTCAAGAGCGGTGAAAATTCCACTCGGATTTTTCACTACTCGTCACACCTCAATTGACTTTCGCCCAAATTGCGTCTGGTCAAAGGAGTACGGAAAAGCAGCATCTGTGCGGGCATGACACGGGCGTCGGAAACTGGTATCGGATATCCAATGGCACAAGAGCCAGAAACAATGTACGGGTGCCTGCCTGGTTGATCTGGAGAAGGCCTTTGACACCGTATGGTTAGAAGGTCTTTTTTACAAACTCAATCGGCTGGGCTTTAGCAAACCACTGCTGTACCTACTGTGTAACATGCTTACCGGTAGACGGTTTGTAGTCAAGAATGGCAACGTGACCTCCACAGGTATTTTTGGTGTAAACAATGGTCTCCAACAGGGTGCCGTTAATTCGCCGATCCTGTTCAACATTTACTTGAAACCACTGCTGTACCTACTGTGTAACATGCTTACCGGTAGACGGTTTGTAGTCAAGAATGGCAACGTGACCTCCACAGGTATTTTTGGTGTAAACAATGGTCTCCAACAGGGTGCCGTTAATTCGCCGATCCTGTTCAACATTTACTTGAGCGATCTGATAAGTTCTCTCCCTCACGTAATTGCGTACGCCGACGACTTGATCGTGTACAGATCAGGCAAAAAGATCGAGGACATCACTTCTCTCGTGCAGGGTGACTTCGATTCATTCATGAGAGATTGCGATGACTGGAAGTTGAAAATCACCTCTCAGAAGTCGGAAACCATATTGTTCAGGACGCCTTTGTATAAGGCCTCGGCGGATACGAAAAATAATTGGCGAAAGTTCTCTATTGTTGGGCGACAACTGCAACCACTGGTGCAAAGGACTGTAGTCAGATACCTGGGGATCTGGCTACATGTAGACGCTGCTCTGGCCGGGGCCCGAGCCGCTTTTGCTCTTACAAAGAGACTGTTTTACAACAGCCAACTCGATGCGAGGGTGAAGGTTATCTCCTACATGGCTCTCATCCGCCCAATGCTCACCTTTGGCTGTCCCGTGTGGTTCAACGTGAGTGCAAGCTTGATGGAAAAGATTCGGTTGTTTGAGAGGGCTTGTCTTACGGCTGGCCTTCGCCTTTATCGAACCCCAGAGTCCCAGTACAAAAAATTCTATTCTAATGAGGTCAATAACCTGATCTCGGGGGCTTACTATACTTACAATACCACGAAAGGGTACGCCACAACGGCTTCGCCCCCCAGAAGTCTTTCTTAGGGTAGGGTAGTACGTATCCCCGAAAGGGGGAGCAGTCGGTATGGCCGGAGCGGTAAGCCATGGCCGACCTACATAGCCTAGGGTAGTTTTTAAGGCAGTTTGTAAGTTGTAAATAAATAATAATAATAAAAAAAAAAAAAATGACGAGTATACAGAAAGATACACGCAGGTGTACGCATGTGAATACACTGTGAACTTTCGGAGATCAGATCAACAGAAAAACAGGAAAGGAAAAATGGTAGAAGTGAGGCCAGTGTCCCGTGATCGACCTACCACTGTTACACCGGCAGTCTCCTATGCCCAAATGGCTTCAGGAAGACGACCTGCACAACAGATATTGCCGAAGGTTGCCCCACTCCCAGTGGCCAAGCAACTTGAGGCAGATCTGGATCTGAAGACGGTCCTGCTCTCTATCCAGGGGCTGATCGCACAGCTCCAAAAGCAGTTCATTGAGCAGCGCGAGTAGAAATCCTCTACTCCATGCTGTTCGCCGAGCCAAACGCCACATCGGTCTGATGGCTGCGCAGGCAGCCTGTAACCTAAAAATTCTAGAAATGAATGTGAATTCACTGATCAAACCTGAACGACAACCAAATTTCGGCAACTTACTGCAAACTCATAAACCTGACGTGTTGATGACTTGCTAAACTAAGCTAAATCAGACGCACACACTCAGGTACAATAATTATCATGGCATTCGAAGAGATCGAACATATCTAGCTGGCGGGGTCGCTCTCTTAATCAAAAAAGGCGTTTGTCATAAGGTCGTGTGGCGATATAAATGTGTATCACACGCATTCCCATCCGGGGTGGTAAGCAGTTATATACGCACGCGAAACTTTTTAATTGCGGTTCAGTACGAGAGTGATCACTGCGGTCTCTTCGCGGATATTCAGCTCCCGAACAATATGGAAGAACTGGAGGAGAATATCCAGAGGCACTCTTATAGTTACGGTAAGGCCCACTAGCCACGCTTCTCCAGGACTTAAAAGTCAGCTCAAGTGCGTACGGGGCACACCGCTAACTACCGGGGTTGTCCTAAGTTCTAAGAGCGATAGACAAAAATGGTTCTGCAGAAGCTGCCCCCAGTGAAAAATCCACTCGGTGCAGCCATGTCTGAATGTTTGCAGTGAATTTAAATTCAATGACGGGGATCGATCGAAAAAACGAGCTCTATAGACAATAAAAGCCCAAAGCGGATGTTGATTAGCAAAACGAAGCTAACTCGGAGAGGCAAATTGGAGCACAGTAATTATAATGTTATTAGAAGAGACCGGCCCAACTCCAGTGGTGGAGGCGGTGTTGCGATACACAAAGTCGTGTATAGTAGTGCGGTACGAAGGTTCCAAGAGTTGGAGGCCTGCATCGTATGCATTTCACTCCGAAATGGAAAGAACTTGTATGCGGTGTCGGTCTATTCCTCCAGTTATCCTCACTACAGAACAATGGTATCAGAGCTCGATTTACTCTTTCGATGCGTGAGGCTGTACTCGGAGGACAACTATTTCATTCTGGCCGGGGACTTCAATGCCCGACACGGATCTTGGGGAAACACAATTTCCAATAATAGGGGGGACCAGCTTTACAGCTGGTTTTGCTTACATAGTGTAGAGTATACACTCGATTTGAAAACAGCAGAGATCTCGTCGTTCCCTAGAAGCGGCTCTTATCTAGATATGCTGCTGTTAGACGCAAGACTGCAGCTGATAGACACAAACTCACAAAAGGTAAACTGCTGGAACACTTTCGTGTATCTCAGTGACCATTGCGGTGTTAGGAGAGACTTGTAGAAACTTGTCAAACGAAGAGATTGACATGTAGTTAATAGAGTTGGACGAAATAATTAAACGAACGATGGACAGTACGATACCTAGGTACGAGTATATATGTACAAACAACTAAAACATGTGCCGCAATGTGACAACCGACACACTCCACCAACAAAAAAGTAGGCTTCTGTCAAAATTAAACACTTTTACAGGCGGTTTACGGACGGACGAGACGAGGAAGTTAGGACACTCAAATAGCTCATCAAAAACGTTCAGACATTGATGGAGCAGAATTACTCACTTTCTCCCAAATTCTATTGGAATGGTAAGATTCGAGCTTTACGATCCAACAACCCAATCATGTTCCCTTAGCAATCAACACGTAATTCAGTGTCTTAAGCTCCCCACAACGACAAACAACGAACAAATACTTACAACCGCAGGTATTGCTCCAGATAACGCCGTACCTGATGATAATTTCTTTGTGGTCGAATACCCTCAAGAACAAGTGGAGGTACTTGGCGCGGTCTTTCAGGAAGTGTACAAGGTGCACAAGAGTGTAAGCTTGAACCACGACCTGGAGACTTGCGTACTGGCTAACAACACGCTTCTTCTTGAAGATCTGCAACAATGGCGATCTGAGAATGGGCTTTGTCGTGTTCAATGATAATAACATAATGGCTGTAGTTTCCGGTTTTCAATAAAAACTCTCTTCTTCTCTTGAACCTTGAAGTATGCAACTCGTGTTTTTAGTTGTTCAATTCAGTATTAACAAATAATAGGTTATGGGCCCAGGCACTGTCGTAACAATTGATAAACTAAAAGGTAGAGAAAATTTCGATGTATGGAGGGCTATGGGATTATATGGAGAAGGAGCCAGCGGCTAACAACGCTGAGGAACTGGAGACAGATCTAAAGGCCAGATCGAAGTTAATTTTACTTATGGAATCGCAAAATTACTCATACGTAGCAGATGCAGTCACAGCAAAAAGTGCGTGGGAAAGCCACACAAGCGCATTTGAAGATAATGGATTATGCAGAAAAGTGGAACTTCTCAAGCATCTTGTACAACAAAAGCTCACGGACTCTGATAATATGGAGGATTACATCAATCAAATGGTGGCGACATCTATGAAAGTCAGTGATGGCGGTCGAGAATTCATCAACCAAGTTTACTACGGAAGCAATCAAAACTTTATTATTACAGCAGAATTAGCAACCGGCTCAGCGGGACAGGCGGTTTGGTAAGCTAAAACTAAAAAAATAATTTCCAATAACCAGATTTCGTTGTCATTGCTGCTGTGAGACAGGGCACTTTGTCAAAAATTGCCCGGGAAAAGGACATCAGAAGGAGAAGAAACATGAATGTTTGTACACGGCGTTGGCAGCAAGGAGATCGGAATTAAATGAGATTTGGTACGTGGACTCACTAGCATCGGTCCACATGACAATGGGTGAAGATATTTTGCAAAATCCTTAACCCAGCACACCAAAAGAAATAGTTGTTGCCGACAACTGAAAGATTCATGTTAGTCAGATTGGTGACGTTAGGATGTCGCTAGTCACCAATAGAGGGAAATTTAAAGCTGATGTCGGTAATGTACATCTGGTTCCGAATCTTTGCGCCAATCTGTTATCGGTTAGTCAATTAACAAGTAAGGGTAACACAGTTTTGTTTAACAAAAATGTATGTCAAATCTTAAAAAAAAGAGCTTGTAGCCACAGCAAATCAAGTAAACGGAATGTACCAATTAAATTGTGAATTACCAAACAGAAATTATAATTTTGCTTTACGTACATTAGTTATGGCACCGAAGGCTGGGACACATTTGCGAAGAAACTCTTAGAAAGGTAAAATCGGCAGCTAACGGAATAATTACTCAAGGAGGAAAGTTGGAAAATTGTGTTACATGCCTCAAGGGAAAGCAAACAAAAGCTCCGTTTAAATCTGAAGGACGACGTGCAAAAGAAGTGTTGGATCTTATCCATTCGGATGGGTGCTGCCCACTCCCTCTTAAATCATGGATTGGCTGTCTAGTAGAGTATGGAATGAAAAGTTAAATTCAGTTCTTGTAGAGTTTGGATTGAAACGGTGTGAAGCTGATCAATGCGTTTACTACTGGAAACAGGATGAACAAATGATGTTTGTTGCTGTATACGTTGATGATGTTCTCATATTTTACAACAACAAGCATCAGGAGGAGGAACTGAAGAAATTGCTTAAAAATAATTTTAAAATGAAGGACCAAGGGGAGGCGTCTTCTATTCTAGGAATTAGAATATCTCGCGACAAGACAAATGGGTCTATAGCAATCGATCAATCAGAGTAAATTGCAACAATTTTAGAAAGATTTGGGATGAGTGGGAGAAAAATATATCGTCTATAATGTGTCCCTCACATGAGGAAAAAGAACATATTTTAAACGTACCGTACAAGGAGGCTATTGGCAGTCTATTATTCGCTGCACAAACAACTAGACTATGCAGGGAGCACCGATTTAATGGTCTTCAAAACGGCAGTCCATGGTTGCACTTTCACCAACGGAATCAGAATTCTTATCGATTGTGATGGCAATACAAGAGTCGATGTGGCTCAAACGCTTGGAGGTAGAGTTATTTCGCGAGGCATCCAAAGGAATGGTCATCAATTGCTATAACAAGAGTGCTATCCAACTTATTAAAAATAACAGCTATTCTCCAAGAACAAAGCACATCGAAATTAAAACACAATTCATTAGAGAAAATATTGATAAGAAGTTCATTAATCTTCAATTTGTACCTAGTATTGAAAACTCAGCAGATTGTTTAACCAAAATGTCTTGTAAAATCTAAACTCAAAAATTCGAATAATTTAATGAATATTGAATAACATTTTAATGGAATTGAATTTTTAGTTGAACCTTGTATTTAAACTATTTTTTTAATGAAATGGAACTGTATAAAACTATTATTATGTAAATAAGTCATCATGGGATGGTGTTAAAATAGTTTTCACTTTAGTTGTCTAAAACAAACATCAATACTGTCACTGAATACACTGATTGATTTGTTGTACTAATGGCTGTAGTTTCCGGTTTTCAATAAAAACTTTCTTCTTTTCTTGAACCTTGAAGTGTGCAACTCGTCTTTTTAGTTGTTCAGTTCAGTATTAACAAATAATAAGAAGTCAGTGGGAGTCGATGGGATCTCGAAAATTGTGTTAAGACGTCTGTGGTTAATATGTGCGCAATCCTTTTAAACAATGCTTTGAATAACGTATATTATTTGAAGCATTGGAAAACTGCGATTGTGCAACCCATATCCAAGCGAGTAAAAGATTGTCTCTTCTGAACAGCAGCAAGGTTTTTCAAGAAGGTGATGAATAGAGCTCTGATCAACTGGACTAAGGACAAAAATATAATTCCGGATAAGCAATTCGGTTTCAAAGCGGGGCATGACACCATTCACGCCGCGTCAAAACTGGTGTCGGATATCCAATGCAACCAGAGGCAGAAACAATGTACGGGTGCACTTGATTGACCTGGAGAAGGGCTTTGACACCGTATGGTTAGAACAAGCTCAATCGGCTAGGCAAGCCACTGCTGTACCTACTGTGTACCATGCCGGTAGAAGGTTCGACGTCAAAAAAGGCAACGTGACCTCCAACAGGGTGCCGTTAATTCGCTGATACTGTTCAACATTTGCTTGATAAGTTTTTTTCTTTATGCAATTGTGTAGGCCGACGACTTGATCGTGTACAGATCAGGCAAACGAATGGAAGACATCACTACTCTCGCCCAGGTTGACTTCGGTTCTTTCATGAGATATTGCTATGACTGGAAGTTGAATATCATCTTTCAGAAGTCGGAAACTACACTGTTCAGGACGCCGTTGATTCGAGTTGATTCGAGGTCATACTGCCAGATGTGTATTGTGTACATACATGGACATACTAGACATTTGTATGTCGTATATCAAATAAATCATCGAGTTCCACAATATATATAAGACAATTGAATAAAGTAGAGAAGGAGAAAGGATACACTTAAAACGAGAACCTATATTAACACAACATCAAATAGACCAAAAAGAAAACGATTGGACAAAGTGACTTGCGGAAGTAACCAGAAGAATGAGCATAACGGCAACAGGAAACATCTACTTATACAAATTGTGATTATTAGTATTGCCAGGGCATGTCCATGCTCTTCTAAACAGTGTACGTTGATCATTCGAATATTAATACACATTCTCCAAATGAAGATGTATATAATATGAGTATTGAATCACTCTGTTTGTCTACAGATGATATATTACAAGGAATTAAATCCTTAAATTCATGTGTAAGTGCTGGTCCTGGCAGTGTACCGTCTATAGTTCTTAAACAGTGTAAGTATCCTTGTCTTTTCCATTAACAATTATGTTTAATTTATCTTTGTCCTCTGGGACATTTTTGGAAGAATGGAAAAGCTCATTTATAATACCTATATACAAATCCGGACCTCGGCAAAAAGTTGAAGGAAGATCCACCATAACTAACTTGACTTTATTCACGAAATATCGTTTTGATTCGGTAGAGTCAGGACATCAAGCTGATGTGGTTTTGACAGATTTTTGAAAAGCTTTTGAGTATGTATGTCACAGTACTCACAGTATGTCATACAGTCTTGGTAAATAAATTAAAGTCCTTTCGTATTCATTCTACATTATTTTACTGGATTTCGAGTTACCTATCAAATAGGACTCAAACTGTGAAAATTGGTACTTGTCAATCTAGAATAATCAAGGTGTTATCTGGTGTTCCCCAAGGCAGTCACTTAGGGTCATTACAATTTATTTTATTTGTTTATGATATTCCGTCAATTTTTAAATATGTTAATTGTTTAATGCTAAAGATTCTTCTATGTGTTGTAAACATCCAAGACTGTAAAAAAATTGAAAATGATTTAGTCGCGTTAGTCAAATGGTGTGATATCAACCATCTGGAGTTAAATGTAAATAAATGTCATTCGTTTTGTGTTTTCCATATCTTGTTGCCAATTCTCTGTGAATATACTATATATGGGATGACTCTAACGAGAAAATTAAAGACCTTGGTATAATTTTTGATATGAAATTTCATTCCATTCATTTCCTATCGACTACGTAATTGCTCAAGCAAACTCAATGCTTGGGTTTCTTAAACGTTTTTGTTGTGAATTTTCTAATTAGTATGCTAAAGTCAGTTTACATGTCTATTGTACGTCCGTATCTGGAATACTGTTCCATAATATGGTCTCCGTCGTATGCAAAGTGTTACGTTTAGACGTGTAGACGTTTCTTAAACGATTTTGTTGTGAATTTTCTAATCAGTATGCTAAAGTCAGTTTACATGTCTCTTGTACGTCCGTATCTGGAATACTGTTCCATAATATGGTCTCCGTCGTGTGCAAAGTGTTACGTTTAGAAAAGGTTCAAGAGGCCTTTACGAGATTTGTTATAAAAAGAATGAATTGGAACCTTGAATCTATGCCTCTTTATCAAATAAGATGTGCCTTAACAGGACTAGATACACTAGAAAAAAGACGAAGTATTCAATCTATAATGTTTATTTATGATATTTTCTCGTACCGTATAAACTCTCCTGATATACTTCAATGTGTTAAACTGTTGTACCAACCAAAACACTTATATAATTATGGTTTTAATGAGCCGCTTACAAAAAGCATTCTAAATTTTAATTCTGCCTGTATCGAAATAGATCTATGTGATGATAGATTAAAATTTAAAAATTCAATTCCAACTTTCTGAATAAAATTCATTTCGTGCCTCAGTTAAATATGTTTAAATTTCACACTATTGTTAGACGACTATATTTTGTTGGGTGTTCAGTTCATACGTTCATTTATTATTATATCTTATTATTAATTGTATTTATTATAACTAGCTAATCACTGACTTAAATAATTATAAAGGGTGATTTTTTAAAAGCTATAGGAATGTTTTTCAAAAAAAAAAAAAAAAACATAAAATTCAGAAAAATGCATGAAATCTTTCTTTGTATCGATAGTACGGTCCATATAATTTAATGTTTGAAGATTATTTCATGCAAATGTTGACCTTGACTGCGCCTCAAATGGTTCATCCGCTTAGTCCAATTTTGGCATACTCTTTCGGCCGGTATCTCACGAATAAATACTTCAATGTTGTCTTCCAATGCGTCAATTGAAGCGGGCTTGTCTGTATAGACATGAGCTTTAACATAGCCCCACATGTCTAAATGCGTTAAATCGCACTATCTAGGCAGCCAATTGACCGGTCCCGAACGTGAAATAAAATGTTCACCGAACTCGACTCTCAATAAGTCCATTGTTGCGCGTGCTGTGGGGCATATGGCACCGTCTTGTTGAAACCACATGTCATGAAACAAGCCTTAAATTTCTGTCTTCAAGAATTGAACACCGTATTTCAAGGCGCTGGATAATATTCACTGCAAATATTTTCTTTTAATGGAACGTCTCAAATACGTTGCCCACACAGCCATTTTCGATCTCAATATCAACCGAATTCTAGCTCTAAGTCCTACAATAGGCAATCAAATTTCAATCAAATAAATAGAAGTTTCGCATCAGGTTCCAGAGGGAGCCAATATAATAATCTACAAGCAAACTCCGGCTCGTATGTAAGCGAAAACTCTGCTGGAAAGTTCGTTCTCCCAGAGCCAATGGATGACACAAGAGAATAAAATAAAAAGGTAAAAATATATACATATATCTATCGATAGACTATTGGTATATATCTACTCGTAGTTATTTGTGTTTTGGGGCTCATTGGTCGAGTTGTTTTTCTTGGTTGTTATAAAATATATATATATTATACATCTATATAATTCTTGTTTTTTGGACTTTTATTCTTCTTCGTGGTTGTTATTTTTCTTTCTTAGATAAGCATTTATCTTATTTTCATCCTTCGTCTTTTAATGTTGCTTCGGAAAAAAGGAGGAATAAATATATATATATGCGTCTACATTCTTATGATTGTGGAGTGGCGGAGGTTCTAATTTTTTTTAATTTTGTTTCACATGTTGGATCATTTTTACTCTAGGTGAACGTTTTTTTATGCGTTCTCAATAAATTTTTTTTTTCTTTTTTAAAATTTGGGAATTGTTTGGTAGCTTGCGGTTTTTTTTTTGACATTTATATATCTGCACTACACTTTTCGTTGAGTGTACTGGAATTTTCTTAAAGGCTTTTTTTTGATTTTCGACCGTTTTTCGAAAAGTTTGGACCATTTGTGGGCGATGTTTTATTTTCTTTTCTGCGTTTTAAATTTTCGATAGTGCCGATTTTTTTTTTGTTTTTGTTTTTTGGGGTGGAAATTGGTGATGGTTTTGTAGACTAGGCAGCAGTATACATTTCGAGTTTGACTGTTTTTTATCATTGTTGTTTGATTACTTCGGCGCGAGGCTGGATTTCGAATAAGAGGAATAAAGGGATATCGCAGCGAAGGAGAACGAAGCCGTAAAGAAACAGTTCAAGACCGAGCTGGTTAAATTGCTAGCCACTCTGGAGGGTGAGAAAGAAATTGAAGAGGAATAACGTAAAGAGACATGGAAAAAGTTGGATGGGGGTTGTGCATTATAAGCGCAGGTAGCAACTTAGCAGACCGTGCAAGTGGTCCCCAAGATCGAGAACCTATCCAAGTGGGGATTGAGTTTCTCAGGCGAACTATGCGGTGCTTCCGTCAAGTCTCTTCTCGAGAGAGTGGAAGAGTTGCAGGAAGCCCGAGGTGTGGCCGAAGAGGCGTTGTTTAGGGCGGCGGTAGATTTATTTTCTGGAAAGGCGTCGATTTGGTTTAGTGTGGTTATTCTAACGGTAGGCTGGTGGTCAGAGTTGGTGTTGGAACTCACGTTGGAGAGCCAGACCTGGCCTATATAAACTTAGAGGAGCCGAAGGTAGCGGTGGTGCACCGGGACCTATCAGAAGTGTAGTATAGAGACCCGCCACCAGCCTCGCGGATGGGTGCAAACCCAGTATCATACAGAGACACATCACCAGCTGTACGGAGGGATCCAACGCCGGAGAACAACCTCTTGCGTCAGCAGGGCAGGAGGGTCGTCGGAATTTGGGATGTTGCTTGCTCGCAGCCAGTCGGGGAAGGTGATTCGGATAGGGTTCACACTTGAGGTACAGGACAACGATGTGCGGCCATTTTTAGGAGTTAGAGCTTATGGTGTTAGGATGGTAGGTCTATTAGATTTGGATTCGTCGTGCACAATCGTATGTGGGGTTGGGTGGGAAATTATAAAAAAGTTAACAATTGAGGTGCGACAAAGAGTCCTCATGTTAGACTATTTGGTCATACCCTCAATACCCCAAACGTTGATTTTGGTGGCGGACTTCCTGAGCCGAGCGGAAGTGTTGCTGGATATGGGCTCCGGGGAGTAGGGCAGAGATATTACCCGGTATCTTCTATGGCTCAGCGGCATATAGATAGACAATTAGCGGACATGCTGAGGGATGACATCCTCGACAAATCGAACAGTCTTTGGGCTTTTCCGATCATTATGATCAACAAGGGACGGTTCGTTCCGGTTCTGCGTTGACGATCGGAAACTTTGCCTCTCCATTGGAAAAGCTTCGGGATGACACATTTTTGTCCTCCCTCGACATCAAGTCGGCTTATTGGTAAATACCGGTAGGAAAGAATTCGCGGCAGTACACGGCCTTCCAATTTAAGCGGATGCCATTCGGATTGCACAATGCACGTGCAACGTGGCAGCAGTTCATTGATACCGTATTAGGTCTTCGAGATTTTGGAAGAAGTGTTTAAGCGTATCAAATAAGCTGGTATAAAGCTGGCTAGAGAGAAATGCAGCTTCTGTACGTCCTCTCTTAGGTACCTAGGTTATGTCGTCGATAGGAATGTGTTACATGTGGACCCAGAAAAAGTAGAGAGCATGGTTAGGATTCCTGCACGGTAAAACAACAGCACACAAGTTTACTTTGACGGACGAGTGCGAGGGAGTTTTCAAAAAGCTAGAGTGCCTGGTGACTGCCCCGATCCTAACCTGTGCGGATTTTGAGCGTTCTTTTGAGGTGCAAACTGACGCTTCGGGTTATGGTATAGGAGCAGAGCTCAGCCAAATGTTTGAGGATGGAGAAAATGTGATTGTTTACTCTAAGGACTGCAACGGCAAATTCTGTATGCAAGAAGCTCGGGGACAACATCTACCCCCTTTTCGGAGTACCGTCGGTAATTGTGTGCTATAATGGACCTCAGTTCAGCGGGTCGGAACTGAAGAATTTATGCCAACAGTACGGGATACTATCATCCGCAGGCAAATCCGGCCGAGCGGGTCAATAACATTTTAAAAACTACATTTCGCATACATATCGGAAAACCACCGGACGTGGGATAAACATCTGGCCAGGGTCGCGCGCTGTATCCACACGGCCCAGCATGAGGTATTGGGGGTCACCCCATACTATGCGGTCACTTCGAACGGGATATGACAACGTCGGGAGCGAGGCGGGATGGAAGACAGAACATAGTTAACGCGTGGACACAGCGAGCGAATCGGTCGAAGGAACCACGGGAGCGGAAACGAAAAAGGAAATGTCGGAACTTGGGAAAAGATTCCCAAGAGCTGAGGGCTGATATAGGTAAGCAGTTGACTGCGGCAATGCAGAAAACTTCGAACCTATACAACCTAAGGCGAAGGGACGTACAATACCTACCAAACGGATTGGTATGGCGAAGAAATATGGCTCTGACGCAGCCAAATATTACTCGGCAAAACTCGCGCCGAAATATATAGGACCGTCTAAGATACGAAGAAAAGTACCCCCGTGGACCTACGTACTCGAAGACGAAACCGGGAAAGAGAGAGGCACCTGGAACTTGAAAGACCTCAAACCCTACCGCGAAATGTAACAATAACGGAATAACAGGGAGATCTCCCATCGAAATTTGTCTTTGCCAGCAATGGATGAGACTCCCTTTTCTCCGGCACCTACGATCAGATGTCGCATGGAGAAACAATTTCGGCACACATAACTCACCCAACAGCGTGACACTGCGAGAAAGAAACGACGTGCAAGAGAGCAACATAATGAGTAAAAAAAAATCCGCATTTTCAATTCGATCGAGCAGTTCTCCTGAGAGAAAACTAAAGCAAAATACGTACAAGTAAAAAGCAAGACAAAAGCGATTGCTCCAACTACAGGGGAATATCTCTTTTAAGATTCCTGGGGGAATCCTACGTTAAGCTCAAGCTCAAGCTGGTTCAATTTTGAAATGACTTGGTAGATCTGAAATCAGGAAGGCCTAGCTTGGTGTCAAAGCCAAGTTAGCGGTTTTCCACTCAGTATTTGGTTCAACTCTCATCTATGGGCATGAAATTTGGGTAAAGACGGGCGGGCGTTGATTTCATCAGGTTCCATCAGGTAGGCGACTACTTGGCAGACCCAGGACGAGATGGTTACACCAAGTCCAAAAACTTGCCTGGTTACGCTTGGGTATAACTCTTAATGAGTTAGAGTCGATGGCAGAGGATCGAGTTGCCGCGACCTCTTTAGTACGCGTCAGAAGAGAATGATGATGATGACTTGTAGTTTACACAATTTACTGGATAATGAATAAATTATTGATTTTATAAAAGGTAAACTATAAACTGACTCATAAAAAACTAAGAAATTGAAGGAAAATGAAAAGACGCCTACTAGAAATATTTATATCAATTGCATGAGAGAAATTGCAGAGACATGAAATCGTTAAGGCATTATATAAGTACATTATAAAAACTATATATCAACTAATTGATTAATAATTATAACTAAGTATATATATATATATATATTGTTTTTTTATTGTACTATTAAAATATTTGTTTTACACTTTCACTAGCCTAATTGTAATTTATCTAATTATACTTTAATATGATATAAATATGTAGTTTTTTTTTTCATAGCATAAAATAAAATTATTTGGTAAAAACGTTTGCAAATACAAACCATAGTCTTTCATTTATTTATATACGATTTTAGGTTACATTAACATATTTATGTATCATTATATATAGAGATATATTGAAATATGCGAGATATAACAAATATTTTTCAATAATTTGCCATACAGGTGATCATTGCTGCCTGAAAGCCATTGAGTTTGAACCTTCCTCCGTATGCGTCTGTGACTGAATTCTTTTTACACTAAACGGATTGTAAGTAATCCATGACTAAGGTTCCTAAGTAAATCAATTCAGTGAGCGTCGAATAAAACCTTTCCACAGGCGAAATTCCAGTTGAACTTTTTGCACACGACGTGTGAAAAAGTATGTCATACAAGTCAACAAGCTCTTTAAAGAGTACTGAAATGAACTGCCTGCCGTTATCGGGAACTATATTTTTGGGAAACCATGGTGTGAAAAGAAGTGTTCAAGGCCTTAATTAAATGTATGCTGTTCCCTGCAGAGAGTTGATATACAAAATAATACGCGACAAGTGCTGTTTTTTTATTGTATTAAATTTAACTTACATGCTAGACAAAATAACTTAAAACTAGCTTAACTTATTTAACAATTCACAACTGTTCTATATACTAACCTCCTGATCCAATGCGGGTACTCTAAGCTAATCCAATCTACTTTATTAATGTGCATTTCGGCTTAATCTACGTGTTTTTTTTTAGTCTTTAGTGACAAGCTTCATTTATTTATTATTTGCCAAGAAAACTTATAAAAAAACTTGGCTAAATTTAACTTAACTACTTAACCTACCTTATACTAACTTACCCGTGCACTGGTTTTTGTTTTTGTTCCACTGAATGTCGGAAACCAGCTTTGACGCGGCATGTATGGTATCACAGCCCGCCCTGAATCCGAACTGGTTATCCGGTATGATTTTATTTTCATCAACCCATTGCTTCAGAACTCGAATGACTATCTTTTCAAAAACCTTGCGTCTGCAAGGAAGAAGACTGATCGACAGGAGATTTGTCGGAATGGACTTGTCTTTGTCCCGTTTAGGGATCGGTTGCACTACAGCTGTTTTCCAGTGCGAAGGGTAATATGCATTACTCAGCGCATTGTTGAACAACGTTGTGTAAATTTGGACTACAGCGGGGGGAAGACGGCGAAGCGCAATATTCGGTATTCCATCGATTCCCGCTGACTTTTTCTTCTTCATCGAGTTAAAGATACTCTGGAGATCTTCTTGCGAAATCAAGATGTGATTTTTATCATTGGCGACGGCATTATGTGCCAAATTATCGTCACTGAACCTGGTGAATCCTCGATTCTCGGATCGCCATTGACTTATCTCGTTGCGGAGGTAGAAGTGGTTTAGCAAGGCTCTGTTTTCCAGGTCGTGATTCGGCCTACTTACATCGTTGCTTTCGCCTTCTCCTGGGGATCCTCAACCACGAAGAAGTCATTGTCTAGCTGAAGTCAGTAATTGTTCGTTATTCGTCGTTCTGTTAAGGCGAACGGCCTGAATGTCGTTTTGATTTTTCCTCCGGAATATTTTATTTACTTGCACTGGTTTGTGGGATCTTACAGCCCGGATTTTGTTGCCCCAATGCAAGTTAATAGCCAAGCTATAATTTATTCTTATTAACTGTTGGAGGTTCTTGATCTCCGACTTCAGTGCCCTGACTTCCGCGTTTTGACAGCAGTCTACTTTTCTGCGCGTGAAGTGCATCGATGGTAGCATTTCGATAGATGTCACTGGCATCGATTTGCTCTACCTTCGGAATAGTCTTGTCCATTGTAAATTTAAGTACGTCGTCCATTTGTATGAGGTACCTGTCAACCTCCGCGTTAGTTAGGTTTCTGTTTGTCGGCGGATTGATCCCACTCGAACGTAGTTCTTTGGCTAAAGTCCTGGAGAAGCGTGGCCAGCGGCCTTATTGTAATTATAAGGGTGCCTCTGGACATACTCCTGCAGTTCTTCCACCTCGTTCGGGAGCTGAATAGAAGCGAAGAGCCCGCAGTGATCACTCTCGTACTCAACCGCAGTTAAAATGTTCCCTGTGCGTCGTTCCACGTCTAGTATAGTTAGTCGTCTGTCTATCAGCAACAAATCCAGATAGGACCCGCTTCTGGGATAAGATGGCCTATCGGTTGCAAGCAAATCTAGGTTGAACTCAATATTGTGCTCTACCAACCAGCTGCATAAGGAGGTACCCCTGGTGTTATGCACTATGTTGCCCCATTCAATATGCATCGAGTTCAAGTCTCCGGCTATGATATAGTAGTTCTCCTCCGAGCTCAGTGGAAGGCTAGTGAAAAGAGCTGCTGAAATGAAGAACTGATTGATACGTGCTTTTTCATGGCTTTTAATGGAACGTCTCAAATACGTTGCCCACACAGCCATTTTCGATCTCAATATCAACCGAATTCTAGCTCTAAGTCCTACAATAGGCAATCAAATTTCAATCAAATAAATAGAAGTTTCGCATCAGGTTCCAGAGGGAGCCAATATAATAATCTACAAGCAAACTCCGGCTCGTATGTAAGCGAAAACTCTGCTGGAAAGTTCGTTCTCCCAGAGCCAATGGATGACACAAGAGAATAAAATAAAAAGGTAAAAATATATACATATATCTATCGATAGACTATTGGTATATATCTACTCGTAGTTATTTGTGTTTTGGGGCTCATTGGTCGAGTTGTTTTTCTTGGTTGTTATAAAATATATATATATTATACATCTATATAATTCTTGTTTTTTGGACTTTTATTCTTCTTCGTGGTTGTTATTTTTCTTTCTTAGATAAGCATTTATCTTATTTTCATCCTTCGTCTTTTAATGTTGCTTCGGAAAAAAGGAGGAATAAATATATATATATGCGTCTACATTCTTATGATTGTGGAGTGGCGGAGGTTCTAATTTTTTTTAATTTTGTTTCACATGTTGGATCATTTTTACTCTAGGTGAACGTTTTTTTATGCGTTCTCAATAAATTTTTTTTTTCTTTTTTAAAATTTGGGAATTGTTTGGTAGCTTGCGGTTTTTTTTTTGACATTTATATATCTGCACTACACTTTTCGTTGAGTGTACTGGAATTTTCTTAAAGGCTTTTTTTTGATTTTCGACCGTTTTTCGAAAAGTTTGGACCATTTGTGGGCGATGTTTTATTTTCTTTTCTGCGTTTTAAATTTTCGATAGTGCCGATTTTTTTTTTGTTTTTGTTTTTTGGGGTGGAAATTGGTGATGGTTTTGTAGACTAGGCAGCAGTATACATTTCGAGTTTGACTGTTTTTTATCATTGTTGTTTGATTACTTCGGCGCGAGGCTGGATTTCGAATAAGAGGAATAAAGGGATATCGCAGCGAAGGAGAACGAAGCCGTAAAGAAACAGTTCAAGACCGAGCTGGTTAAATTGCTAGCCACTCTGGAGGGTGAGAAAGAAATTGAAGAGGAATAACGTAAAGAGACATGGAAAAAGTTGGATGGGGGTTGTGCATTATAAGCGCAGGTAGCAACTTAGCAGACCGTGCAAGTGGTCCCCAAGATCGAGAACCTATCCAAGTGGGGATTGAGTTTCTCAGGCGAACTATGCGGTGCTTCCGTCAAGTCTCTTCTCGAGAGAGTGGAAGAGTTGCAGGAAGCCCGAGGTGTGGCCGAAGAGGCGTTGTTTAGGGCGGCGGTAGATTTATTTTCTGGAAAGGCGTCGATTTGGTTTAGTGTGGTTATTCTAACGGTAGGCTGGTGGTCAGAGTTGGTGTTGGAACTCACGTTGGAGAGCCAGACCTGGCCTATATAAACTTAGAGGAGCCGAAGGTAGCGGTGGTGCACCGGGACCTATCAGAAGTGTAGTATAGAGACCCGCCACCAGCCTCGCGGATGGGTGCAAACCCAGTATCATACAGAGACACATCACCAGCTGTACGGAGGGATCCAACGCCGGAGAACAACCTCTTGCGTCAGCAGGGCAGGAGGGTCGTCGGAATTTGGGATGTTGCTTGCTCGCAGCCAGTCGGGGAAGGTGATTCGGATAGGGTTCACACTTGAGGTACAGGACAACGATGTGCGGCCATTTTTAGGAGTTAGAGCTTATGGTGTTAGGATGGTAGGTCTATTAGATTTGGATTCGTCGTGCACAATCGTATGTGGGGTTGGGTGGGAAATTATAAAAAAGTTAACAATTGAGGTGCGACAAAGAGTCCTCATGTTAGACTATTTGGTCATACCCTCAATACCCCAAACGTTGATTTTGGTGGCGGACTTCCTGAGCCGAGCGGAAGTGTTGCTGGATATGGGCTCCGGGGAGTAGGGCAGAGATATTACCCGGTATCTTCTATGGCTCAGCGGCATATAGATAGACAATTAGCGGACATGCTGAGGGATGACATCCTCGACAAATCGAACAGTCTTTGGGCTTTTCCGATCATTATGATCAACAAGGGACGGTTCGTTCCGGTTCTGCGTTGACGATCGGAAACTTTGCCTCTCCATTGGAAAAGCTTCGGGATGACACATTTTTGTCCTCCCTCGACATCAAGTCGGCTTATTGGTAAATACCGGTAGGAAAGAATTCGCGGCAGTACACGGCCTTCCAATTTAAGCGGATGCCATTCGGATTGCACAATGCACGTGCAACGTGGCAGCAGTTCATTGATACCGTATTAGGTCTTCGAGATTTTGGAAGAAGTGTTTAAGCGTATCAAATAAGCTGGTATAAAGCTGGCTAGAGAGAAATGCAGCTTCTGTACGTCCTCTCTTAGGTACCTAGGTTATGTCGTCGATAGGAATGTGTTACATGTGGACCCAGAAAAAGTAGAGAGCATGGTTAGGATTCCTGCACGGTAAAACAACAGCACACAAGTTTACTTTGACGGACGAGTGCGAGGGAGTTTTCAAAAAGCTAGAGTGCCTGGTGACTGCCCCGATCCTAACCTGTGCGGATTTTGAGCGTTCTTTTGAGGTGCAAACTGACGCTTCGGGTTATGGTATAGGAGCAGAGCTCAGCCAAATGTTTGAGGATGGAGAAAATGTGATTGTTTACTCTAAGGACTGCAACGGCAAATTCTGTATGCAAGAAGCTCGGGGACAACATCTACCCCCTTTTCGGAGTACCGTCGGTAATTGTGTGCTATAATGGACCTCAGTTCAGCGGGTCGGAACTGAAGAATTTATGCCAACAGTACGGGATACTATCATCCGCAGGCAAATCCGGCCGAGCGGGTCAATAACATTTTAAAAACTACATTTCGCATACATATCGGAAAACCACCGGACGTGGGATAAACATCTGGCCAGGGTCGCGCGCTGTATCCACACGGCCCAGCATGAGGTATTGGGGGTCACCCCATACTATGCGGTCACTTCGAACGGGATATGACAACGTCGGGAGCGAGGCGGGATGGAAGACAGAACATAGTTAACGCGTGGACACAGCGAGCGAATCGGTCGAAGGAACCACGGGAGCGGAAACGAAAAAGGAAATGTCGGAACTTGGGAAAAGATTCCCAAGAGCTGAGGGCTGATATAGGTAAGCAGTTGACTGCGGCAATGCAGAAAACTTCGAACCTATACAACCTAAGGCGAAGGGACGTACAATACCTACCAAACGGATTGGTATGGCGAAGAAATATGGCTCTGACGCAGCCAAATATTACTCGGCAAAACTCGCGCCGAAATATATAGGACCGTCTAAGATACGAAGAAAAGTACCCCCGTGGACCTACGTACTCGAAGACGAAACCGGGAAAGAGAGAGGCACCTGGAACTTGAAAGACCTCAAACCCTACCGCGAAATGTAACAATAACGGAATAACAGGGAGATCTCCCATCGAAATTTGTCTTTGCCAGCAATGGATGAGACTCCCTTTTCTCCGGCACCTACGATCAGATGTCGCATGGAGAAACAATTTCGGCACACATAACTCACCCAACAGCGTGACACTGCGAGAAAGAAACGACGTGCAAGAGAGCAACATAATGAGTAAAAAAAAATCCGCATTTTCAATTCGATCGAGCAGTTCTCCTGAGAGAAAACTAAAGCAAAATACGTACAAGTAAAAAGCAAGACAAAAGCGATTGCTCCAACTACAGGGGAATATCTCTTTTAAGATTCCTGGGGGAATCCTACGTTAAGCTCAAGCTCAAGCTGGTTCAATTTTGAAATGACTTGGTAGATCTGAAATCAGGAAGGCCTAGCTTGGTGTCAAAGCCAAGTTAGCGGTTTTCCACTCAGTATTTGGTTCAACTCTCATCTATGGGCATGAAATTTGGGTAAAGACGGGCGGGCGTTGATTTCATCAGGTTCCATCAGGTAGGCGACTACTTGGCAGACCCAGGACGAGATGGTTACACCAAGTCCAAAAACTTGCCTGGTTACGCTTGGGTATAACTCTTAATGAGTTAGAGTCGATGGCAGAGGATCGAGTTGCCGCGACCTCTTTAGTACGCGTCAGAAGAGAATGATGATGATGACTTGTAGTTTACACAATTTACTGGATAATGAATAAATTATTGATTTTATAAAAGGTAAACTATAAACTGACTCATAAAAAACTAAGAAATTGAAGGAAAATGAAAAGACGCCTACTAGAAATATTTATATCAATTGCATGAGAGAAATTGCAGAGACATGAAATCGTTAAGGCATTATATAAGTACATTATAAAAACTATATATCAACTAATTGATTAATAATTATAACTAAGTATATATATATATATATATTGTTTTTTTATTGTACTATTAAAATATTTGTTTTACACTTTCACTAGCCTAATTGTAATTTATCTAATTATACTTTAATATGATATAAATATGTAGTTTTTTTTTTCATAGCATAAAATAAAATTATTTGGTAAAAACGTTTGCAAATACAAACCATAGTCTTTCATTTATTTATATACGATTTTAGGTTACATTAACATATTTATGTATCATTATATATAGAGATATATTGAAATATGCGAGATATAACAAATATTTTTCAATAATTTGCCATACAGGTGATCATTGCTGCCTGAAAGCCATTGAGTTTGAACCTTCCTCCGTATGCGTCTGTGACTGAATTCTTTTTACACTAAACGGATTGTAAGTAATCCATGACTAAGGTTCCTAAGTAAATCAATTCAGTGAGCGTCGAATAAAACCTTTCCACAGGCGAAATTCCAGTTGAACTTTTTGCACACGACGTGTGAAAAAGTATGTCATACAAGTCAACAAGCTCTTTAAAGAGTACTGAAATGAACTGCCTGCCGTTATCGGGAACTATATTTTTGGGAAACCATGGTGTGAAAAGAAGTGTTCAAGGCCTTAATTAAATGTATGCTGTTCCCTGCAGAGAGTTGATATACAAAATAATACGCGACAAGTGCTGTTTTTTTATTGTATTAAATTTAACTTACATGCTAGACAAAATAACTTAAAACTAGCTTAACTTATTTAACAATTCACAACTGTTCTATATACTAACCTCCTGATCCAATGCGGGTACTCTAAGCTAATCCAATCTACTTTATTAATGTGCATTTCGGCTTAATCTACGTGTTTTTTTTTAGTCTTTAGTGACAAGCTTCATTTATTTATTATTTGCCAAGAAAACTTATAAAAAAACTTGGCTAAATTTAACTTAACTACTTAACCTACCTTATACTAACTTACCCGTGCAC
Source organism: Eristalis tenax (assembly GCA_905231855.2). Taxonomy (NCBI): domain Eukaryota; kingdom Metazoa; phylum Arthropoda; class Insecta; order Diptera; family Syrphidae; genus Eristalis; species Eristalis tenax. The sequence continues at coordinate 90,292,645 of HG993124.1, read as the reverse complement.
TGGTTTTTGTTTTTGTTCCACTGAATGTCGGAAACCAGCTTTGACGCGGCATGTATGGTATCACAGCCCGCCCTGAATCCGAACTGGTTATCCGGTATGATTTTATTTTCATCAACCCATTGCTTCAGAACTCGAATGACTATCTTTTCAAAAACCTTGCGTCTGCAAGGAAGAAGACTGATCGACAGGAGATTTGTCGGAATGGACTTGTCTTTGTCCCGTTTAGGGATCGGTTGCACTACAGCTGTTTTCCAGTGCGAAGGGTAATATGCATTACTCAGCGCATTGTTGAACAACGTTGTGTAAATTTGGACTACAGCGGGGGGAAGACGGCGAAGCGCAATATTCGGTATTCCATCGATTCCCGCTGACTTTTTCTTCTTCATCGAGTTAAAGATACTCTGGAGATCTTCTTGCGAAATCAAGATGTGATTTTTATCATTGGCGACGGCATTATGTGCCAAATTATCGTCACTGAACCTGGTGAATCCTCGATTCTCGGATCGCCATTGACTTATCTCGTTGCGGAGGTAGAAGTGGTTTAGCAAGGCTCTGTTTTCCAGGTCGTGATTCGGCCTACTTACATCGTTGCTTTCGCCTTCTCCTGGGGATCCTCAACCACGAAGAAGTCATTGTCTAGCTGAAGTCAGTAATTGTTCGTTATTCGTCGTTCTGTTAAGGCGAACGGCCTGAATGTCGTTTTGATTTTTCCTCCGGAATATTTTATTTACTTGCACTGGTTTGTGGGATCTTACAGCCCGGATTTTGTTGCCCCAATGCAAGTTAATAGCCAAGCTATAATTTATTCTTATTAACTGTTGGAGGTTCTTGATCTCCGACTTCAGTGCCCTGACTTCCGCGTTTTGACAGCAGTCTACTTTTCTGCGCGTGAAGTGCATCGATGGTAGCATTTCGATAGATGTCACTGGCATCGATTTGCTCTACCTTCGGAATAGTCTTGTCCATTGTAAATTTAAGTACGTCGTCCATTTGTATGAGGTACCTGTCAACCTCCGCGTTAGTTAGGTTTCTGTTTGTCGGCGGATTGATCCCACTCGAACGTAGTTCTTTGGCTAAAGTCCTGGAGAAGCGTGGCCAGCGGCCTTATTGTAATTATAAGGGTGCCTCTGGACATACTCCTGCAGTTCTTCCACCTCGTTCGGGAGCTGAATAGAAGCGAAGAGCCCGCAGTGATCACTCTCGTACTCAACCGCAGTTAAAATGTTCCCTGTGCGTCGTTCCACGTCTAGTATAGTTAGTCGTCTGTCTATCAGCAACAAATCCAGATAGGACCCGCTTCTGGGATAAGATGGCCTATCGGTTGCAAGCAAATCTAGGTTGAACTCAATATTGTGCTCTACCAACCAGCTGCATAAGGAGGTACCCCTGGTGTTATGCACTATGTTGCCCCATTCAATATGCATCGAGTTCAAGTCTCCGGCTATGATATAGTAGTTCTCCTCCGAGCTCAGTGGAAGGCTAGTGAAAAGAGCTGCTGAAATGAAGAACTGATTGATACGTGCTTTTTCAGACGCATAGATAGCGATCACATGTAACTGCTTACCACCCCGAAGGGGGATGCGTGCGAAACACGTTTCTATCGCCTGAAATCTTCTCTGATTCTGTCTGATTTAGCTTTGTCTCGCAAAACATCAACACGTCAGGATTATGCGTTTGCAGTAAGTTGCAGAAATTTGGTTGTCGTTCAGGTTTGATCAGTGATTTCACATTCACTTCTAGAGTTTTTCTCCTTTCGGGGTGTACGTGTAGTACTCATTCCCCGCCTTCTCCAACGCCTGCCTAATTAATTCGTGCACTGCCATATAGTGGCAGTACACGGTGTGCCTAAGGGGCATTCTATACTTAATCTCGTATGGGAGATCTAGTTTGTCTAAGTGTATAACAGCCCACTTACAGAGATTTTGGAGATCCTTGGTCTCCGCACCAAAGATGTTTATAGATGGGCATCTGACTCTCGTAGGTTGTGTTTGTTGCTGCTGCTTTTTCGCTTGCTGCTGCTATTGTTGTTGCTGATATTTCTGCTGCTGCTTCTGCTGCTGCTTCTGCTGTTGACCCTGCTTTTTTCGGCGACTGCTGGGTGCCTTTTATCAGCGCCTGTGGTATGTCTGGTGATTGTTGTTGTTGCTTTTGCTGGCATTGGCTGTCCAGCTGTTTTATAAATAATTTTATTTAAATGAGATATGATATAAATATTTCTATTTAAAAGGCAATCTAAAAGTAGTAATTGCTTACCAAATTTTGAAATTGACTTTTCTTTGATAGGATGAATTAAAGCATTGATCCCTGACTTCCTTAATTTTTTCCTGCAGTTGAGAATTTATTTCTATCTGATTGTTGCTATTTTCCATTCAAAAATTTCTTTTGTTAGAAGTAATTTATAATCGCTGTGATCTGGTGTCCCTGCTAAAAATGTTAAGGCGGATCCTATAAAGTCGATTGATCTAGTGCAAAAATTATACTACGGAGAAAAATAACAGAAGAGAAGAAAATGGGGTAATAACGTAGATTAGTTTAATAGATCTTTCTTCCTTTTATGAGAACTGTGGTTCCATTTTTTTTTCTATAGCTTTCTCTACAAAGGTTTTCTGAAACCTTTTTCCTATACGCTTATTTCACCGGGCCTGTATGTTTTGGTAGAAGCATTTTCTTTGAGGCGTTGAAGTGTTTTTTAATTATTTTTTCATGATCCTGAAGGGGACGGTTATGAATAGCATCGATTGGTTTTGCATTTATTACGGAGTGAATACTACTATTATATCTATTAGTTGCTAATAAAATTAGATCAGTAGCTTCTGCTATTTTTTGTTGTGCTTTTATATACCTGGCTATCTCTAATAGAGTTTAAAGAAATCTTTCGATTTGTCCATTACTTTGGCTGTGGAGTGCAGGAACAAAAAATTGCTCTATTGAAAAATTGTCTCTAAGTAAACTTATAATCCAATTAGAGTGGAAAGCTTTTTCGCTATCCGGAACTATTACCGTTGTACTTCTGTAGCGGCCTAGAATTTCTAAGAATGCGTCTTTAATATTGACAGATGGTCGGTAAACTATATGTTTTACTATTGCAAATCTCGAAAACTTATATATACAGGTCAAAAATAGTTTTTTATCAGTTATACAGATATTTACGTGAAGTATCTCACCTGAATACTTGGGAATTGGTGTTTTGCCAGTCCCTGGCTTAGGTGGTTTCCTTTGATATCTGTTCTCAAAACAGATTTTACAATGGGTTACGATTGATTTTAAGAGCTTCCTAATATCAGGAAAGTAGTACTCTTCTATAATCTGATGGAAGTTTTCTTGTAGGGACCTATGGGTACGATTGTGTTCTGTTGTTACATCTTCTAATTGATCGTTTTTATGTGTCAAATCAATTACAATTTTTTCGGTGTGAAACAACTTAGGAAACGCTAATACTAGAGAATTTTGTATGTATGCCAATTTTGGCAGGTCGTAATATATAGCATTGGTTACATTCGGATTAACAACATCTTTCAAACACGTAACTAAGTTTTCAATTGAATTAAAGTTGATGGTATATCGTATAAACTTTTGAAACATAACTTTTGTTTGTTCGCTAAAATGGGTTGATTTGGTTAGTAAAAATTGATTTTTGAACTGATTATCGGATACTGCGTAGTTTTAATGACACTTGTAAATGAAATTTCGCTATGCACCGTATTGCTTGTATGCGATGTCTGCTATATTATTGACATATTGTCTCGAAAGAGCGTCCGCCACTTTATTTTCATTTCCTGGTTTATAGAAAAATTTAGGAGCAAGTTTTTGGTGGTCTGATGTGCCAGCCACCGGTTCATAATTTTTACCCGTTTTTGCGAGCGCGGGTAGCTCCACTGCGTCCATCACGCCACTCATGATTTCCTTCACACTATTTGTCTTTGTTTCAATGTTTTATTTTAAAGAAATATCTTCAACTTTCCGAGGGACTCGAACCCGGTGCCACGATGTCACCGGCGATTACACTATTTTTTTTTTTGTGTAATTTTGTTTTTATTGTATTAGATTCAACTTACATGCAGACAAAAGAACTTAAAACTAGCTTAATTAATTTAACAATTCATAAATTGTCCTTAATTCTACTGATCTACTGACACTATGCGGTTACTCTAAGCCAATCTAATCTACTTTATTAATGTACCTTTCGGCTTAATCGACGTGTTTTTTTTTAGCCTTTCAACTTCGTTTATTTATTATGTCAAGAAAACTTATAAAAAAACTTGCCTAAACTTAACTTAACTACTTAACCTACCTTATGCTAACTTACCCTAATATAAAACTTATGACTATCTTAACTATGTCCGTAACAGTACGGACGCGTGCACCAGGGCGTGTATGTTATGTATGTTATGTTATGTATATGCTTAACATATATAATTTATACGCCGTGGTGCATCTTTTTTTTGGGTTTTTGCTTTTTTTTGGAATTTTTTGTTTTATAATTTTTTTTTTTTGATTTTCGTTTTAATTTTATTTTTATTTTTTTTAATAACTACCTTATGTACAGGCCAACATGGTCAACTATCGGGTCGTTTAAAAAGGCCAGCGGTGGCCACTGTTCGGCATACATGGAAGATTACAGGGCATCCGTCTGTATCCTGTATTAGGCCTATCGTGTCTAAATGTAGGAATGCTTCGGGAGGAATAATGCCGTTATGACGCACCCTTTCATGGTACATAATATTGGGGTAGTATTCCCCGAATATCAGACTGTTGGAAGAAGTCATAGCTCGTGCAATGTGTCTTCTGATCAGCTTAATAATAAAATTATATATCCTGTTCACGTTTGCCTCGTTGTACAGGACCTCGTTAGGATAGTACCTCTTGTACTCAGACTCGGGTGTACGATACAACCGGAGACAGGACCGAAGACACTGTCTCTCGAACAACCTCATCTTTTCCATATGGGAAGGACTCACGTTGAACCACAACGGTACGTACGCCATAATTTTCCTGATGAGAGCAGATTACCTACACCCTGGTATCAAGTTGGCTGCTGCAAAACAACCTCCTTGCCGCAGCAAAGGCCTTTCTGGCTTTCGTCAGAGCAATATCTATATGTTTGTCAAAATACAGATATTGATCCAGCCAAATGCCAAGATATCTAACCACACTTTTCACAGCTAACGGCCGTCCCTGCGGGTCAACTATGCCGAACTTGCGCCAGTTTAAGCGAATATCCCGTGACGCCATGTACAACGGGGTTCTGAAAAGGGTAGTTTCACACTTCAGGAAGTTGATAACCAACTTCCAGTCGTCGCAAAATCGCTGAATTTTCTCGTAGTCACGCTGCAACAAGATACTTATTACCTCGACCTTCGGACCTGATCTGTACGCTACTAGGTCGTCGGCGTACGCAATTAAGTGCGGCATGGAACTTATAAGTTCTGCAGTGAATATTGAAAACAAGACCGGCGAACCAATCGCCCCCTGTTGTAGACCATTTTTAATGCCAAAGACCGTAGTGGAAGTTACGTCGCCACTTTTCACGATGAACTTTCTACCTGTTATCATGTCATAGATCATGTATAGCAGTGGTTTACTTATTCCGAGCCTGACTAACTTGAAGAAGAGGCCCTCCAACCAAACGGTGTCAAACGCCTTCCCCAGATCAATCAGACAGACACCCGTGCACTGATTTTTGTTTTTGTTGCACTGAATGTCGGAAACCAGCTTTGACGCGGCATGTATGGTATCATGGCCCGCCCTGAATCCGAACTGGTTATAACGTATGATTTTAATTTCATCAACCCATTGCTTCAGAACTCGAATGACGATCTTTTGAAAAACCTTGCTTATGCAAGGAAGAAGACTGATCGACCGAAGATTTGTCGGAATGGACCTGTCTTTGTCCCGTTTAGGGATCGGTTGCACTACAGCTGTTTTCCAGTGCGAAGGGTAATATGCATTACTCAGCGCATTGTTCAAAAACGTTGTGTAAATTTGAACTGCTGCGGGGGGAAGGTGGCGAAGCACAATATTTGATATTCCATCGATTCCCGCTTCTTCTTGCGAAATTAAGATGTGATTTCTCATTGGCGACGGCATTATGTGCCAAATTATCGTCAGTGAACCTGGTGAATCCTGGATTCTCGGATTGCCATTGACTTATCTCGTTGCGGAGATAGAAGTGGTTTAGCAAGGCTCTGTTTTCCAGGTCGTGATTCGGCCTACTAACTAAGTTGACCGTATACACTCGCTGAAACACAGCACCAATAGCTTTCACCTTCTCCTGGGGATCCTCAACCATGAAGAAGTCATTGTCTAGCACTGCCCTACCTGGATCGATGCCAACTGAAGTCAGTAATTGTTCGTTAGTTGTCGTTCTGGGAAGTCAAACGGCCTGAATGTCGTTTTGATCTTTCCTCCGGAATATTTCTTTTACCTACGGGAACATACTCAGGTTGTTGGAACGTACAGCCCGGATTTTGTTGCCCCAGTGCAAGCTTATAGCCAAGCTATAATTTATTCTTATTAACTGTTGGACGTTCTTGATCTCCGACTTCAGTGCCCTGATTTCCGCGTTTTGCGGATCTGTAAACCGTCTGAGCTTGAGTCTTGACAGCAGTCTACTTTTGTGCACGTTCTCTCGTTCCACGTCTAGTATAGTTAGTCGTCTGTCTATCAGCAACAGATCCAGATAGGACCCGCTTCTGGGATAAGATGGCCTATCGGTTGCAAGCAAATCTAGGTTGAACTCAATACTGTGCTCTACCAACCAGCTATGCAATTAGGTACCCCTGGTGTTATGCACTAAGTTGCCCCATTCAATATGCCTCGAGTTAAAGTCTCCGGCTATGATATAATAGTTCTCCTCCGAGCATAGTCGAAGGCTAGTGAAAAGAGTATCGAGCTCTAAAATGAAGTTTTTCAGACGCATAAACAGCGATCACGTATAACTGCTTACCACCCCGAAGGGGGATGCGTGCGATACATGTTTCTATCGCCTGAAATCTTCGTACTTCACCGCTATGACACTATGACAAAGGGCTTTTTTGATTAAGAGAGCGGCCCCGTCAGGTAGGTAGGTTCGATCTCTTCGAATGATGTAATAATTATTGTACCTGAGTGTGTGCGTCTGATTTTGCTTAGTCTCGCAAACCATCAACACGTCAGGATTATGCGTTTGCAGTAAGTTGCCGAAATTTAATTGTCGTTTGGGTTTGATCAGTGAATTCACATTCACTGCTAGAATTTTTAGGTTACAGGCTGCGTGCGCAGCAATCCGACCGATGTGGCGTTTGGATCGGCGAACAGCGTGGAGTATATGAGGTCTACTCGGGCTTCTTCCTCAATGAACTGTTTTTGGAGCTGAGTGATCTGCCCCTGGCTAGAGAGCAGAACCGTTTTCAGATCCAGATCTGCCTCGGGTTGCCTGGCCACTGGGACTGGGGCCACCTTCAGCACTGTCTGTTGTACCGGCCGCCTTCGTGATGCCATTTGGGCATAGGAGACTGCCGGTGTAACAGTGGTAGCTGGAGCACGGGGTACTGGCCTCGCTTCTACCATTTTTTCTTTCCTTAATACCTCTATTATTTTCCTGATTTCATGGGCCTTAGGCCATCCCTGATAGTTTGCAGGGTGCCCGCTGGTCTTACAGAGAACACATTTCAGAATGCTCCTGTCATCAACTTTATCAGTCCCCAAATGGCATTCCCCTCGAGTGTGGGTTCCTGCGCAATTGAAGCAGCGAGACTGCATGTTGCAGTTCACCGCGGCATACCCAAACTTTTGACAACGAGCTCACTGGAGTGTGTGCCGTGTCGTTTTTAATATTTCGAATTTGACACGAATGGAGCCTAATCGATTAATACGCTTTAGGCTGTCTAATTTGGTGTCTGGGGTGACCTGGATTAGGAAGAACGGAAGTTTCCTGTTCTCCCTTTTCGCTGCCGGGGTGATGAAGGGCTTAACCCGAACGAACTGGACATCGTCGCTCTGCGCTTTGCGCAATTCTGCGAGGACCTCCTTGGGATCAGTGTCCGGATCCACGCTCTTAAGGAGCATGGTCTGTACCATCTCCCCTTTTGGGGTATACGAGAAAAACTCGGTCTCCGCCACTGCTAGCCTTTCCTTAATACCTTTATAGTCTGCCACTGATGAGCAGTGGACAGACAATCTTAATGGCCATTTATACTTAATAAAAAGGACATTATTGGCGACCAACTAACATAGGATTTCCACGTCCTTTGTCTCCAGTCCGAGGACATTGATCGGAGGGCATCTCTCCTTGTTGACTGCGGCCGGTTGATGTTGCTGCTATTTCTGCTTTTGCTGCTGCTTCTGCTGCGGTTTTTGTTGCTGTTGCTTTGGCTGCTGCTGTTGTTGTTGTTTGGCAGCTGTTGTACGCTGTCCCTTTGGCAGCTATTGGGACGCCTCTTGTTGTGCTTTGGCCGCTGTTATTGTTGCTGCTGCTCCTTGGCCAACCTTCTGGCCTCTAATTTTTTTTGGATGGCTTTTATGTGCGCATCCAATTTCGACTTCTCCCTCTGGATTTTTGCGAGTACCTCGCGGTCCTCCTCCTCTTCGTCATCCGACTCGGATGACATTAACGCACTATATGAGTTCCCTCCACCTCCGTAGGAGAATCTCCCCTCGCCCTCTTCTGATTCGTACTCGACATCGTCGAATGGATGTTGGTGCTCGTCTGTGGCTGTTTCTACAGCTGCTGTTATTGTTGCTGGTGCTGAAGTGCTTGCTGTTGCTGTAGTTACTGCTACTGCTGTTGCTGTTGCTGCGGATATTTCCATACGGCGCTTCACCAGATTTGGCTGCGGCTGGAGCTTCTTCCTCCTCTTCGACCTCGTATCTGGTCTATCTTCTGGCTGGTGGCCTGATGCTCTCGCTTGGTGGTCTGTAGTGCCAACCACTGGTTCATCAAGTTTACCCGTTTTTGCGAGCGCGGGTCGCTCCTATGCGTCCATCACGCCACTCACGACTTTAATCACACTATGTGTCTTTGTGTTTTTAATTATTTATTTTTTAAAAAATAAAGGAACTTCAGTTTTCCGCGGGATTCGAACCCGGCACCACGATATCACCGCCGATTGCACTACCGCGAGGCTACTGGTTCTTATTCAAATTTAGCTACACGCACAAGTCGAAACACTTCTGATCTGTTTAGAGGTCTGCGAACGACTGGGCGATTACACTACCGCGAGGCTACTGGTTCCTTTTGAATTTTACGCGACACTTTAAGCACTTCAATAACATTGAATACTCGAACTAAGTCGAAACACGGCTGATCTGGTTGGAGTTCTGTGAACGACTGCGACAAGAGCCGTTTTCAGACTGCTTTATTCTCTTAAAAAAATCTTAAGACTACCTTAATACAAACAGCGATAACAGCACAGCTGCTGACCTTGGTGGAGCGGGGCAATGCAGCTTCAATTACAGTTGCGAGGCGTGTGTGCTCACTCCTCCCCCTGTTAAGTTCGGGATGACCTCTTTTCGATCCTTTAGGTATTTGATGGCTTCGTCCATTTGCTGTTTTGAATCTGTCTCTTTTCTTGATTTATTTTATTTTTTTTTGTCGTAACCATAGTTTAATAGAGATGTTTTTGACGTTTTTGCCAGAAGTGGTTCTGTATTTTATTATACAGACTTACTAATTTCATCTATTTTGGGAATTCTTAGAACATAATGAATGACATTAGAATTTTGTAAAATCTTTACTTTAAAGGCAGCTAACAAATTAATGAAGCTAATCGGTATATTTCCAAGATGGATTAGGTTGTTTATCTCAAGATTGTCTAAAATAAGTGGATTTATAATTCGAACAAGTACAACTAATAAAACAGTTTTATTTAAATAAGATATAATATAAATATTTCTATTTAAAAGGCAATCTAAAAGTAGTAATTGCTTACCAAATTTTGAAATTGACTTTTCTTTGATAGGATGAATTAAAGCATTTATTTGATCCCTGACTTCCTTAATTTTTTCCTGCAGTTGAGAATTTATTCTGTTTGTTGCTATTTTCCATTCAAAAATGTCTTTTGTCAGAAGTAATTCATAATCGCTGTGATCTGGTGTCCCTGCTAAAAATTTTAAGGCGGATCCTATAAAGTCGATTGATCTAGTGCAAACATTATACTACGGAGAAAAAGAACAGAAGAGATCAAAATGGGGTAATAACGTAGATTATTTTAATGGATCTTTCTTCCTTTTATAAGAACTGTGGTTCCTATTTTATTTTTTTCTATAACTTTCTCTACCAAACATTTCTGAAACCTTTTTCCAATACGCTTATTTCACCGGGCCTGTATGTTTTGGTAGAAGCATTTTCTTTGAGGCGTTGAAGTGTTTTTTCTTGTGCGACGATGAGTTTTCTAATTATTTTTTTCCTGATCCTGAGGGGCACGGTTATGAATAGCATCGATTGGTTTTGCATTTATTACGGAGTGAATACTACTATTATATCTATTAGTTGCTAATAAAATTAGATCAGTAGCTTCTGCTATTTTTTGTTGTGCTTTTATATACCTGGCTATCTCTAATAGAGTTTAAAGAAATCTTTCGATTTGTCCATTACTTTGGCTGTGGAGTGCAGGAACAAAAAATTGCTCTATTGAAAAATTGTCTCTAAGTAAACTTATAATCCAATTAGAGTGGAAAGCTTTTTCGCTATCCGGAACTATTACCGTTGTACTTCTGTAGCGGCCTAGAATTTCTAAGAATGCGTCTTTAATATTGACAGATGGTCGGGAAACTATAGGTTTTACTATTGCAAATCTCGAAAACTTATATATACAGGTCAAAAATAGTTTTTTATTCGTTATAAAGATATTTACGTGAAGTATCTCACCTGAATACTTGGGAATTTGTGTTTTGCCAGTCTCTGGCTTAGGTGGTTTCCTTTGATATCTGTTCTCAAAACAGATTTTACAATGGGTTACGATTGATTTTAAGAGCTTCCTAATATCAGGAAAGTAGTACTCTTCTATAATCTGATGGAAGTTTTCTTGTAGGGACCTATGGGTACGATTGTGTTCTGTTGTTACATCTTCTAATTGATCGTTTTTATGTGTCAAATCAATTACAATTTTTTCGGTCTGAAAAAACTTAGTGCCAGGAAACGCTTATACTAGAGAATTTTGTGTGTATGCCAATTTTGGCAGGTCGCAATATATAGAATTGGTTACATTCAGATTAACAACATCTTTCAAATACGTAACTAAGTTTTCAATTGAATTAAAGTTGATGGTATGTCGTATAAACTTTTGAAACATAACTTTTGTTTGTTCGCTTAAATGGGTTGATTTGGTTAGTAAAAATTGATTTTTGAACTGATTATCGGATACTGCGTAGTTTTAATGACACTTGTAAAAGAAATTTCGCTATGCACCGTATTGCTTGTATGCGACTCTGTTATATTATTCACATATTGTCTCGAAGGAGCGTCCGCCACTTTATTTTCATTCCCTGGTTTATAGAAAAATTTAGGAGCAAGTTCTTCAATAAAAGCGCGCCACCTTTTGATTTTCGCATTTGGATTCGTATCCGATATGGCGTACGTCAATGGTTGATGATCAGTAAATATATGGATCTCCGTAATTCCATAAAAATAATGACGAAGTGCTTTTAGGGACCAAACAATAGGATGAAGTTAGCGTTCATTCGTTGCGTAATTTTCTTCCGCTCTTGATAATTTCCGTGAAATCATAGTGATAAGCCTCCCGTTTCGGGACAATACTGTGCTGGATAATGCATCTGTTGACAGTTCAAACGGTTTATTGAAGTCGGGATAAGAAAGAAGAACATCTGCAGATGCCAATATTTATTTTACTCGTTCAAACGCAAATAAAGCTTTCTCGTCGAGCTAAACTTTAATAATTTTAGATTGTTTTGTTCCCACGTGCTCGTCATCAGCGCAAATATACTTAGTTAAGTGCTTTACAATTGCGGCATAGTCTCGGATAAATCGACGATAATATCCGGAGAGCCCTAAGAATGATCGAAGCGATCGAAGTGTATTCGGCGTTTTATAGTTCATAATAACATGTACTTTATCGGGGCACGTTTTAATTCCGTTTCGAGATATCAAAAACCCTAAAAATTCAACTCATTTTCTAAAGAATTTTAATTTCTCTGGTGAAACACGCATTCCTGGGAGTTCAAGTTTTTTCAACACATTTTCAATGTCCCGTAGATGGGCATTTTCGTTTGGAGAGTAAATAATTATGTCGTCAAGATAAACATGACAACTTTTTTCTATACCATCTCGAAGAATATCATCGATTGCCCTTTGGAAGATGCTTGGTGCATTTTTCAAACCAAATGGTAATCAACAAAATTCGTATTTTCTTTTATTTACACTAAACGCCGTCTTTTGTATGTTTTTCCCATCTCAATTTGATGGAAACCGAATTTCAGGTTCAATGTAGTAAAATATTGGGAATTTCCCAAATTACAGAGGTTTCCGGTATTGGGTCCCTGTCGGGCACTGTTTTTTCATTGATTTTTCTAAACCTGACATAATCATTAAAGGTGTAACAATATGTTCCTATTTCACTTAAGGATTCTGATGATAGTGGTTTATTCTTTGAATTTTACCTAGTCGTGACCGTCTGGAATCCGTATGATTACGAGTACGTTTTTCTGCTACGCCAGGATCATTAAATCCATTTTGATTAAATTGGCGTGGTTGCCCTGCAGTTCTATTGGATCGTTGTAATTTGGCATCGTTCTGTAAATTTGTCGGTTTTTTAAAGACCGAGCTTCCAGGATCTACGCTCATAGGAATCGATTTCCTTGATTTTTCACTTGAACGACGGTTATATTGGTTATTCGGCTGTAGATGTGGGGATTGAGTCAATGTATTCTGGTTTTTAGGCCTGTTTGAACTACCAACCGCAAATGTGAGTGCAAACTCGTAACGCTTATGATTCATTTCGAGTTATTGTGCGACTGCCAGGGCTGTAGAGAGATCTGATGGTTTCGATGAGAAAAGAATATAGGATTGCGAAGTCCGGAAATGAAAACTCGAAGAGCATTTTCCCTTGCGCGCTCGGTAAGAGCAATAATAAGATCATAGTTTGAACTGTGTGTCAATGTTTGCTTATTAATTATGAGTGTTAGCTGCTTGTCAACTAGGTCATAATAATCAATAATAGACAGATTATTTTGCCTTAGAATGCTTAGTTCATTTTCCAGCACGTGAATCGGCCTTTTATCTGAGTAAGTTTGGTCAAGTCTAGCTATGATCGCCTTGAAGCACTGTGTTAAATGCTGATAACGTGGCAATGACATTAACAGGAATGTTGATTCTGAAGATATCCATAGCTATGTAGTATTTTTCTGATCACTCTGTATAATAATTTATTGCGAAATGGTCTGCTGTTCGCCATGCCGGGTAAGCAGTGCTATCTCCGTTAAATTCGGCGAGTGATTTGATTAAATCAAGGGTGGCATTGCCTGAATCAATAAGAGGGTTGATAGAGACTGGAGCGTATGTTTCAACGCGAGGTGCTTGTAGGCGATTATAGCCGCGGTTAATTTATCTGACTGGGTAGCAAATTCCTGTCAGATGCAGAAATAAGTTCCTGTTTAATTTTTCTTAACTTTCAAAATCACTTGTTTTAGTTTCCTTTTAATATCTTACAGTCTTAATAAACAGTTTTTGAAACAATATTTTAATACATTAAATCACTTTTACACTAATCAGTTACATCACATTAACACAAAGTTCATTTTTATAGTTAATTATATATGATTCTGTATTTATTATTACTACTCCGCTCCGTTTAGATGACTGCTAGAAAGTTTTTTTTTCTCTCACGACTTCTATGAAGTTTTGTTATAATTTCCTTAAACGACATCTATGACCTTTTTTTTATTGGGTTGGGCGCCAAATAATACGCGACGAATGCTGTTTTCAGACTGCTTTATTCTCTTCAAAAGATCTTAAATCTACCTTAATACAAAAAGCGATAAGTGCACATGTTGCAATTATTTGCCGACATGTGCGCCGTTTATTGTTTCAAGAAGCGTCGTCAAAGGAACTGCGGTGTTCTGATATTTGGGCTGCTGCCCTTGCTGCAGCGGGGCAATGCAGCTTCAATTACAACTGTGAGGCGTGTGTGCTAACTGCCGACATGTGCGTCGCTTATTGTTTCAAAGAGCTCGGGCAATGGAACTGCGGTTTTCTGATATTTGAGGTGCTGGCTTTGTTGGATCGGGGCAATGCAGCTTCAATTACAGTTGCGAGGCGTGTGTGCTAACTTGCACAGGCAAACTTACTAAATTTATCGATGAAATTTTGCTTATGGACTGAATATGTATCGATATGTATAATCTTTAACGGTTTCGATGGCGTCTCAGATAATTGAAATTTTAAAGGTTGTCGATCAAGAGCATACTTAAATTTTTGACATATTTCACAATTATTTATAAAACGTGCAATAGAGTTCTTCATATTGGGAAAATAAAATTCTATCCTTAGAGGTTCAAATGTTTCATTGATTCCTCTATGATTCGATTTAATGTGCTGGTTACTAAACATTCTATCCTGTTCCTCTATAACAGTTACGTAAATAAGTTTTGTGGTGCAACTGATTAGTTTGATCCTTGAGTTAGCGAACAATTTTTATCAAACGACTTGTACCTTTTTGAATATACTATCGTCTGTCAAAGTTGCTGTGAGAAATTTCTGGCAACATGGTATTTAAAAATGTTAACTATTATGCGATGCGATGTGGAACGCTTATCTTATTATGTTTTATAATATACCTCTTCTTAGTTCGAAAGAGTATTTGCAATGTTACATCTAACTTAGATTTACTATTATTTCCCTCAATTATCAATTGGTTGCAATTGATTTTTTTTTTTACTTAATTTGCGGTAATCCTTGACATCTCCATTTTTTGCTTGAATTTCTTCTTTGTGAATAAACTTGGTCACTTTAAATGGTTGACTCATTATTCATCTTAATTGCATGTTTTATTTTATTAGGGAATGTCAAATTGTGTCGCTCTTGAGAGAAAATATAGTGGTATTGCTTACATGATTTGAATATCTCTGTCTTTTCTTCAGATTTCATTTGATCTGTTTTAATACAATTTTGAGAATTCTCATTGCTTGTGAATTTAGATGAATCATGATTAATGTAAAAATTATGAAGCTCGAAAATGTTATCCTTGTTCATGACCTGAGTCTTTATTGATAGTTCAATTACAAAATTCAACACAGAATCAGTTGTATTGGTCACCTCCACGAAAGCATACAAATTATAAGACTGATAAACACTTTCAGGTATTATCAAGTCATCTTTTATTTTAATTGGTCCCATATAAAAGCTATCATTTTCTATGTCACCAGGAACTTTACAGACTCTTTTGTTTGAGGAAAATTGCGATCATGCGAAATTTAAAGCTTGAGCCATTTTGTTTGTTCTCATGGCTCTTATGGTGAATTCCAAAGGCTTGCGTAGACTCGACAAAAATATGTGAAGACACATCTCTTCATTGAGAGTTTGTTTTGCCTAAATGACATTGTTATCGGTTTCGTGAATTCGAATATAGTTTATCATGGT
Source organism: Eristalis tenax (assembly GCA_905231855.2). NCBI lineage: Eukaryota > Metazoa > Arthropoda > Insecta > Diptera > Syrphidae > Eristalis > Eristalis tenax. The sequence goes on along the minus strand of HG993124.1, from coordinate 90,277,074 downwards.
TGATAATTCAATTACTTCTGTTCGCCTTAAAAACCTAAATACTAACTTACACGCTACCTGAAAAATAACTTAAACTAGCTAGTGTAACAACATGCATATACATATGTATATATGAAGCTATATACATAAGTGTATACATATATGTACATAATATATACACACAGGTGTACGCATGTGAATACTATTTTTTTTGTTTTATTTTTTTTTCTATTTGCAACAACCTTAAAAACTACCCTAGTCTAAGTAGGTACGTATGGCCGCCACTAATAGATTTGCATCTAACTTACTGCAAGACAGTGGCCGACTGCTCCCCCTTTCGGGGATACGTACTGCTGTTTTTATCCCAGGTCTAAAGGGTTCGACGAGAGCGTTCCCTCTCTCCCCAGCCAACTCAATTTTCGGTGTTGCATTGCAACTTCCCGAATATCTCATTGATACCGGAGTACTGAACTGGAGGAGACCCTCCTCAGCTCGGTCGCGGTTGACTCGCCCATCCACATTTTCGTTTTGTTCAGACCAGGCTTATCCATATAGAGGAATGCTTCTGGGAGTATTGGGATAGTAGGTCCCCGAATTAGGTTATTGATCCGGCGATCTGGCATTATGACCTCGAAATTTTCCACCCTAAGCAGGTTTGCCCTGTTGTATACGACCTCATTGGAATAGAATTTTCTGTCCTGGGAATCTGGAGTTCGATAAAGGCAAGGCAAGCGGTAAGACAAGCCTTCCCAAACAACCGAATCTTTTCCATCAAGCTGTCACTCACGTTTAACCACACGGAGTAGCCATAGGTGAAAATTAACCGGATGAGGGCCATGTAAGAGATAACCTTCCCTCTAGCATCGAGTTGGCTGTTGTAAAACAGTCACTTTGTAAGGGCGAAGGGGCCTCGGGCCCTGGCCAAAGCAGCATCTACATGGTTGTTAAAATAAAGATACAGATCTAGCTAGATCCCCAGGTATCTGACCACAGTCCCTTGCGCCGGTGGTTGCCTTTGTTCTCCAACAATTGAGAACTTTCGCCAATTTTTTTTTTCGTATCCGCAAGGCATTATACTACGGCGTCCTGAAGAGTGCAGTTTTCGACTTCTGAAAGTTGATTTTCAACTTCAAGTCATCTCAATCACTCATGAATGAATCGAAGTCACCCTGCGCGAGAGTAGTGATGTCCTCGATATTTTTGCTGATCTGAACACGATCAAGTCGTCGGCGTACGCAAAAAAAAGGTACAGCAGTGGCTTGCTTATGATCTGCCGATTGAGCTTGTAAAAAAGACCTTAACCTTACAGTGTCAAATGTCTTCTCCAGGTCAATCAAGCAGTACACTGTTTTTGGCACTTGTTCCATTGGATATCGACACCAGTTTTGACGCAGAATGAATATTGTCATGTCCTGCTTTGAAAGTGCATTGGTTATCCGGAATTATATTTTTGTCCTTAGTCCAGGTTATCAGGGCTCTATTGATCACCTTCTCAAATACCTTGCTGAAGTTCGGAAGGAGACTAATTGGCCGAAGGTTGCACTCATTCGAAAAATCTTTCCTCGCTTGGATATGGGTTGCACAATCGCAGTTTTCAATGCTCCACATAATGTGCATTATTCAAAGCATTGTTAAACATGATTGCGTACATATTAACCACTTCCAGGGGGAGATGTCCTAACACAATGTTCGAGATCCCATTGACTCCCACTTACTTATTTTTCTTTAGTGATTCAAAGACCGCTTGGAGATCTGTTTTCGATATGAAGATGGGGATGAACCTCTTCGTCGGCGATGGCATTATCGCCTATGTTAATATTATTGAACACGACAGTACGCGGTTCTCCAGGACGTGGTTTGGGCGGACACTCTCGTTCACCTTGTACATTTCCTGAAAGACCGCGCCAAGCACTTTCACTTTTTCTTGCGGATCTTCGACCATTAAGAAGTTATCGTCGAGTACGGCCGTATCTGGATCAATACCTGCTGTAGTCAGTATTTGTTCGTTGTCCGTCGTTCTAGGTAGCTTATAACACGGAAGATCGCTTTGCTTGTTACTTCGAAAGAATTTATTTATCTATGGGAACATGCTCAGACGCAATTTGGGCGAACTTCAATTGAGAAGTGACGGTTAAGGCTGCCCCGAGTGGATTTTTAACTGAAGGCTGCTTCTGCAGAACCGTTTTTACTTTCCGCTCTTCAAACTGAGGGCACAGAGTACGCACTTGAACTGACTTTTGTCAGCTGCTCCCTCTTTCCCCAGCGGGCATTCCTCCGCCTTGTGGTTTTGACTGCACTTAATGCATAGAGGCTGCATTCCGCAGTTCGACGCGGCGTAACCAAACCTTTGGCAGCGAGCGCATTGTAGAATGCCGTCGCGCCTTCGGATGTTTTCCCAGACGCAATGATAGTCAGATAATCTAACGATATCGTTTACCTCGTCTATTTTGCTATTGGGTGACAGCTGTACAATAAAGAACGGTAATTTCTGCCCCTCCCTGTTTGCCTTAGCTGTGATGAAGGGCTTGACCCCGACGAACTCGAGACCGTCACACACATGCTCTTTGAGCAGTTGGAGGATCTCCTTCGCTTCGAGCGGTACGGAGATCTTCAACAATTTTGACTGGAATTTCTCTCCTCTTGGCGTGAAGGAGAGGAACTTCATCTTCAAACGCTTTAGCACCTTCTTAATTTTATTGTAATTTTCTACTGTCTTGCAGCAGATCGAGTGTTTCCCAAGCCTTTGGTTGTTTTTTTTTTTTATTAAAAAGTTACCGCTACCTACGGCCGTCCTACATACCTGTGCTCGGCACTTTCGGTGGCACTTTTTCATTTTTCCTTTGCTATGTTTGTTGCTGGTGTACTGCATGTTGCTGCTGCTTCTGTTGTTGCGATGTTGCTTGCTGGGCTGCTTTCTTTGGTTGCTGCTTCTGCTGTTGTTGCTGAGCTGTTGACTGTTGAAGCTGTTTATTTCGCCTTTTTGCTGTTTGCTGTTGTTGTTGCTGCGGCTGCTTTTGCAGCTGGCTTGGTTCGGGCAACTTTTGTTGATGTTGTCCAAGTTGTCGTACTGCTTGTTCCTCCCTTCTTGTCCTGTGAAGAGTTCTTCTCCTAAGCTCTCTTATCTCTGGAAGGGGTTTGTCGGTCTCCTCTTTCAGATTGGAGATTTCGTTTCCTTGGAGCGGATTATTTCCTCCACTTCTTCTTCTGTATCGGAGGGCACCGATTCAAAGCTGATACTGCTTACTGCGAATCGTCCCTCCCTCCCGTCGGACACATATGAATATGCGTCTTCTGCATCGGCCTCTTGCGATGCATCGCTCGGTGACGTAGACGCTGCACTTTCTTCCTCCTCTGTTTTATCAGTTAGCGCTGTGTTACGTCGTTTCGAACTGGAGGAGGTTTGTTTTTCCTCCTCTTCTTCGTTGTGCCATATCTAGGGACCGTTGTTTGTGTGGGGTGATTCCTCTGCCACCTGTCCTTCTAGGCGAGCTGACTGCCCTTTCTCCTCCATACTCTGCACTCACTCTCTTTGTCGGTGCAATTTTCAATAGGAGGAGGGGGAAAAAACTATTGCACGCCCCCACTGGGTCTCGAACTCAGGACCCTCGAGTTAACGGCTGTGAGTTCTACCCACTTTACCATGCTCTTGTTGCGGATCTGACCCAGTCCTTCACGTCCTTAGTTTGGCTAACCATGAACAACAACAAACTCCTACGCAACTCCGTCGGTTATCAGGGCTTCCATGCCATGTCGTCTTGTATTATTTCCCCGGGTTACACGTCTATACACAAGCCCATCAGAAACACAGAAGTCAGGTCTTCTTTAACTCCTTATACTCTTCTGTGGAAAAGTGTGGAGAGCTAAATTCAACTTCCTTACCCGACACGTATATATTTAAACGCGGAATATTTAAAAAATGTACCGAATTTCTAAAAGGTTCAAGAATGTGTATGTGTCCTGTGTGTTCTTCAGAGTAAATTTGAAATGCACGTCAGCGTACTCGTATAATCCCAAAGAATCAGAAGGTGGATTTTTGGTGATGATGTAGGTACATACATACTCGTCCATATTCAGGTAATTACGACTGAACGAAAGTGACAACACACACAGCTAGTACATTATGAGCAGTTCATCATGGTTTTATCCAACCCCTAAGTTGTCGGTCATATCTGTTCATTGTTGGGGTCGTGGTAGTCATCATCAGCGGTCTCGTCTGCATGCAAGTGGTTGCTTCGGCTTACTTACCATCCCACTCGGGAAAATAGTTTATCGATATGTCTGAATACATTCTCTAAATTTAGAAAACGTTATGTTTGTTAAAATTTAATAATAAGGATCACAGATGAACATTTACGTTAGTGATGGCCGAATGATTCAGAGTTCTTCACGTACATACAGTTATGTATATTATCCTCTTTTGAAACGATTTTGACTTTCTCGGCGGAGCGCAGTGTGTACACCATAGCGTAAAGGACGTTAATGCTTGACAAAGGAGTACATTCTTTTCCCTTTGTACTTCGATTTTGTTTTTTTTTTTTTGAAAGGAAACGAACGAAGGAGATTCCTTCCCGGTGTGCTTTAAAAGGTTATTTATTTGATTACTTTTAATTAATTAAAAAATTGGAGACTTGATCTGGTAAGAGAACATGTTGCATACTCTTCTCCTGTTCGTCCTTTTTGTTGTAAAAAAAATATTTTAATTAATTTTTTTATTTCTCATTCCGCTATTTGAATCAATCCATATTGCTGATTTTATTGTTTTCATAGATTTTATGGGTCAAAGTTGTGGAAATATTGTGTAACATCATGCAAACTTTCATCGATTTTCTGATTGCCCTTTATCGGAACTGGGGGTGCTTGAAAGAGCTTCACTAAATTTTTTGTTTACAGTATTGTGATTTAGAGTCGATTGATGGAGTGCAAATTCGCTTCTGGACGCAAGTGTGGTATTTTTCTTTGACGCTCGGTGAACTTCGCAAGTTGAAATACCAAACCTGAGTTGTTGTCCACTGATCGGGCGTAGGATTTTATATTCATTTTCGTGAAAGGTCTGTAACGGATCTTCTTCAAATACAATGTGTTCAGGGTTGTCATGCCGACATTAGTATATTACTAAATTAACAATATTTCTTTCAATTAAAAGTCACAATTCAATAGTTATAATAAAATAATAAAACCTCAAACCTTCCTCAATAAATTTAAGGACATGATATGAATAAAAACTTCTATAATAATAGGTCGAACACAGAAGTATGTCGTCACAATATCGAAAAGCCACCCAAAATTGGGGTATTTCCTGATGAAATCTTTTTCTTATTCCGAAATGGTGACGTGTAAAAGACCCAAAAATGTTCACTTGATTTGGTAAATCACAACATTGCCTGGGTCTGGTCGGCCCTGGTCGGTTGGAAGCAATGAATCTTCTCTCATGAACTTATCTCGTAGATTATCCACAAGGGGATCTTCGAACAAGTCCGTAGGTTGGTTAAGTTCTGGTTAAGTACCGTTTGTCACGCGTCGCGTCGTCATCGTCTCCGTTAAGTCGTTTTTTTTATTAATTTTTATTTATCAATTCACTAAATACTTACATACTAGACAAAAATGCTTTATACTAGTTGGACGAACAATGATTCTATTTTAACTTACTGGCCCTTGGCGGGCTCTCTACGCTAAACTTAATCTTAATATATGTGTTTCGACTTAACCTATCAATGCTTTTTTAAATAAAGGAAAATAAATTTATATGTAGAACTAATATTAAGAAATTTTTTTTTATTAAAACCTATATACTGACTTACTTAGGTAGCATACCTTAAAAATAACTTAAACTAACTTAAGCTAAGCTACATACATATACATATGTGTATAAATTGATATACTCATATGTATATATATGTCCTTACATTATGTACAATATATACACATAGGTACACACATGTGTACGAGTGTGTATACTACTCTTCCTTTTTTTTAAATTTTAGTTTGCGCTATTTACATCTTAAAAACTACCCTAACACACTACCCTAAACTACGTAAGACAGCCATAGGTTGCGGCTGCTCAGCTGCAAGACAGTGACCGACAACTGCTCCCATGCGGGTATCCGCATTACCCTTTCTACCCAGGGTCTAACGGGTTCGACGAGGGAGTTCCTTCGCTCTCCAACCACCAGAATTTCCGATGCTGAATTTCAACATCTCGCACATCCCGCTTTGATACCGCCATACTGAACCGGAGGAGGCCTTCTTCAGCTCGTTGTGCAACGGAGCGGTCGTGGTTGAGTCGCCCATCCACAGTTGAACGGGCGATGTGAAAGAGGAGCGGTACCGCATTTATGTCTTGTATCAGACCGTTCGAATCCAAATAGAGGAATGCTTCGGGGGGAACATATCCGTTGTGACGTACCCTTTCGTGGTATAATGAATTGGGGTAGTAAGCCCCCGAGATCAAGTTATTGACCGAGTTCATCGCTCTGGCAGTATGACCTCGAATCAACTTCACTAGGAAATTGTCCACTCGTATCAGGTTCACCCTGCTGTATAAGATCTCATTGGAGTAGAATTTTCTGTACTGGGACTCTGGAGTTCTATAAAGGCGAAGGCAAGCCGTAAGACAAGCCCTCTCGAACAACCGAATCTTTTCCATCAAGCTTGCACTCACGTTGAACCACACGGGACAGCCGTAGGTGAGCATTGGCCGGATGAGGGCCATGTAGGAGATAACCTTCACCCTTGCATCGAGTTGGGTGTTGTAAAACAGTCTCTCTGTATGGGCACAAGCTCCCCTGGCCAGAGCAGCATCTACATGTTTGTTAAAATATAGATACTGGTCTAGCCAGATCTCCAGGTGTCTGACTACAGTCCTTTGCGCCAGTGGTTGCCCGTGTCGTCCAACAATAGAGAACTTTCGCCAATTCTTTTTCGTATCCGCCGAGGCCTTATACAACGGCGTCCTGAACAATATGGTTTCCGACTTCTGAAAGTTGATTTTCAACTTCCAGTCATCGCAATCTCTCATGAATGAATCGAAGTCACCCTGCACGAGAGAAGTGATGTCCTCGATCTTTTTGCCTGATCTGTACACGATCAAGTCGTCGGCGTACGCAATTACGTGAGGGAGAGAACTTATCAGATCGCTCAAGTAAATGTTGAACAGGATCGGCGAATTAACGGCACCCTGTTGGAGACCATTTTTTACATCAAAAGTACCTGTGGAGGTCACGTTGCCATTCTTGACGACGAACCTTCTACCGGTAAGCATGTTACACAGTAGGTACAGCAGTGGTTTGCTAATGCCCAGCCGATTGAGCTTGTAAAAAAGACCTTCTAACCATACGGTGTCAAAGGCCTTCTCCAAATCAATCAAGCAGGCACCCGTACATTGTTTCTGGCTCTTGTTCAATTGGATATCCGACACCAGTTTCGACGCGGCATGAATAGTGTCATGACCCGCTTTGAAACCGAATTGGTTATCCGGAATTATATTTTTGTCCTTAGTCCGGTTGATCAGAGCTCTATTGATCACCTTCTCGAATATCTTGCTGATGTTCGGAAGAAGACTAATTAACCGGAGGTTGCACGGGTTCGAAGAATGGTTTCCTCGTTTGGATATGGGTTGCACAGTTTTCCAATGCTCCGGATAATGTGCATTACTAAGAGATGTCTTAACACAATGTTCGAGATTCCGTCGACTCCCACTGCCTTCTTCTTTATTATTGATTCGAAGACCGCTTTAAGATCTGTCCGAATGAACGGGGGATGAACCCCTTCGTCGGCGATGACATTATCTGCCATGTTAACATCATTGAACACGACAAAGCCAGTGTTCTCAGATCGCCATCTGAAAGACCGCTCCAAGTACTTCCACTTTTTCTTGCGGATCTTCGACCATAAAGAAGTTATCATCGAGTACGGCCGTATCTGGATCAATACCTGCTGTAGTCAGTATTCGTTCGTTGTCCGTCGTTCTAGGTAGCTTATAACACGGAAGATCGCTTTGCTTGTTACTTCGAAAGAATTTATTTATCTGTGGGAACATGCTCGGATTGTTGGATCGAACAGCCCTAATCTTATTATTCCAATAATTCTTATTGTTCTAATAATTATTATGTTTCCAATATACAAAGTCTGTAATTCTGTGCAGTCAAAGTTTGGATGTTCTTGGTGAGCGATTTCAGTATCCTAACTTCCTCGTCTCGTGTGTCCGTAAACAGCCTGTACAAGGTTTTTAATCTTGACAGAAGCCTATTTTTTGATTTTGGAGTGGTCCATGTTTTGTTTGTACGAATATATCGTGGTATAGTTCTGTCCATCGTTCGTTTAATTGTCCCGTCCAATTGTATTAGATACATGTCAATCTTTTCGTTTGACATGTTTCTATGGGATGGTATGTGGAGCTCAGTCGAAGAGTGTGCTCTCATCCCTTGTCTCGACAAGCGTGTCCATCGTGCCCTACTGTAATTTTTAGGGATACGTTTGAACAAACTCTCCTAATTCCGCAATATCGTTAGGAATATTGATTTCGGCACTGAGCCCGCAATAGTCACTGAGATACACGAATGTGTTCAAACACTTTACCGTGTGTCAGTTTGTGTCTGTCAGCTGCAGTCTTGCATCAAACAGCAGGAGCTCCAGATACCCCGCTTCTGGGGTAGGACGAGATCTCTGTTGCTTTCAAATCGAGCCTATACTCGACACTGTGCAAGCAAAATCAGTTATAAAGCAGGGGACCAGCTGTTATTCGAAATTATGTTTCCCCGATATCCATGTCGGGTATTTAAGTCCCCGGCCAAAATGAAAAAGTTCTCATCCGAGTCCAACCTTAGACATCGAAAGGGTGAATTGAGCTCTAACATAGTTGTTCTGAATCTAGGGTTTGCTGAAAGAGTCGACCGACACCGCATTCAACCTCATACCACTGCGGAGCGAAATGTACACGATGCAGGCCTCCAGCTCCTGAAACTTACGTACTTCGCTACGTTGTAGGACTGCTTGTTCCTCCTCCCTTGTTCTCCTTTCGATAGTTCCCATATCTTGAAGATCTTTCGCCAAATTTGGGTTCCTGAGCAAGACATAGATTACGAACGCATCGTGTAGCGAGAGTCCTAGTGAAGCACTTCGTGGTCGTCAGTCCCGATTCATAATATGAAAATTAATATCAAAGCTTCTACCCTCGCAAATGATGGGACTACTTTGCACTTCATTCCTCCCTCTGCCCCACATTTTGCTGGCCTTTTGAAGGCTGGTGTCAAGTCGGTTAAGCTTCATTTGCGCAGTGTAATTGTCTCCACTAGCTTAACGTTCGAAGAGCTTTGTACAGTTCTTACCCAAATAGAAGCAATTCTAAATTCTCGTCCTATATGTGCTATATCCGATACCCACTTACCCCAGGTCATTTTCTCGTACGTGAGCGTCTGCCAACCGTACCTGATCCAAACGTTCTACAGACGTCAAACAACCGACTATCACACTGTCTCCAAGGTATGGGTCAATGCTTTTGTAAAACAAGGCATCTCGAGTACATCATGACATTGAAAGAGCGTCCTAAGTGGCAAGAACGCAACTCAAACCTTTAACCTGGACACCTGGTTATATTTAAGGAACCCAGCCTGCCTCCTACAAAGTGGATTCTGGGGCGAATTGAAGACGTTAGTCCGATCAGTAAGGAAACTGGCGTTACCCACGTCCTGAAACTTCTACCAGGGAGTGCAGGATGTTTGTGACTGCCTGTTATTTTGTTATGAATCTATCATTCTTTACTGTTAATTATTTGGTTCATCTTTTAGATTCTGCAGAAATTGCGATTAACGGTCGTGAGGTATGGAACAGTGCAGGCTCTCTTGCAACGCTCGCTGTTTCTCGGCCACTATGATTTCGATTGTCGCATAGAGCATAGCATAGCAACAAGGCTAAGTCAAGTCGAACATTTTTTTGTCTTTTGCTTCTAGATAAAATCGATGTGTTCGTATTTAAAACACGATCCGTTTTGTGCGGCTAGTTACATGCCACAACATGCCGCTGCAATTTCCACTTGTTTTTTGTTTACTGTACTTACACATCACATAATTATTTCGATAAAGCTTCTTTTCGCTTTCCTTCAATTTCTATTTTCTCTTCTATTATAGATCTTTGATAAAATCACATGACTCTTGGAGTTTTAGACTCCATCTGGTCAGTCGACCAGACAGGTCCTTCTGCGTCAACAATCAGACTTTCGTGAGCGGTAATGATAGTCAAAGGTACTATTTCCACGTAAGCCCTATTTCGACTAGGAAACAGCACCAATTGTATTTTTTGTAATAATATTTTTTTTTGCACATCTTATCCTTCTAGGCTGGGGAGGTATGACGGGAGAAGAGTAGATGGATCATATGACTGGACTAGGATTTCAGTCAGTGATTTATTTCATATTTAAAAGGGAAGCCTTCACTATACCTACGCCCCCATCCCTTTAGTCTGTCTAAACGTATGTCCCATGCTCTACCGAATGAGCTAGCTGTGCCTTTAAACTCCATCTTAAAACTTAAACTTAACTCTATATAAAATATCACAGATAATATCACTAATCACACCCAAGTTAAGGTTGTATGATTTTGGCAAGTACACCATTGGCTGGGCGCGATCTGCGGCCACTAATCCGCTCCACTTAATCAGTGGTCATCTGAAGTGGATTCCCATAGCCAAAACCAAAAAAAATCCAAAAACTTCAATAACCGAAAATATTATCTTCCCTTAGGAAGAGGGACCCACGTCGTCTTTCCCGTGGACGGCCAGGGTATATACATAGTTACATGCCGAGCGTAAAGTTTTGAGAAAAAATATTTTTTTTCCCAACCACTGGGCGAATTAAAATATCTTTTGTATTTTTCAAATATTAAACTTTATTTTAAATACTTAATTTTTCGACATTGAGTTTATGTTGCTGACCCCTTACCAATGGTGGGGGGAAGTCAGATGGTATACGAGCGTCTCTGAAGGTTTGAAGAAAAACTAATCCTCCGCTAGTTGGGATTGGATACTTATATCCACTCGTGGTGTAACGGATGTTGCTAATGCATTGCAAATTTGGTTATTTCCAAAGTTGTCATCAGCAGGGCTAAAAGCCAAACTTTGATAATGGTGTTACGTTTGGGTCATTAATGAGACTGAAAGCTGATCTTTGTTGATATGATCTATTGACGATTCGTTTATGTCATCACTAGGGTTAAAAGCTGGTCTTTGTTGATATGATCTAATGATGATTCGTTTATGTCTTCACTAGAGTTAAAAGCTGATCTTTGTTGATATGATCTAATAATGATTCGTTTATGTCTTCAGTAGGGTTAAAAGCTTTGTTGTTATGATGTTCCTCGATTACTGTATCCATCGAGTACTGTGTGTGTTTATGTCGGAGGTATGACGGATGTCAATGCCGTAACTGACCCTTCCTTAAGTCTCCGCTCCGAGGCATTAATATGTCGGAGTTCAATATTTAATTTGTTGTTGACTGTTTTGGTTTTGTTTTTAACATAGTGAATAATAATAAAAGTTATTACAATTATAATTAACTTAATACTGATGGTTGTTAGTCCCATGTTTACATTATGCTCAGTTTTAATTTCTTCAATAATATTTCTGTTTTTAGTATTTTGAAGACGCAATTCTGGTATGGAAATATGGAAAATTAAATTATTTATTTTTACATTGCTTATGCTTGCTATAACAAAACTATCGGTACTATAGGTGTTTTTAAACATTACATTATTAATTTCAAAGTCACAATTTTCGAGTGTAATTAAGTCATGTTTAACTATTGTATTTTCATATTCTTTACAATTGTGTTTCAATATTGTTCTTGGTAAATTTTTTGTTGCAATTATGTTGTTAGAGATTTGTTTGCTTTCTATTTCTTTATTTTATTTTAAGTTACATTGTGGATTTCCATTTATTTTTCCAGATATTACAATCTACTTTAATAACATTTAGGTTTTTCTTAATTAGTTCTTAAATGTTCTAGGAGTGTAGAATGAAAACGTGCTACAGGGGAATTTGAGTTCGAATTACTCACAGTAAAGTGAAGATTGATATTTTCGTTACGTAGGAATTCTTGGAAATCAATGGATGTCGCTGCTCTCTCCTGGTCTGAATCCCAAAGTTTTGGGTTATCATATGTGCTTATAAATTTCAATATGCCTTCCTTTAAATGAATGGCATTTCGAGACGGAAGTTCATATGCGTATGCATAACGACTGTATTTATCAATAAGGACTGGTTTTGTGGTTGGTGTTGATGTTTGTGTTAATTCAAATTTTGGTTTGGTCATACTTTTCTGTTTGACAAATATCGCAATTATTAATGTATTTTGTAAGTTCTTGCATAATTTTTGGAAAATAGTATTTTCTTCTTATGATTTCAAATGATTCGTGTATTCCTCTATGATTATTTTCTATATGGTAATTGATTATTATTTTATCCTCTTCTTTGCTTTCGATATCTTCTAGGAGTATATTTTAGGTTTTTATTGAAGCGAGTCTTATCAACATATTGTATTTTAAGAAATAATTGAAGGTCTTCGACAGGAATAGCGTTGATGTTCTTTGGATTAAAGTGACTCCGTATTAACTGAATTTTGCCTGTGTATGTCATCTGCATCTGGCTTTCGTTCTAGTGAATATCTTAAGCTTACCAAAATTTCGAAACGCGGAAGATCTCCGGAAATCAAGGACAACAAAAAAACTAGAGACATGAGGAACAGTGCTCGAAAAAAAGAAAATAGTCCAAACCGAATAAATTTCTATGGCCCTCTTCAAACACGCGAAAATGATGATATGGATGATGAAATCGTATCTGAACCAGTAAAAAAGTGTATGTTCCGCATATAAAATTGCTTCAAAGTCATGTGATTTTGTGCATTCACTTATGAACACTTTCAAAATTTGCGTGAAAAAATGTCAATCGGGATAAAAATTATATGTGAATCTCTTGAAGCATACAATTCGGTGATCAGAAGTTTAAAAGCACAAGACTGTCAATTTTTCTCGCACGATTTAAAAAGTGCTAGAGCTTTTAAGGTTGTTCTGCATGGCATGGATGAAATAAATACAGAATATTAAAAAACAGATTATTAAGCTTGCAATAAAGTGTATTGAAGTGAAAAAAGTTGTTAAGAAATTCATACAATACATTGACACAATTTACAGCAGACCGTCAGTAATGCACAGAGTGCTATAATTCTGCACCACCAACAACAAGTGCATGGCTGAATAACTCTCCACAAAAACCTCTTTTGCAATTCAGCAGTAAACCCAGCAACATCACAAGTAACATCGCAAGCGACACCGCTGACGGTTCTCCCGGAAACACAACTGGCTGCAACACCGGCTCCTTGTTTTCGCCGGAGTAATTAAACTCTCTTGCCATGGAAATTGTCACTAAACTTTCTGTTTGTAAATTTCTGTATAAAATTTGTGTATTCAAATGTTCATTAATATGATAGATAGAAACATAAGCATTGTAAATTGGAATGCGAGTGGTATTCGTAACAAAACCACAGAGTTCTTTAATTTCTTAAATAATAACGACATTTATGTTGCTCTAGTCACCGAAAAATGATATAAATTTGTCTACATTTGATTTTAAATGCTATAGAAATGACAGAATCGGAAGAGGAGGTGGAGGTGTCGCCATCCTTGTAAAAAGATCAATTCAACAACTTTTACCTGTTATAAAAACTGAGTTGGTAGAAAATGTAGGTACTGAGATTAAACTGAGAAATCAAAATTCTATAAGAATTTTTTGTGTTTATTTCCCCGGAGGAAATGCAGGAGCTGCAACAAAAACTATCCTTAAAAATTACTTCAAAATTACTTCATTAAATTGTTTAATCAAGGCAATAACCTACTTTTTTGTGGCGACCTTAATTGTAGGCATAGGGCTTGGGGCTGTCAAAGAGCAAATGCTTGGGGAACTATTCTCCATGATCTCTCTATTACTTAACCCATTTCTGTTTTGTACCCGTCCACCCCAACTTATGTACCTTCAAATTCTCGTTACAGTCCGTCTAGAATTGATATTTTCGTCACCAATGCTTCTAGCAGTAATATAACCGAACCTGTTTCAGTAAACGACCTCAGTTCCCAACACACTCCTGTCCTTTGTCAACTTCTATGGTCTGGGGAGAGGAAAATTGAGTATTTTCAAGACCTTAAAAATGCCAATTGGACTCGTTTTAAAAGTGAAATCAATGCAAAATTGAGAAACTCACCAATGAATTTGGAAAGTATTTCCAATATAAGTGATGTGGATGATGCACTAAATGAATTTTGTTCAAATATTTTAAGCGCGGTTGAAAACTCTGTCCCGAAAGTTCCAAAACTAACTTTTTCTCCAAAACTTCCTTATCATATTTTGGCGCTCTTCAGACCTAGAAATAAGTGCAGAAGAGATTGGACGAGATAACGTCAGCCATTTTTGAAATGTCAGCTACAGTATCTCAACAATTTAATTAGCAAGCAAATTTTTGAATTTCGCAACAAGAATTGCAACTCCAAACTTAAAAAGCTCGAAGAAAATCATAAGCTGTTTTGGAATATAGTCAAAGATATTAGGAATAGGAACAAGTTTTTGCCAGTTCTCAAATCTTCTTCTGACGTGTTCTTTACGGATTCTGAAAAAACAAATGCTCTGGCACAATCATTTTCAAATATGCCCAAAGTGGGATAAAGTTTTTAACATTTCTTATAAATGCGTGCCTCAAAATGGAATATTTTCCTGACTCCTGGAAGTTAGCCAAAGTTATTCCTATACCAAAATCTGTCAAGTCTCCTGAAAATCCCGAAAGCTACAGGCCAATAAGTTTGCTTAGTAACCTTAGCAAAGTTTTTGAGGAAGTTCTTAAAGAAGTGATCTTAAAATATATTTCAGAAAACAATATATACCCCAATGAACAATTTGGATTAATGGCACACCACAGCTCCACCCATCAAGTATTAGGAATCTGCAATCACATTAAGTCAAACCGTGCTATAGGCAAATCACCAGGGATGGTTCTACTTGACATAGAGAAAGCATTTGATACTGTCTGGCACGACGGACTTTTGTATAAATTGATACACTTCCGGTTTCCTCCTTATATAAGTAAAATTGTCCAAAGTTTCAGTGGTGTTTCTGACCTAATGTTTTTCTTTGGATTAAAGTGACTCCTTATTAACTGAATTTTGCCATGTAAAATTTCATATAAATGTGATTATTAATTCGCGTTTTATCTCTAGTTAAATAGAATCATAATGGCAACTGAGACGATGATGGTAAAAATTGAGCATCGCGCTGTAATTAAATTTCTTACTAAGCAAGGAAAAAGTAAAAAAAACTATTCATGAAGAGATGGTGGCTGTTTACCAGGGTTCCGCACCTTCATTATCAACTGTGCAAAAGTGGAGATGTGTAGTGAGAACGCGGACGGTGTTATGGATCGAATTGTTACTGGTGACGAAACATGGGTCCACCACTATGACCCTGAAAGCAAACCATGCTAAAGGAACAGACTCCCCGAAGAAGTTCAAAGTCACTCCGTTTGCCGGGAAGCTCATGGCCACCGTTTTTTGGGACTCATAGGGAATTGCTCATTGAGTACAAAAAAAAAGGTGAAACCATCAACGCCACATCCTACGCTTCCACTTTGCATAATTTGCGGAAGGAAATTAAAAAGAAAAGACGGGGTAAACTCGCAGCGGGTGTGTTGCTTCTTCATGACAACGCTCCTGTTCACACGGCGCGAGTTTCCAAGGCTTGTGCGCGAGATGATGGTTTCGAAGAAATCCAACACCCACTCTATAGTCCAGACCCTGCGCCTAGTGATTATTTCCTGTGTCCCGTTTTGAAAAAATGTCTTCGTGGAAAAAGATTTTCGGATGGTGAAGAACTCAAGTCGGCAATAAATGGGTATTTTGCAGAGAAAGAGGAAATTTATTTTTTGAGTTTTTAAAAAAGCCTATCTCAAGATAAATGTAAGTGGAGATTATATTGAAAAATAAAAATAATTTAAATTGAATTTGCATTTTCCTTCATATCGATACCGAGAATATATTGAATTATATAGTAAGAAGGATACTTAAGAATAGTAATAATCGATTGAAGGACAGACTTAATATTGCCTCTGAGACACGTTCTTTATATATATATATATTTATGTATATGAATATTATATATATATTTATATATCTTGCTATATATATTTACGGCATTCACATCCGTCATACCTCCGACATACACACACACAGTACTCGATGGATACAGTATTCGAGGATCATCATAACAACAAAGCTTTTAACCCTACTGATGACATAAACGAATCAATATTAGATCATGTCAGCAAAGACCAGCTTTTAACCTTTGTGATGACATAAACGAATCATCAATAGATCATATCAACAAAGATCAGCTTTCAGTCTCATTATTACACAAACGCATCACCATTAACAAAGTTTGGCTTTTAGCCCTGCTGATGACAACTTTGGAAATAACCAAATTTGCAATGCAACAACCGTTACACCACGAGTGGATATAAATATCCAATCCCAACTAGCGGAGGATCAGTTTTTCTTCAAACCTTCAGAGACGTTCATATACCATCTGACTTCCCCCACCAGTGGTAAGGGGTCAGCAATATAAACCCAATGTCAAAAAATTAAGTATTTAAAATAAAGTTTCATATTTTAAAAATACAAAAGATATTTAAAAAAAAAAAATATATTTTTTCTGAAAACGTTACGCTCGGCACGTAACACTTACAAGCTCGTAACAAAAGTGTGAAAATCGGTAATTCGTATAAGTTACGAACTTTAAAAACAAAAGTGTGATACAATCAGTGAAAAAAAAAAACAGCAAAAATCATCAAAAGCAGAATTAAAAAAAGCAGCAGCAGAAGACATCCAAAAGCAGAACCAACAAAGCACTAGAAGACATCAAAGCAGAGCTTACATCAATCAACTTTTTTATAAATAGTAACAAAACTGTTTCTGCAAAAGGCAAGCATTTTAGTTACCGACGATATCATAAAAAATCTACCGGGTTTTACGGAAAATACTAAGGAATTAAAAAATTTTGTCAGAAATGAAGAAACAGTGTGGAGTATTTTGAGCCAAGTTGAAAATGCTCCACTTACAATATGGGCACATGCAATCCGAAACAAGATTAAAGATAAAGCATCCGACAGACTTAGGCTTTACGGAAATCCAGAAAGCTGGGATGAAATAAAAGAGGTTCTGATAAGACATTTTTCTGAAATTAGATGTGAAAGCACTCTATATAATCAATTAAGTCTTCGTCACCAAACGGGTATATTGTCGAAATTTTTCCTACCAAATCCTGGAAATAGTAACTGTACTAAATACAAGATTAAGGAAAAAAGGAGAAGATACGATACCTTCATAAAATTACTTAGGGAACCTTTTCAAAACTATAATTTTAAGCCGTGATCCTGACACTTTAGAAGAGGCATATGAAATAACGCTAGGTCTGGTTGACACTAGTCGCAATTATAACGAAAGCTACAAGTAAGTCAACAAAATCATAACCATAAACTTGAGAAACCTTGTATCATCGGTGTACCGAACACAACGTGGTATGGTTCAAACTTGTTCGTATAGTGTGCCACACTCGTTAGGGAGAATGACGCTTCACTCAGATGGAGATCCCATTTCCGCTGATTGCCGCCGATGTGTGACGTCAACTTGGCCTTAAACTGGTTCAAATGCTCCGACGCATTCGCCTGCGGAGAGTAGACCGCGGTGCGAACATATTTGATATCGTATTTCATTAATAAGCTTAATGTTGTCAGAGTGAATGAACTCGGGTACACCGAAGATGTGAAATGCGTTCTCTTCTAAAAATGTTACTACCGCAGCTGCCGTTGCCTTCCTTAAGGGCTTTACAAATACAAATTTACCAAAGGTGTCTGGAACCATTTTTTTTTTTTTTAAATTCATTTTTATTGCAATGCATATTCATTATTGCATTTTTGTCTAGTATGTAAGTTTATTGGATAACTTACATACTAGACAGAAATGCTTAAGACTAGTTGGACGAATATTGTTACTATTTCTAACTTACTGGCCTAACTTACTAATCGTAGGATCAGATCTTTCGACCTAAACTAAAAAGTCATATGCCTAAGGACTAATTATCTTAACAGTACATATAAATATTAAGAGAAATTGTTGAAAAACTTAATAACTGAACTTTCTTATGTAAAACTTATATACTAACTTACACACTACCTTAAAAATAACTACCGAAAATAATTTAAGCTTACCTAAACTTATAATTGCAACTACATATACACACACATATATATATATATATATATATATATATATACTACTACCTATATATATATATATATGTACTTAATATGTACAATGTATGCACAAGTGTACACACAGGTGTACGCATGTGAATACTCACGTTTTTTTTTTTATGTTTTTTAAAAACTACCCTAGGCTATGTAGGTCGGCCACCGCTCGTAGATTTACATCTCAATTGCTGCAAGCCATTAACCGCCGTACTGAACCGGAGGAGACCCTCCTCAGCTCGTTGTGCGACGGAACGGTCGTAGTTGAGTCGCCCATCCACAGTTGATCTGCCGATATATAAGATGAGCGGGATTTAGCATTTATATCTTGTAACAGTCCGCTAAACGGAGAAAGGCTTCTGGGGGACGAAGCTGTTGTCGAGCACCCTTTCGTGGTATTGTGTATAGGGGTAGTAATCCCCCGAGATCAGGTTATTGACCGAGTTTATCGGTCTGACAGTCTGACCTCGAATCAACTTCAGCAGGAAATTGTCCACTTTTATCAGGTTTGCCCTGTTGTATAAGACCTCATTGGAATACAATTTTTTCTATTGGGACTCTGGTTTTCGAAATTCCTCACTAGTAAAATTCGAACCTCTATCAGCTATGATTCTGGACGGTGCGCCAAACAACATAACATAATGTTGGAAGTGTTTAATTGTCTACGAAGCTTGTAAGGTCTAACATGGATAAAGTACAACAAACTTTGTAAATGTTTCAACTAAAATAAAAATATGACGACTTTCTTCACTATTATTTCCATGAAATGGTCCCACGTAATCCATATGGACGGTGTCTATATTTTTGTTTCTTTCCGTTAGGTCCTTTTGAAACTAGGCAAGTAAGACACTAGTTGATGAACTTTCTTACATTTTGAGACATAGACGGAATCCAGAAATGCTATCTCAGCTTAGCGAGGGTTTTTTCACACTCAATATGGCAATTGCCTTCGTGGAATCTGCGCATTAAAGACCTATATACTAACTTACTAATAACTTACACACTATCTTAAAAATAACTACCTAAAATAACTTAAACTAACTTAAGCTAAACTACATACATATACACATGTATGTATGATGATATATACATGTGTGTATACACAAAGGAACACGCCGGTGCACGCATGTGAATACTCATTTTTTTAATCGAATTGGTTATCCGGAATTATATTTTTGTCCTTAGTCCAGTTGATCAAAGCTCAATTTAACACCATCTCGAATACTTGCAGTTTTCCAATGCTCCGGATAATGTGCATTATTCAAAGCATTGTTAAACAGGATTGCGTACGTATTAACCACTTCCGGGGGGAGATGTCTTAACACAATGTTCGAGGTCCCATCGACTCCCACTAACTTCTTCTTCTTTATTGATTCGAAGACCGCTAGGAGATGTGTCTTCGATATGTTATCATCATTGAACACGACAAACCAGTGTTCAGATCGCCATTGTAGCAGATCTTCACGAATAAGCGTGTTGTTAACCAGTACGCGGTTCTCCAGGTTGTGGTTCGGGCGAACACTCTCGTTCACCTTGTATACTTCCTGAAACACCGCGCCAAGTACTTCCACTTTTTCTTGCGGATCTTCGACCATAAAGAAGTTATCATCGAGTACGGCCGTATCTGGATCAATACCTGCTGTAGTCAGTATTTGTTCGTTGTCCGTCGTTCTAGGTAGCTTAAGACACGGAAGATCGCTTTGCTTGTTACTTCGAAAGAATTTATTTATCTATGGGAACATGCTCAGACGCAATTTGGGCGAACTTCAATTGAGAAGTGACGGTTAAGGCTGCCCCGAGTGGATTTTTAACTGGAGGCTGCTTCTGCAGAACCGTTTTTACTTTCCGCTCTTCAAACTTAGGGCACAGAGTACGCACTTGAACTGACTTTTGTC
Organism: Eristalis tenax; assembly: GCA_905231855.2. NCBI lineage: Eukaryota > Metazoa > Arthropoda > Insecta > Diptera > Syrphidae > Eristalis > Eristalis tenax. The sequence continues at coordinate 90,256,875 of HG993124.1, read as the reverse complement.
AGCTGCTCCCTCTTTCCCCAGCGGGCATTCCTCCGCCTTGTGGTTTTGACTGCACTTCATGCATAGAGGCTGCATTCCGCAGTTCGACGCGGCGTAACCAAACCTTTGGCAGCGAGCGCATTGTAGAATGCCGTCGCGCCTTCGGATGTTTTCCCAGACGCAATGATAGTCAGATAATCTAACGATATCGTTTACCTCGTCTATTTTGCTATTGACAAAGAACGGTCATTTCTGCCCCTCCCTGTTTGCCTTAGCTGTGATGAAGGGCTTGACCCCGACGAACTCGAGACCGTCACACACATGCTCTTTGAGCAGTTGGAGGATCTCCTTCGCTTCGAGCGGTACGGAGATCTTCAACAATTTTGACTGGAATTTCTCTCCTCTTGGCGTGAAGGAGAGGAACTTCATCTTCAAACGCTTTAGCACCTTCTTAATTTTATTGTAATTTTCTACTGTCTTGCAGCAGATCGAGTGTTTCCCAAGCCTTTGGTTGTTTTTTTTTTTATTAAAAAGTTACCGCTACCTACGGCCGTCCTACATACCTGTGCTCGGCACTTTCGGTGGCACTTTTTCATTTTTCCTTTGCTATGTTTGTTGCTGGTGTACTGCATGTTGCTGCTGCTTCTGTTGTTGCGATGTTGCTTGCTGGGCTGCTTTCTTTGGTTGCTGCTTCTGCTGTTGTTGCTGAGCTGTTGACTGTTGAAGCTGTTTATTTCGCCTTTTTGCTGTTTGCTGTTGTTGTTGCTGCGGCTGCTTTTGCAGCTGGCTTGGTTCGGGCAACTTTTGTTGATGTTGTCCAAGTTGTCGTACTGCTTGTTCCTCCCTTCTTGTCCTGTGAAGAGTTCTTCTCCTAAGCTCTCTTATCTCTGGAAGGGGTTTGTCGGTCTCCTCTTTCAGATTGGAGATTTCGTTTCCTTGGAGCGGATTATTTCCTCCACTTCTTCTTCTGTATCGGAGGGCACCGATTCAAAGCTGATACTGCTTACTGCGAATCGTCCCTCCCTCCCGTCGGACACATATGAATATGCGTCTTCTGCATCGGCCTCTTGCGATGCATCGCTCGGTGACGTAGACGCTGCACTTTCTTCCTCCTCTGTTTTATCAGTTAGCGCTGTGTTACGTCGTTTCGAACTGGAGGAGGTTTGTTTTTCCTCCTCTTCTTCGTTGTGCCATATCTAGGGACCGTTGTTTGTGTGGGGTGATTCCTCTGCCACCTGTCCTTCTAGGCGAGCTGACTGCCCTTTCTCCTCCATACTCTGCACTCACTCTCTTTGTCGGTGCAATTTTCAATAGGAGGAGGGGGAAAAAACTATTGCACGCCCCCACTGGGTCTCGAACTCAGGACCCTCGAGTTAACGGCTGTGAGTTCTACCCACTTTACCATGCTATTGTTGCGGATCTGACCCAGTCCTTCACGTCCTTAGTTTGGCTAACCATGAACAACAACAAACTCCTACGCAACTCCGTCGGTTATCAGGGCTTCCATGCCATGTGCCATGTCGAACGAAGGAGATTCCTTCCCGGTGTGCTTTAAAAGGTTATTTATTTGATTACTTTTAATTAATTAAAAAATTGGAGACTTGATCTGGTAAGAGAACATGTTGCATACTCTTCTCCTGTTCGTCCTTTTTGTTGTAAAAAAAATATTTTAATTAATTTTTTTATTTCTCATTCCGCTATTTGAATCAATCCATATTGCTGATTTTATTGTTTTCATAGATTTTATGGGTCAAAGTTGTGGAAATATTGTGTAACATCATGCAAACTTTCATCGATTTTCTGATTGCCCTTTATCGGAACTGGGGGTGCTTGAAAGAGCTTCACTAAATTTTTTGTTTACAGTATTGTGATTTAGAGTCGATTGATGGAGTGCAAATTCGCTTCTGGACGCAAGTGTGGTATTTTTCTTTGACGCTCGGTGAACTTCGCAAGTTGAAATACCAAACCCGAGTTGTTGTCCACTGATCGGGCGTAGGATTTTATATTCATTTTCGTGAAAGGTCTGTAACGGATCTTCTTCAAATACAATGTGTTCAGGGTTGTCATGCCGACATCAGTATATTACTAAATTAACAATATTTCTTTCAATTAAAAGTCACAATTCAATAGTTATAATAAAATAATAAAACCCCAAACCTTCCTCAATAAATTTAAGGACATGATATGAATAAAAACTTCTATAATAATAGGTCGAACACAGAAGTATGTCGTCACAATATCGAAAAGCCACCCAAAATTGGGGTATTTCCTGATGAAATCTTTTTCTTATTCCGAAATGGTGACGTGTAAAAGACCCAAAAATGTTCACTTGATTTGGTAAATCACAACATTGCCTGGGTCTGGTCGGCCCTGGTCGGTTGGAAGCAATGAATCTTCTCTCATGAACTTATCTCGTAGATTATCCACAAGGGGATCTTCGAACAAGTCCGTAGGTTGGTTAAGTTCTGGTTAAGTACCGTTTGTCACGCGTCGCGTCGTCATCGTCTCCGTTAAGTCGTTTTTTTTATTAATTTTTATTTATCAATTCACTAAATACTTACATACTAGACAAAAATGCTTTATACTAGTTGGACGAACAATGATTCTATTTTAACTTACTGGCCCTTGGCGGGCTCTCTACGCTAAACTTAATCTTAATATATGTGTTTCGACTTAACCTATCAATGCTTTTTTAAATAAAGGAAAATAAATTTATATGTAGAACTAATATTAAGAAATTTTTTTTTATTAAAACCTATATACTGACTTACTTAGGTAGCATACCTTAAAAATAACTTAAACTAACTTAAGCTAAGCTACATACATATACATATGTGTATAAATTGATATACTCATATGTATATATATGTCCTTACATTATGTACAATATATACACATAGGTACACACATGTGTACGAGTGTGTATACTACTCTTCCTTTTTTTTAAATTTTAGTTTGCGCTATTTACATCTTAAAAACTACCCTAACACACTACCCTAAACTACGTAAGACAGCCATAGGTTGCGGCTGCTCAGCTGCAAGACAGTGACCGACAACTGCTCCCATGCGGGTATCCGCATTACCCTTTCTACCCAGGGTCTAACGGGTTCGACGAGGGAGTTCCTTCGCTCTCCAACCACCAGAATTTCCGATGCTGAATTTCAACATCTCGCACATCCCGCTTTGATACCGCCATACTGAACCGGAGGAGGCCTTCTTCAGCTCGTTGTGCAACGGAGCGGTCGTGGTTGAGTCGCCCATCCACAGTTGAACGGGCGATGTGAAAGAGGAGCGGTACCGCATTTATGTCTTGTATCAGACCGTTCGAATCCAAATAGAGGAATGCTTCGGGGGGAACATATCCGTTGTGACGTACCCTTTCGTGGTATAATGAATTGGGGTAGTAAGCCCCCGAGATCAAGTTATTGACCGAGTTCATCGCTCTGGCAGTATGACCTCGAATCAACTTCACTAGGAAATTGTCCACTCGTATCAGGTTCACCCTGCTGTATAAGATCTCATTGGAGTAGAATTTTCTGTACTGGGACTCTGGAGTTCTATAAAGGCGAAGGCAAGCCGTAAGACAAGCCCTCTCGAACAACCGAATCTTTTCCATCAAGCTTGCACTCACGTTGAACCACACGGGACAGCCGTAGGTGAGCATTGGCCGGATGAGGGCCATGTAGGAGATAACCTTCACCCTTGCATCGAGTTGGGTGTTGTAAAACAGTCTCTCTGTATGGGCACAAGCTCCCCTGGCCAGAGCAGCATCTACATGTTTGTTAAAATATAGATACTGGTCTAGCCAGATCTCCAGGTGTCTGACTACAGTCCTTTGCGCCAGTGGTTGCCCGTGTCGTCCAACAATAGAGAACTTTCGCCAATTCTTTTTCGTATCCGCCGAGGCCTTATACAACGGCGTCCTGAACAATATGGTTTCCGACTTCTGAAAGTTGATTTTCAACTTCCAGTCATCGCAATCTCTCATGAATGAATCGAAGTCACCCTGCACGAGAGAAGTGATGTCCTCGATCTTTTTGCCTGATCTGTACACGATCAAGTCGTCGGCGTACGCAATTACGTGAGGGAGAGAACTTATCAGATCGCTCAAGTAAATGTTGAACAGGATCGGCGAATTAACGGCACCCTGTTGGAGACCATTTTTTACATCAAAAGTACCTGTGGAGGTCACGTTGCCATTCTTGACGACGAACCTTCTACCGGTAAGCATGTTACACAGTAGGTACAGCAGTGGTTTGCTAATGCCCAGCCGATTGAGCTTGTAAAAAAGACCTTCTAACCATACGGTGTCAAAGGCCTTCTCCAGATCAATCAAGCAGGCACCCGTACATTGTTTCTGGCTCTTGTTCCATTGGATATCCGACACCAGTTTCGACGCGGCATGAATAGTGTCATGACCCGCTTCGAAACCGAATTGGTTATCCGGAATTATATTTTTGTCCTTAGTCCGGTTGATCAGAGCTCTATTGATCACCTTCTCGAATATCTTGCTGATGTTCGGAAGAAGACTAATTAACCGGAGGTTGCACGGGTTCGAAGAATCGTTTCCTCGTTTGGATATGGGTTGCACAGTTTTCCAATGCTCCGGATAATGTGCATTACTAAGAGATGTCTTAACACAATGTTCGAGATTCCGTCGACTCCCACTGCCTTCTTCTTTATTATTGATTCGAAGACCGCTTTAAGATCTGTCCGAATGAACGGGGGATGAACCCCTTCGTCGGCGATGACATTATCTGCCATGTTAACATCATTGAACACGACAAAGCCAGTGTTCTCAGATCGCCATCTGAAAGACCGCTCCAAGTACTTCCACTTTTTCTTGCGGATCTTCGACCATAAAGAAGTTATCATCGAGTACGGCCGTATCTGGATCAATACCTGCTGCAGTCAGTATTCGTTCGTTGTCCGTCGTTCTAGGTAGCTTATAACACGGAAGATCGCTTTGCTTGTTACTTCGAAAGAATTTATTTATCTGTGGGAACATGTTCGAATTGTTGGATCGAACAGCCCTAATCTTATTGTTCCAATACAGGTTAACAGAAAGTCTGTAATTCGGTGCAGTCAAAGTTTGGATGTTTTTGATGAGCGATTTCAGTGTATTAACTTCCTCGTCTCGTCTGTCCGTAAACCGTCTGTACAAGGTTTTTAATCTTGACAGGAGTCTGCTTTTTTGTTGGTGGAGTGCGTCAATTGTCGCATTGCGGTACATCGGTACATATCTCGTCCAATTGTATTAGATACATGTCAATCTCTTCGTTTGACAAGTTTCTATTGGACGGTATGTGGAGCTCATTCGAAGAGAATGCTCTCGTCATTTGCCTGGAGAAGCGTGTCCATCGGGCCCTACTGTAATTGTAGGAATGTCCATCGGACGTCTGGACAAACTCTCCTAATTCCGCAAGGTCGTTGGAGATCTTGAATTCGGCACTTGTGAGTTTATGTCTGTCGCCTGTAATCTTGCGTCAACCAGCAGGAGATCCAGATAAGAGCCGCTTTTAAGGAACGACGAGATCTCTGTTGCTTTCAAATCGAGTCTATAGTCGATACAGTGTAAGCAAAACCAGCTATAGAGCTGGTTCCCTCTGTAATTGGAAACTATGATCCCCCAATATCCATGTCAGGCCTTTAAGTCCCCGGACAAAATGAAGTCCGAGTCCAACCTTACACATCGAAAGAGTGAATCGAACTCTGATATAGTTGTTCTGGAACTAGGGTTGCCGGAGGAGTAGACCGATACCGCATACAACCTCCTTCCATTGCGGAGCGAAATGGTCACGATGCAGACCTCCGACTCCCGAAACCTTCTATCAATGAATTTACATTCACTGCATGGATCCTAAAAATACTCTCTGTCTGGGCATCCATTAGGACTTTTGACGTGCTGGGTTCTGCAGGAGCGCCAGAATTTGGCAGACCTGCTCCTCTAACCGAGCCTTTCGCCCTTCAATGGAAGCTTTCCATTCGGGCGCTGGTTCTTGTGCTCTTGGCACTGAGACTTGCTGCACTACGCTCGGTAGTTACTGCTTTTCCGTGCTCCTCTGGCCCGACGCCATTTGGGCGTAGGTCAATTGAGGTGTGACGGGTATGGCTGCCCCGAGCGGATTTTTGACTGTCGGCTGCTTCTGCAGAACCCTTTTTGTTTTCCGCTCTTGGAACTTAGGTCATCCCCGATAGTTGGCTGTGTGCCCCGCGTTCCCGCAGAGTACGCGCTTAAGCTGACTTTTGTCAGTTGTTCCCACTTTCCCCAGAGGACAGTCCTCCACCTTGTGGTTTTCACTGCACTTAACGTATCGAGGCTGCATTTGACAGTTCGACGTGGCGTGCCCAAACCTTTGGCAGCGAACGCATTATATATTGCCATCGCCCCTTCGTATGCTTTCCCATATGCAATCCCAGTCATCTAATGTCTCGATGTCATATAGATTAACGGGCTTGCTGTTGGGTGTCATTTGTACAATATAAAAGGGAAGTTTCCGCCCCTCTCTCTTAGCATTAGCTGTGGTGAAGGGCTTGACCCCGACGATCTCGACACCATCACACACTTGCTCTTTGAGCAGTTGGAAGACTTTTTCCGTTCCAAGCGGCATGGATAACTTCAGCAACATTGTCTTAATTTTTTCTATCTTCGGTGTGAAAGAAAAGAACTCCGTCTCTGAAATCATTAGAGCCCCTTTCACCATATTATGCTGATTCACTGTCTTGCAGCGAATTGCATATTTGTTGTTACCTTTGTTTCTTCTTATGCTAAAATCACCAATATCCGCGGCCGTCCTACATACCTGTGCGGTTTGTAGTATGTCCCCCTCGAAAACATTGATAGGTGGTACCTTTTCCTTTTTCGTTCTCTGCTGCTGCTGTTGGTGTACTGCTGGATGCTGTTGTTGCTGCGGTGCTGTCTTTTGCTGCTGCTTCGGCTGTTCAGATGTTGCTTGTTGATGTTGCTGAACTGCTTTCTGTTGTTTCTGCGTTTGCTGTTGTACTGCTGCCTGCTTTTGTAGCTGAGCTGATTTTTGTTGTTGCTGCTTTTTCTGATTTTTTGCAGATTGCTGTTGTTGGTTTTGCTCCAGATTGAGTGGCAACTGTTGTTGTTGCCCGGCCCGTAGTGCCCTTTGTTCCTCCTCTCTCTTTCTTCTTGCGAGAGCACTTGCACCAAGTTTTCTGATCTCGTAGAGGAGTTTTTGCGTCTTATCCCTCAGATCAGTCACATTTTCTTCTTTGGAGCGAATTAACGCCTCCACTTCTTCTTCGGTGTCGGAGGGCACCGATTCAAAGCTAATACTGCTTACTGCGAATCGTCCCTCCCTCCCGTCGGACACATACGAATATGCGTCTTCTGCATCGGCCTCGTGTGATGCCTCGTTCGATGACGTAGACGCTGCACTTTCTTCCTCGTCTGTTTTATCAGTTGGCGCTGTGTTACGTCGTTTCGAACTGGAGGAGGTCTGTCATTTCCTCCTCGTCTTCGTTACGCCATCTCTAGGGACCGTTGGTTGGTAGCGTGATTCCTCTGCCACCGGTTGATTCACGCCGTCCGCTTCTGGGCGAGCGGACTACCCTTTCTCCTCCATCCTCTGCACTTACTCTCTCCGTCAGAGCAATTTGGAACGCGAAGAGAAAAAAAAAATGTACTGGGTCTCAAACTCACCCGCTCCGTTAAGCCTCTTTTGTGCCGTAATCTTCCCCTAAATGCTCTTCGTTGTCCGACATTTTGTGTTGTTGATATTTCTGTGTTATGCTAACTAATTGGTTTATATGAATGTAACTCATAAATGATGTGTATTTCAAACTTATTATGTAAGTGCAATTTATAACTGTTGTACGTTATAAACATATTTTGTGCACTTCAATATTTTGACATAAGTGTGTAGTATAGAGTTATATAAATGTGTTTAAGTAATTTAGTAAATATTATTCAGGTAAGTTTATAAAAACGTAGGTAAATGTTGTGAAAAATGCACTGTTTGTATTTAATAAAATAGTTTAAAAAAATATAGGTGAATGTTTAAAAAGTGCTTGTGAAGTGTTAATGAATGTGTGCGATTGTGTAATAGTATGCATGTTTTATTGAAACATAAATGTATTTTTTTGCATGTCTATTTGTGTAGCAAAAGGTAGGTTTTCCAGAGACAACTCTAGAGGTTTTTCTTTGGACAGACTTCCCGAATGGCACTATAGACTGTGAATAATTCCTTGGCTACTTTACGAGTGCCGGCGATCAACTCTTCCATCCCACCACAACTTTCAACGGTCGAAACCATTCGAAAGGCTGGCTGAGATGTCAGACGGTGAAGCACGATCTAAGCTTCCAGAATTCGCGTCCAAGACTCAGGAAGAATCAGATTTTGAAACCCTTGATTCACACTACGAAGAGAGTCAGAGGCCAAACGAGCGAGGGTTAGTGGACGACAGAACGAGGAGAAAGGTGTTTTGGGTGCCAACAAACTTAGGCGTATACCGGACTGTCAGCGTATACCATTACAGTTGGGCCTGTAAACGGTAAAATTATCGGACGGATGACGGCACGCCGAGCACGGGATGATACCAACTAGAAAGGCCAACTTAGCTTCTTCTAAAGGAGATCCGAACAGAATATATAAAGCAGTCAAAAGTGAACGGGTACAAACTAGAAGCGGTCATCGACTTCGGAAGTGACTGTGCAATCTTGCGTCGCTCCATCGCAGAGGATGGGGGCTTGAAGTTTAATCTGACACACGGTGGGGAGATTGATTGCTGAGGTTGCGGTAGATGGCTGAAGTCATGGTGCGAGAAAGTTGCGGTGCCTGACGGAGCCAGCCATATCCAATGTTGATTAACGTTGGTAAGATGATATCGACCGATTGTACTAAAGACTGATTGACTACCAAATGGATTCGTAGAAACTCAAAGAGATCTTCCAGTTGGCCGGAAAAGTTCAGAGCATTGACTTGTCCGTCTATAAGGAGTGCAACAGACGTGGCTTTGAAGTCATTGAATATGATCTAGAGAAAGCTGTCCAGGGCATCTCTGTGTTGAACCATCAGATGCTGTTTGAGCGTAGGATAGTCGTTCGATTGGATGTCACATCCGACAAGAGCGAGGGTATAAACTTGCCTGAAGGGTTGGATTGAGTTGGTCTTGGATTCGGACCAAACAGCGAAACCCTGAAGGTGTACGGCCGACAGGGTGCTAGCCAAGGGACCCAGTGAGGATCGAGTCACAGAAGCGGGAACCAAGCGGCAACACGGGATCGGATGAAGCGGTGGTTCGAGCTCCCTGACGAAGGGCTCGAGAAAGACAGCGGCGAAGGACACGGTTCCGATCTCGTGGACGAGATCAATGATAGAATGCGCGAGTTGTAGTGTAAAAAAACCTGCAACAGTGACCATGAAGCTAAGTTCCAGCCATCCCCTCCCTCCCTTGCTGCTTCATCCTCTCTTTCCCCCTCCACTTCCAATCCGGTGGGCTGGATCAAGGTGTCACACGTACCGTGCCGACGATCAGCTTGGCTCCGGGCCCTCCTTAAAAACCAGCTAAGTCGGGAGCGGAGTGCCGGAGCCACCTGGCGATCCTGCGGGCTAATCAGCCTTAGGTGCGCATTGCGGATCTCTTCCTTCAGCTGGAGGAAGATTGAGTCTGGCATCAACGCCAACTATCCCAGTATCGCCGAGTACGATGGTGTTGCACTAGATTAGTTAGATTTCACCCGCTCCGTCCTTTGGCTCTTCATAGACCCCCGGACTACCTCACGAGATCCAGTGGCTTTTGGTCTGCGGATTAGACAGCTGTTTTCAGCCTATGACCAGACAAAGAACTTGAACACTTAGAGAGATAGAAAAGTGAAATTAAAGAAGAATGAAAACTAATAGATTGAGGCTATCGGCAGTCCAGGCTGATGACCATCGCAAAGAGAGAGAGAGTGAAAATCATTACAGTGAAGTGCTGAGACGAATACGAACACGAATACAAGTGGCGTAAAACATCTCAGGTCCCGCTGCGCACCGTTATTTTGCAGCAGGCTAAGCGCGAAGATTCATTGTCGAAGAGGATTTCGGCGGCACGGTTGTGCTTGCACGGCACGACGGGGTGGTTTTTGTCCTCTCTCTCGTACTCCAAACATTTGCAAACAACAAAATTCCGAGCCTGTAACTAGATAAGATAGAAGTGAGAGAAAAAGAGAAAGAGGAAAACACAGAAATACAAAGAAAGCCTAATACCCTAATTCAGAGCAAGGACGGACATCTTAAGGTAGGATAGAGAAGAAATTAAGAGATAGGAAAGAAGAAGAAGGAAAGTGTATTCAAAGACTGTGACTATATCACCAAAAGAGTCCAGAAGAGCGATCGCGGAGCTAAGCTAACTATCCTGATGTACGCCTTAGGTAAGTTACCTAAACTACAGCTATACCTAACCTAGCCCTAAACTAACTTACAACTACCTAGCTCAGCCCTACTACGAATACACGCCCTTCCAGTGTTTGGCGATCTAGATTCTTATGGGCATGTGTGTTTATATTTTAATATATGTAATTACAATTTAGCTTACACTTTGTTATGTGCAATGATTATATGTGTACTTTATATTCTTAGTTGTGGAAATATGTGTATGAATATTCTTCTTGTTAACTTTCCATTGTAACTCTTTTACGTTTCAATAATATATTGACTGTTTCCAAACCCACTCGATTACATTGTTCTCTTGTGTTCATTCGTCATTCCAATTCAAATTGTGAACTTTTAATTGATAACCCTTTTTGTTTTTTTATTGTCCATTAATTCCATATTCATATTCTTGTCGTGAATTTTTGTTTTTTAAACCTTTTAACTGTAATATCGTTTTACTCAAATCATATCTTTCTGGTATTTTATTAAATATTTAATTACCTGTTTTGTAATATTGTTATTCCATGCATACAAAAACTAAAGTGTCAACAAAAGCTGTGATCTACTGGTTCATATTTGTGTAATAGCATTCGCTTGTTTCATTTTCATCCCTGTGCTTAGTGACGTTCGTTCGTAAATAAATTTAGTTGGTGTCAAAACCAGTCACCACATTGGTGAACCCGACGTGATCTACAAGTAATAATTATTTATATATAATATTATTCATATATAATATATATACTCAACACTTATATCGAATAGCAAAATAGCGTCATAGCGGAGATCTAACAAAAGCGCCAAACAGAAGACCAACGCACGCTGAACGGAACCCGCTTCGTCAACAAAGTCTTTCAATGTTCTACACCCACAGAAGCCACATCAGAGAACCACACCTTCGTCGTCGGTAAAAATTCATCTGCGGTACAGAAAAACCAAACTGAAGACTCCCGAAAATATGACCTCCGCAGTCCGTCAATCCGTATAACAACGCATGCATGTTCTATCCGCGATATTTGACCGTCTTGTAACACGATGGCGCGATTTTCCAGTGCAGTTTGACACTGTCGCCGACGCAAATGTATGGAATTCGAAGGAAAGACCTAGGCGTTAGCAACATTACTTCGTGGAAAAAGTGAAGCTGTACAGCTTGGATTCTGCTTACACAGCTGATTACGATAAGCTAATAGCGGCCTTAAAGCTACGGTTTCTCAGTCAAGAGAAACACATTTCTCATTCTACATTTCGTTCTAGGCAGCAACGATGACGGGAAGTTATTGGTGCTTATTCTAGTGACATACGGAGAATCACGCAAATTATGTTTCAAGATTGTCCAGGAGCTATAGCAATAATGCAATTCAAGGACAACATTTGTGCCCGCTCTATCCAAGAGAACGATCACCCTAATCCCTTAACGAAGCAGTGTCAAATGCTATTACCGTAGGAGCCGCCCAATTTTGCTACCAGGATCACTCACCAAGCCTGCTCCCTTGAGCTTCAGAACGAAAACAGTTCGCTAGATCAAGACAACAATCAACGGTGAAGACCACCTGCAAATCCTGTTGCTTCGGTGGCGGAAAAGCACCAGCAGTCAGCGACAAGGTGTTAACGCTGACATCATGCAGACGACCCCAGTTCTACAACAACTTCTTTACCCTACTTACTGTGGCGGTGGTTCTTGGAGATACATAGTATGTATATATACGAGTAGTTCCGTCCAGTATTCACCTTCAATCTACACCAGTCAACATTCCAACGCTATGCTGCAATACATTCCAAACTTCACACATTATGCTCACAGTCATTCAGCTCGTTAGATTCAAGCGTGGAGTAAAAGTGCTTTTGGTCGATTTTCCCCTTTCCGTCAGTTGCGACGGCATTCTGTGATGCAGTCTGCGAAAAGCGTGATAGACTTCTCATCCCAACAAATTAGGATTGGTGATGATCGCATTCAGTTAAATGTTGAAGGCATTCTCCCATTTTTTTTAATTCATTTTTATTTATCACTTATTGTATATACTTACATATTAGACAAAAATTACTACTTGGACGAGCAATGATTATATTTTAACATACTGGCCTTCGGCGGGATCACTTAATCCTAACCTATGTCTCTCGACTTGACCTAACAATGCTTTTTTGACAAAAAGAAAAAAAAAACATTATATGTGCAACTTAATATTAAGAAAAAATGCAAAAACTTAAACTTAAATGTCGTATTGTATTTCGTATTTGTATTTCTTTTTTTTTTCTATTTACATCTTAAAACCTACCTTAACAAACTACCCTAAACTATGTAAGACGGCCATAGGTTGTGGCTGCTCAGCTGCAAGACAGTAACATTTCCAGGGGGATACGCATTTTCCTTTCTACACAGGGTCTAAAGGGCTCGACTAGGTAGTTCCTTCACCAGAATTTTCGATGCTGCATTGCAAATCTCGCAAATCTCTCAGTCTCCTTGTAAGGGCAAAAGCGTCTCGGCCCCTGGCTAGTGCAGCATCTACATGTTTGTTAAAATATAGATACTGATCTAGCCAGATCATCAGGTATCTGACTACAGTCAGGTTGCCCGTGTCTTCCAACAATTGAGAACTTTCGCCAATTCTTTTTCGTATCCGCCGAGGCCTTATACAACGGCGTCCTGAACAATCTGACTTCTGAAAGTTGAATGTCAACCGTCTACCGGTAAGCATGTTACACAGTAGGTACAGCAGTGGTTTGCTAATGCTCAGCCGATTGAGCTTGTAAAAGAGCCCTTCTAACCATACGGTGTCAAAGACCTTCTCCAGATCAATCAGGCAGACACCCGTACATTGTTTCCGACTCTTGTTCCATTGGACATCCGATACCAGTTTCGACGCGGCGTGAATGGTGTCATGCCCCGCTTTGAAACCGAATTGGTTAGCCGGAATTATATTTTTGTCCTTAGTCCAGTTGATCAAAGCACTACTGATAACCTTCTCGAATATCTTGCTGATGTTCGGAAGAAGACTAATTGACCGTAGGTTGCACGGGTTCTAAGAATATTTTTCTCGTTTGGATATGGGTTTTCCAATCAGTTTTCCAATGCTCCGGATAATGTGCATTATTTAGAGCATTGTTAAACAACATCGTGTACATATTAACCACTTCCAGAGGAAGATGTCTTAACACAATGTTCGAGATCCCGTCGACTCCCACTGACTTCTTCTTTATTGATTCGAAGACCGCTTTAAGATCTGTCTTCGAAATGATCGGGGGATGAACCCCTTCGACGGCGATGACATTATCTGCCATGTTAACATCATTGAACACGACAAAGCCAGTGTTCTCAGATCGCCATTGTTGCAGATCTTCACGAAGAAGCGTGTTGTTAATCTGTACGCGGTTTTCCAGGTCGTGGTTCGGGCGAACACTCTCCTTCACCTTGTACACGTCCTGAAAGACCGCGACAAGTATGTCCACCTTTTCTTGTGGGTCCCGACCACATAGAAGTCATCGTCGAGTACGGCGTTATCTGGATCAATACCTGCTGTAGTCAGTATTTATTCATTGTCCTTCGTTCTGTCGAGCTTAAGACACGGAAGATCGCTTTGCTTGTTGCTTCTAAAGAATTTTTTTAACTGCGGGAACAGCCCGGATCTTATCGTTCCAATATGAGTTAACAGTATTTCTGGACAATTAATGCTTGAATGTTCTTAATGAGCGATTTCAGTGTCCTAATTTCCCCATCTCGTCTGTCGGTAAACCGTCTGTACGTTTTAATCAACTCTCCTAATCGGCAATATTGTTAGGGGTTTTGATTTTATTATTTTTTTAAGATCGCTTTGCTTGTTACTTCGATAGAATCTATTTATCTGTAGGAACATGTTCGGATTGTTGGATCGAACAGCCCTAACCTTATTGTTCCAATAAAGGTTAGCAGAAAGTCGGTAATTCTGTGCATTCAAAGTTTGGATGTTTTTGATAAGCGATTTCAGTGTCCTAACTTCCTCGTCTCGTCTGTCCGTAAACCGCCTGTACAAGGTTTTTAATCTTGACAGGAGTCTGCTTTTTTGTTGGTGGAGTGCGTCAAATGTCGCATTGCGGTACATCGGTACATATCTCGTCCAATTGTATTAGATACATGTCAATCTCTTCGTTTGACAAGTTTCTATTGGACGGTATGTGGAGCTCATTCGAAGAGAATGCTCTCGTCATTTGCCTGGAGAAGCGTGTCCATCGGGCCCTACTGTAATTGTAGGGATGTCCATCGGACGTCTGGACAAACTCTCCTAATTCCGCAATGTCGTTGGGGATCTTGATTTCGGCACTTGTGAGTTTATGTCTGTCACCTGTAATGTTGCGTCAAACAGCAGGAGGTCCAGATAAGAGCCGCTTCTAGGGAACGACGAGATCTCTGTTGCTTTCAAATCCATAGCTCTAGTGTGAGCAAAACCAGCTATAGAGCTGGTTCCCTCTGTAATTGGAAACTATGATCCCCCAATATCCATGTCAGGCATTTATGTCTCCGGGCAAAATGAAGTAGTTATCTTCCGAGTCCAGCCTCAGACATCGAAAGAGTGAATCAAGCTCTGACATAGTTCTTCTGAACCTAGGGTTGCCGGAGGAGTAGCCCGACACTGCATACAACCTCCTTCCACTGCGGATCGAAATGCACACGATGCAGGCCTCAAACTCCTGAAACCTTCGTACTTCACTACTATACACCACATTGTGTTTTTTGTGTTTTTTAATGAAGATCGCAACACCACCCCCACCACTGGAATTTGGCCGGTCTCTTCTAATAACATTGTAATTACTGTGCCTGAACTTGCCTTTCTGAGTTAGCTTAGTTTCGCTAATCAGCATCAGATATGGGCTTAAATCGTCCAATCAATGAATTCACATTCAGAGCGCCAGAATTTGGCCGACCTGCTCCTCTAACCGAGCCATACGCCCTTCAATGGAAGCTTTCCATTCGGGCGCTGGTTCTTGTGCACTTGGCACTGAGACTTGCTCACTACCTTCGGTAGTTGCTGCTTTTCCGCGTTCCTCTGAACAGACGCATTTTGGGCGTAGGTCACCTCCACTTCTCCCTCTGTTTTTGGGATGACGTTAGCGCTGCACTCTCTTAGTCTTCGGCATTGTTATCTGATGCATTTGTATTGCGCCTTTTCAAACTATTGGATTGTTTTTTCCTACTCCTCTTTGTTGTGCCATCCATGGGCACCGTTGGTTGGTGGCGTGACCCTTCTGCCGCCATTTACTGGCTCTCGCTGTCCATTTCTATGCGAGCGGATTTTCCGTGCACCTCTATTCGACTTATACACTTTATAAGTGCGATTGTTGGCTGGGTTTCGAACCCAGGTCCTCTCGATTCAAGCTCAGCCACGCTTTCTTTGATCATTAAAAATTGCTTTATTGAAGTGGAAACACTTGCGAACTGTTCAGCGATTTGTGAACGACTGAGACGATCAGGGTAGGACCAATGCTGTCCAGCAAGGGATCGACAGAGCGTTTCCTGTAAAGCAGCCTCTACGAAGACTGCCTTTGGCGAAGCAAGAAGAATCATGATGCAGATGTTATGTCGAAATCTCTTAGAACCTTGATCTATTCCCTGGACATCACCTATTAAGGAAACGCCGTTTACGATGCCGTGCACCCTCCAGACCTTTTTCTTTGTTTCCATCACAGAGCATACCAGATACTACGTTGTGTAAGTGTTAACTCTCTGTATCGCTTTACACAGAAGATTTTTGCTGCGCGACTAATGATCATCTACCGATTTTGCATCTCATAGATTACATGAAGTACACAGTATTAATTAAAGAATAGTGTATGGATTAATTTGTTAAACTCCAATCGAGACAAGCTAAAATCAATTTCGTTGCAAAGTTAATTAAAAGTGTTTATCGTGTAGTAAATTTCGTACCCGAAGAGATCTTTTGGGATCATATATATTCATGAGAACAAGTAAATCTGGTGAATTTACACGGCAATTAATAATATCGCGGATGAACATGGCTGACGCTGCCTTACGTCTGAAACTTAAGATCGTCATATTTATTGAATTCTTCGAATAGAATATACGGACAGCATATCTCGTGAAAATGTGTGTACTTTTACATATCTGAGTTCTTGTGTATCATATAGGGTATCCTAAATGATGGAGGACAATAGATGGATTTAAGACAACTAGTCTCTTACTTACTTATTTATGGTGGCTCTACAGTCCGGGGTGGACCTGGGCCTCAACCAACAAGCCTCTCTACGCATAGTTAATTGAGGTCCCTTCCAAATTGCGTGCGCCACCTAAGTCGCGGTCTTCCTCTACTGTGCCGTCCCTCTGGCGTGGATTCGAAAACTTTCCGGGTCGGATCATTGGTTTTCATCCGCTCGCTGAACAGCCAGTACAGTTCGTCGTTGTACCTCCTCCTTATTCTTCGTTTGATTTCTGCGCGAAGACCTTCTGCGCTGGTGTCGTTGTCTGAAATCTTGCCAACCTTAATGTAGCAGCGTGCGTTCTCTATCGTCATTCTACATAAACGGACGAGTTTGATGGTTATTCCAAAACCAGACATTGCTCTGTATAGCTCGTCTCTACAAATGCTGTCATCGCAGCCTTGAAATCGATGATGGTGATGGGTACCAATTTGTGTGGATTTGTCTGTCCTAAAGCTACACTGGTATGGACCAACCAGGTTGTTGACGAACGATTTTAGGCATTCAAACAACACGACAGATAGTATCTTGTAAATGATGTTCAGAAGACTGATGTCTCTATAGTTGGCGCAATTCTTCGGAGAGTCTTCGTTTGTGGATTGGGCAAGCAATACTGAGGTTCCATTCATTGGGCATGCTTTCCTCCGACCATATTTTACAGATGAGTCGGTGCATGCTCCTTACCAAGTCATCGCCTGCCGCTTTAAAAAGCTCAGCCGGGAGGCCGTCAGCCCCAGCAGCCTTGTGGGATTTCAGTTTAGATATCAATTCATCCAGGACGGGTGGAAGGAATTACTCATCTATATCGTCGCTTACATTCGGGTTGAATGATCCGATCCCCCATATCCCCAGCATCGACTGCGATTCTACTACTTCCTTTTTTTCTTGAAGAACCGGTGTTCGCCTTTCCTCTTCTACTCGTAGAGCTCGCGAGCAGCTCTTGTCCTCCTTTGCAGTGCCGCTTTATATGCCTCTTACTTAGCTGCATTCGCCTGCCGACACTCGTTGTCAAACTAGGGGTTTCGTTGGGGTGTTCGAGTGAAACCCAGCCCGTCAGAGGCAGCGTCTTTGATGACTTTTTGGCAATGTTGCCACTGGTTTTGAATTCTTGGTGTTGGCGGGGTTTAGGGTTCCTGGAAATTAAGGAAAAGGATTTGGCGATCTCTTGCGATTGCAGCCGTCCGACGTCAAACTTCCTCACAGTATATACTTGTCTTGCCGGTGTTCCCAATATCCGCAACCTTACCTTGGCTACAACAAGGTGTTGGTCCGAGTTAATGTTGGCGCTCGACACTTTTGGACATCCATAATGCTGAATGAGTGAATATCGAGATGCAGCAAAGTCGATCAGCCTAAATCGTTGCTAAAGGCGCTCTCTCTTTCTAGTCTTGCGTTGAAATTGCCTATGACAATTTTAATATCGTAGCTATGGCACTGCTCGTTTGTGTTGTCCAAAAGCTAGTAGAAGCTGTCTTTGCTATTGTCGTCTCTCTCCACTGTGGGGGCATGTGCACATATAAGGCTTCTGTTGGTGAATTTAGCCTTGATGCGAATTGTCGTGAGGCCCTTGTTCACAAATTTGAAAGATAGTACTTCTTCCCTAAGTTTGACTCGAACGAAGAATCCACATCCAAACAAGCGCTCGTTTTGTTGCTTTTATCAATCACCGTAGTATATATTACAGGTTTTCATTCTCTTTTTGCCTGATCCATCCCACTTTTTGGATAGTTGCCTTGTAGCAGTCTTGGGCTTCTGCTAATTGTTCGGCCGCATGTGGCATATAAAGGGACCTTACGTTCCACGTACATATTCGAAGATCGTTGGCCTTATTTCGTATGTAGGGTTCGTCATCAGTGATTCCGTCCGTATCCGAAGTTTTTTGTTGATTCGTAACCAGCGTTTCTTGCGTGGCCGTGCAGTGATCGCTTCGCGGTAGCGTGATCGCGGGTGAGTCAGTGGTGCCGGGTTCAAATCCCGAAAAAACATTGAGATCTTTTTTTTTCAAATAAAAGTAAAAAAGACATTCAAGTGAAAAAAAAATAGTATGGAGTCAGCTGAGCGACCCGAGCTCCATAAATCGGGTGATGTTGTACCAGTGGCTGTACATCAGACCACCAGCCAACACACGAGGGGAGGAAGAAAAGGAGGAAGAAGCTCCAGCCACAACCGAGTCTGTCGAAGCGCCGCTCCAGTGTCGGATCAGGCGACACCAAAACGGCCGTAAAAGCCACAAAAAAAAACAGCAACAACAATAACAACTGCAGCAGCCACATCAGCTGTATTGTACGACGACGTACAATACGAGTCGACAGAAGGCGAGGGGAGATTCTCCTACAGCGGAAGAGAGAACCCCTTCTATGCTCTGACGTCATCCGAATCGGATGACGAAGAAGAACAAGACCGGGAGCGAAGAGCCAGAGAGAGAGGGAGGAGCTGGACGCCCACACCCAAGCCCTCCAAATCACATTAAGAGCCAGGAAAGCAGCCAAAGAGGCTGCACAACAACAGCAGCAGCAACAACAGCAACAACAAAAACAGCAACAACAGCAAGAGCAACAACAACAGCAGACTAAACAGCAGCAACAAGTGCAGTCCCCACAGTTGCCAAAGGGACAACGTTCGACAGCTGTCAAGAAACAACAGCAGCCACAGCAGCATCAGCAACAGCAACAAAAACAACAAAAACAACAGCAACCGAAGCAGCCGCAGCAGAAGCAGACGCAGCAACAACAACAGCATCAGCAACCAGCCCAGAAGGAGAGATGCCAGCCGATTAACGTGTTCGGACTGGATACGAACGACGTTGATAAACTATGTAAGTTGGCCACTAAAAATGCATATTATATAAAATATAAAGGGCCCTTAAGATTGTCTGTCCACTGCTCATCAGTGGCAGACTACCATGTCATTAAAGAAAGGCTAGCGGTGGCGGAGGCCGAGTTTTTCTCGTATACTCCAAAAGGGGAAAAGGTGCAGACCATGCTCCTTAAGGGCGTGGATCCTGACACTGATCCCAAGGAGATCCTCGCTAAACTGCGCTAAGCGCAGAGAGACGATATCCAGTTTGTCGGGGTTAAGCCCTTCTACACTGCGGTATCGAAAAGGGAGAACAGGAAACTTCCGTTCTTCCTAATCCCGGTCACCCCAGACACGAAAACAGACAGCCTAAAACGTATCAATCGTTTAGGCACTAAATAAGACAAGACACACACTCCAATGTGCTCGTTGTCAAAGGTATGGGCATGCCGCGGCGAACTGTAACATGCAGTCTCGCTGCGTCAAATGCGCAGGTACCCACATTAGAGGGGAATGCCCTTTGGGAACGGACAAAGTCGAAGACAGGAGCAAGCTGAAATGTGTACTCTGTAAGACCAGCGGGCACCCTGCAAACTATCGGGGATGCCCTAAGGTCCAAGCGATAAGAAAAAGCATAGAGGCCAAAAGGAAAGAAAAAATGGTAGAAGCGAGGCCAGTGCCACGTGCTCCAGCTACCACTGTTACACCGGCAGTTTCCTATGCCCAAATGGCATCAGGTAGGCGACCGGTACAACAGACAGCGCCGAAGGTGGCTGCGGTCCCAGTGGCCAGGCAACCTGAAGCCGACTTGGATCTGAAGACGGTCCTGCTCTCCATCCAGGGGCAGATCGCTCAGCTACAAACACAGTTCCTAGAGCAAGCAGCGCGAGTAGACCTCATCTACTCTACGCTGTTCGCCGAGCCAAACGCCAAATCGGTATGATGGCTGCGCAGGCAGGTCGTAACCTTAAAATTCTAGCAGTGAATGTGAATTCACTGATCAAAACCAAACGCGCAAACTCTGGCACAAGAATTACCACATAATTCGAAGAGACCGGCCCCAATCCTTGCAAGGGGGCGGGGTTGCTCTCGTAATCAAAAAAGGCCTACGTCATAAGGTCCTGTATAGCAGTGAAGTGCGAAGATTTCAAGTGCTAGAAACGTGTATTGCACGCATTCCGCTACAGGGTGGAAAGCGGTTATATGTGATCGCGATCTATGCAGCTGACAATAGTTCCCTCAATCGGAACTTTATTTCAGAGCTCGATACTCTATTCACGAGCCTTTGACTTAGCGCGGCGGAAAACTATTATATCATTGCCGGGGATTTGAACGCCAAACATAGGGAATGGGGTAATAGAGTAATGACAGGGGAACCCCACTGTATAACTGGTTGGCAGAGCACAATATTGAGTTCAAACTAGATTTGCTTGCAACCGATAGGCCATCGTATCCCAGAAGCGGGTCCTATCTGGATTTGTTGCTGATAGACAGACGACTGACTGTACTAGACGTGGAAAGACGCACGCGGAACTGTTTAACTGCGGTTGAGTACGAAAGTGATCACTGCGGGCTCTTGGCGGCTATTCAGCTCCCGAACGAGATGGAAGAATTGGAGGAGTATGTCCAGAGGCACCCTTATAATTATAATAAGGCCTGCTGGTCACGCTTCGCCAGGACTTTATCCACAGAACTACGTTCGAGTGGGATCAATCCTCCGACAAACAGAAACCTGACGAACGAAGAGGTTGACAGGTACCTAATTCAAATGGACGACGTAATTAAACGAACAGCGATGACAGCGATGTTTATCGAAATGCTACCATCGATGCACTCCACGTGCACAAAAGTAGACTGCTATCAAGACTTAAGCTCTTGTACAGGCGGTTTACAGATCCACAAAACTCGGAAGTAAGGTCACTGAAGTCGGAGATCAAGAACCTCCAACAATTAACACGAATAAATTACAGCTTAGCTATAAGCTTGCACTGGGGCAATAAAATCCGGGCTGTACGATCTAACAACCCGGGAATGTTCCCGCAAGTAAATAAAAAGGAAGGAAAGATCAAAACGACATCCAGGCTGTTAGACTTCCCAGGACGACAAACAACGAACATTTACTGACATCAATTAGCATCGATCCAGATGGGGCAGTGCTAGACAATGACTTCTTCGTGGTTGAAGATCCCCAGGAGAAGGTGGCAGCTATTGGTGCTGTTTTCCAGCAAGTGTACACGGTCAACGAAGTAAGTAGGCCGAACCACGACCTGGAGAACGAAGCCTTGCTGAACCACACTAATCTTCGTAGTGAAATAATTCAATGGCGATCCGAGAATCCAGGTTTCACCTGGTTCAGTGACGATAATTTGGCACATAGTGCCGTCGCCAATGATGGAAATCACATCTTGATTTCTCAAGAAGATCTCCAGGGCATTTTTAACTCACTGAAGAAAAAAAAGTCAATGGGAATCGATGGAATACCGAATATTGTGCTTCGTCAACTTCCCCCCGATATAGTACAGATTTACACAACACTGTTTAACAATATGCTAAGTAATGCATATTACCCAAAGCACTGGAAAACTGCTGTTGTGCAACCGATCCCTAAACGGGACAAAGACAAATCTATTCCAACAAATCTCCGTTCGATCAGTCTTCTTCCGTGCATAAGCAAGGTTTTCGAAAAGATAGTCATTCGAGTTCTGAAACAATGGGTAGAGGAAAATAAAATCATACCGGACAACCAATTCGGATTCAGGGCGGGGCATGAAACCACACATGCCGCGTCTAAACTGGTGTCCGACATTCAATGGAATAAAGGCAAAAAGCAATGCACGGGTGCCTGCCTGATTGACTTGGAGAAAGCGTTCGACACCGTTTGGTTGGAGGGCCTCTTCCTCAAGCTGGTCAGGCTTGGTGTAAGTAAACCATTGCTATACACAATCTATGACATGATAATAGGTAGAAAGTTCGTCGTGAAAAGTGGCGACGTAACTTCTACCACGGTCTTTGACATTAAAAATGGTCTGCAACAGGGGGCTATTAGTTCGCCGATCTTGTTCTCATTATTCACTGCAGAACTTATAGGTTCCATGCCGCACTTAATTGCGTACGCCGACGACCTAGTAGCGTACAGATCAGGTCCGAAGGTCGAGGTAATAAATAGCCTGCTGCAGCGTGACTTCGAAAAAATTCAGCGATTTTGCGACGACTGGAAGTTGGCTATCAACTTCCTGAAGTGCGAAACTACCCTTTTCAGGACCCCGTTGTACATGGCGTCGCGGGATATTCGCTTAAACTGGCGCAAGTTCGGCATAGTTGACCCGCAAGGACAGCCGTTAGCTGTGAAAAGTGTAGTAAGATATCTTGGCATTTGGCTGGATCAATATCTGTATTTTGACAAACATATAGATATTGCTCTGACGAAAGCCAGAAAGGCCTTTGCTGCGGCAAGGAGGTTATTTTTCAGTAGCCAACTTGATACCAGGGTGAAGGTAATCTGCTACATGGCTCTTATCAGGCCAATCATGGCGTACGGTTGTCCATTGTGGTTCAACGTGAGTCCTTCCCAGATGGAAAAGATGAGGCTGTTCGAGGGACAGTGTCTTCGGACCTGTCTCCGGTTGTATCGTACACCCGAGTCTGAGTACAAGAAGTACTATCCTAACGAAGTCCCGTACAACGAGGCAAACGTGAACAGGATAGATCATTTTGTTATTAAGCTGATCAGAAGGCACATTGCCCGAGCTATGACTTCTTCCAACAGTCTGATCTTCGGGGCTTACTACCCCAATATTATGTACCATGAAAGGGTGCGCCTTAACGGCTTTATTCCTCCCGAAGCATTCCTCTATTTAAACACGATTGGCCTAATACAGGATACAGACGGATGCCCTGTAATCTTCCATGTCGTACGCCGAACAGTGGACAGGCGACTCCAATACGAACAGGATGTCGCTCGCACCCAGGACGATCTTCTTCGGTTCAGTCGAGCCATCCCCGCTCGAGATAGAAAGCAGTCTGCCAAAGATCGGCAATTTTACTGGTGGTTACACCAAAACCAGTCTCCGCCACCGCTGGCCTTTTTAAACGACCCGGGAGTTGACCATGGTGGCCAGCTTACATAGGTTTTAAGGTAGTTAATAAGAAGAAGAAAAAAAAAAAAAAAAAAGAGAGGATGCACCTCGGCGTATAAATTATATATGTTAAGCATATACATAACATATACGCCCTTGTGCACGCGTCCGTACTGTTACGGACATAATTAAGATAGTCCTAAGTTTTATGTTAGGGTAAGTTAGTATAAGGTAGGTTAAGTACTTTTAGTGTAAGTTTAGCCAAGTTTTTTTTTTTTATAAGTTTTCTTGGCACATAATAAATGAATCAAGTTTGTCAGGAAAGACTAAAAAAAAAACAAGTAGATTAAGCCGAAAGGCACATTTATGATTTTAGATTAGATTAGCTTAGAGTACCCGCATAGGGTCAGTAGGTTAGTATTAAGAACAATTCATGAATTGTTAAGTTAGTTAAGCTAGTTTTAAGTTCTTTTGTCTAGCATGTAAGTTACATTTAATACAATAAAAACAAAATTACACAAAAAAAAAAAAAATGATTTGCATCTAACTTGCTGCAAGACCGTGACCGATTGCTCCCCCTTTCGGGGATACGTAATGCCCTTTCAAAAAAACAAAACAGAAATAACCAGACGACATCTCCGAAATGAAGAAGAAAAGTCTCATTCAACAATTGACATATATTCTAGTATTCTTAACCATCTTAACGGCGAACCATAATGTGAACAATGAATAACTTTCTTAATATATTCATCTCGAAATGCACAATGACAGAATCAACATCTGAAACCCACTTCACAAATGAAAGCTGCCTAAAAATTAATATGCAGTAAAATAAAAATGAGTTGGCGAAGTAGCTTTTTAGGAAGGACTCCAAGTTATCAACAAATAATAATATATTTCTATATAAAAAAAAAATAAAACATATCTGGACATATGGGTTACAACTCTCGGTGACATAAAAAACATTGTAATAATTCAAAGACAGCATTATAAAATACTACGATCTATTTATACATTCCTAATTCAGACATCCATTACGACCTGAAAATTCCAACAATACGAGAAGAGATAACTCATATCCATAAGGAAGCTCCAACAGCCGACACACCGTTTACGGTATATGTTTCAAGAAACACATAATTTTTGAGATTATATATTGGAAAAGATGGTAGTAGCGACAAGACTAATTTCAACGGTGCAGGGAATAAATTCAAATTATTCCTATTTTCCTTGAATTTTGAAGAAATATATTATTAGTAATGTTATTATTATTACTATTATTATTATTATTATAATTATTATTATTATTATTATAAAACATATAGTCGACGACGAACTTTCATACTTGTCGGGCGTGTTTTCCTCCCAAAATTGATAAGCTCCAGTCTGAATTAGCTGAAATTAAGGAGTTAGTATCGCGATCTTCAGTGGAAATGTGCTCCGTGCATCCCCTTCTGTTGCGAAAGGCAGTGCTAAACGTCTAAGCTCCAATGTCCTACACATTTACTATAGTTGGTAATAATTATGGCAGTTGCAGCATCAGTTGTTCAAATTGTGGAATCGATCAACAGGTCGATGAACCCCTAGTGCCCGATACTTCTGTATTGCAAACAGTTGCTGACACTCGTAACAAGCTCAATAATACCGTGGAACCAACAACTATTCCGACGTCGCTTTGGAACTGAAGATTGTTAGCCGACCAAAGTAGCAACCTCTCAGTCAATGTTGGACTATGTCCCGTCTAACTTCAACATTGATCCACATAATGTGGAGTGACACAAACTGATCAATGTCGATATTGAAGAAAACTCATTTTCAGTTTGAAGTTTGGTGTACCAGAGCATATGTTTCCAAACTTTCTCAATCCCGAACTCTGGCCGAAGGGTGTGAGAGTAAGGGCCCCTCGGTTTCTCTCAAAAAAACGGAGTGAGCAGAGGCAAAATATAAAAACTAACATAACGCCGTCCCTTCATACACTCTATAAAGCCGATGTTTCTTTCTCTCTCATAATGAGAACTAAAACCAATGATTTTTTGTCGCTGCTACTGATTAATTGCCTTAACTGAGACCTGGTTGCACGAAGGCATTTTTTCTGCTGAACTTTTCAAAACGGATTTTGATGGCTATCGACGTGATCAATGTTATGCTTAACTTAATAAATGCAGAGGTTGCATAATAGGATTCATCGGATGCTATTGATCATTAATGTGTGTGCATTGAGTATTTTAATACGAGTAATTCTACTTTGTCAAACCTTTATGTTCTTGTGGCAGACATTCC
The DNA here is from genome assembly GCA_905231855.2 of Eristalis tenax. NCBI lineage: Eukaryota > Metazoa > Arthropoda > Insecta > Diptera > Syrphidae > Eristalis > Eristalis tenax. The sequence continues at coordinate 90,231,182 of HG993124.1, read as the reverse complement.
ACCGAGTTCAGATAATTGAATTTATCAAGCTCATATATCTTATATTTAAAATATTGTCGATCTTCTACCAGAGAATTCTTACTTAATTTTTGATGAACTATAGGCTGTTTTTATGGAAGTTGACTGAACAGAACTCAAAAACTTTCTTGGCGTTTATCCTCTTTAAACGTTATTCTGTTGGAATTCCATCGAGTATGTTCTACGATAATGAATCTACTGATGACCGTAGGTTATATGCGATATGTTTGCATCACAGTTCCAGGCAACTTTGTTGACTTCGATATAGGTTGCAGATCAGAACTCCTAGCAATATATAATACAATAACAGAATTGACGAATGATGATGTTCTTTCTGAGCTGTGCCCTCTGGATCCTAGTGCAAGCCTAGCACCTGGTAATATTTCCCCTATAATTTTTAATACGTCACCACAATTCACAAATCGGGATTTAGGAGTTCTATTGTCAACTACAGAACTCTAATTAATCCCGTAATTATCCCAGGCTATTGTTAAGAAAAAAATATATGCTGTGGTTCGAAACCATATATCACAAATTCAACCTTACTATTATTATTATTATTATTATTAATAATAATATTATTTTAAGCATTTTTATTATTATCATAATAATAATTATTATTGTTATTTTTACTATCCCCCCTTCGGGTAGGGGCAAGAATATACCCGAGGTAAGGCATGCCTGTGGTAAGAGGCGACTAAAAGCCACCGTTTGTTTTAGGACAAGCAAAAAAAAAATAAATAAAAATATGCAATGAATAAAAACAAAGGAATTAGTACCCCAGGTGGAATGCCAGTCCCACTGGAAAATCCACACTCTTCGGAGTCAGGCTCTACGGATTCTGGGGAGAGCCAATTATTGCATTCGGACCCTTTTAAAAAATGTTTAAGGGTTAATAGATCACCACCAGCAGGATCTAATATTATAAACAAGCGCGCATCAACACCAATGAAAACTACTGCGTCTAAAACGCAAGTAACTAAAACATCAACAAATTTACATTCTTCTACACACGAAGAACAGGCCTTAGCGAGGTTCGAAAGTCTCGAAAAGGAAAATGCGGAATTAAGGACTAGACTCGCTGATATGGAAGATCTCTGTAAAGAACTAAGAAATGAACTTAGTCAATTAAGGGCAGATAAAATTGAAAATCAAAAAAAAGAGCCCAGCTCGAACGAATCAAAAAAAGTTGAGTATTATACGGATGAGGAAGAACTCGCTCGTGAAACCAACTGGATGACAGAAAGGCGACCGGGCAAAAAACGAAAGGCCGGTTCCTCGCCGGAGGTAATAAAGAAGACAGAAAATGTACATCTTACTGGTAACAACGAAACTAAGTTACCAAAAGAACGGGCACCCCCGCCAATTAACGTACTCGGAATACCAGTGTACAATAAGTTACACTCTATTCTAAAGTCAACAATCCAATCTGAGTATAAAGTAACAGTGCTCAGCAACAATGCATGGAAGATAAATGTCAAGGACTCTGACAGCTATAGATTACTCTCCCAAAAACTGAATGCGCAAAAAATCGAGTGGTACACGTATGAAAATAAGTCCGACCGACCTATTCGTGTCATAGCTAGAGGACTCCATGCGTCTTGTCCAAAAGAAGATATTATTGAGGACTTGAAACATAAAGGCCTAAAAATAGTAGACGCTGCTCATCTATTATCCAGAAGGAAACAACTGACAAATGGATCCGAAACTGTGACACGTGTCGGTTTACCCCTTTTCATGCTAAGCTTCGACAAATGTGAAAGCATAGACAAAATTTATGGATTAAAAACAATTCCAGATGTGACTGTTAAAATAGAAGCCTTGCGCAAAAATACGAATTCAATACCACAATACAAACATTGTCAGGATTCAACCACACTCAAAAGTATTGTCAGAAGGATCCGCGATGTGTCAAATGCGCCGGCGGACATCTGTCGACGGATTGTAACAATAGTAAGACTACACGAGCTACTTGTATTAACTGTAAAGGAAATCATCCGGCTAACTATCGTGGCTGCGAAGTAGCAAAAGAGCTTCAGAAAAGACGAGATAAAATCAAATCGAAACACCGTCAACCACCAAAATCGGCAACAAAGGACGTAGTTCTAAAAACCGTGCCGAAACCAACTGTGATTCGATCGAAAACTGCTGAAATAAAAGGGCAGACTCAACCTGCGTCTTCAATAACTCAAAAAATGAAATCAGCTAATGTGAAATCATCACACGTCGGAGCAAAACCTTCGCCCAAACAGTAGCATCTACAAGGGGAAAAAGCTGCGAAGAACAATCAACTCCCGCTACAAATATATTTAATATTATTTTAGAGAAACTTGACGAGCAAACCAGAACGAACAAACTTATTTTCGAAAGGCTAATCGACCTCGAAAATAAGATTAACAGCAAGCGTACCTTAACATGAATATGTCAATTAAAATTTTAAATTGGAATGCGAATGGTTGCTACAAAAAATTGACGAACTAGAATTATATATTAGAGAAAAAGATATTGATATTTGTCTAATCTCTGAAACACACTTGACGAAGCAATCGTGTGTTAACTTAAAAGGGTACTGTGGTTACCATGCCTGCCATCCGTCCGAACGGGCAAGAGGCGGTTCATCCCTGTTTATACGCGACAATATAGATCATTTAGTAGGGATAAGTATAGAATCTGATCATATACAATTAAATACGGTTCGTGTAAAAAATAAACATTACTCATTTAACGTCGCGTCCATTTACTGCCCTCCGCGTAGTATAATTGATCAAAGCTAGCTCGAGCGAATTTTCCACACTCTAGGCCCAAATTTCGTAATTGGTGGAGATTTTAATGCAAAACACCCCTTTTGGGGATCAATATTAATTTCACAAAAAGGCAGAAATTTATACAGAGCTGGTATGAAACTAAACTGTGATTTTTACTCGACAGGAAAACCAACCTATTGGCCGTCGGATGTTACAAAAATACCTGACGTTGTTGATTTCTTTGTCATAAAAGGTGTTTCTCGAAACTACTTACGAATTGAAGAAAGCTTTGATCTTAATTCAGATCATTCTCCCATTGTACTAGGAAGGAAGTTCCACCTACGTTAACAAATAAACGTACGAATTGGCAAGCATTTAGAAATTATCTACAAGATAATATCGAACTTAGAGTACCGCTGAGAACAGCATACGATTTAGAAATAGAACTCG
>HG993124.1:90220470-90222970 GCA_905231855.2 Eristalis tenax | reverse complement strand
GACGTAGTTCTAAAAACCGTGCCGAAACCAACTGTGATTCGATCGAAAACTGCTGAAATAAAAGGGCAGACTCAACCTGCGTCTTCAATAACTCAAAAAATGAAATCAGCTAATGTGAAATCATCACACGTCGGAGCAAAACCTTCGCCCAAACAGTAGCATCTACAAGGGGAAAAAGCTGCGAAGAACAATCAACTCCCGCTACAAATATATTTAATATTATTTTAGAGAAACTTGACGAGCAAACCAGAACGAACAAACTTATTTTCGAAAGGCTAATCGACCTCGAAAATAAGATTAACAGCAAGCGTACCTTAACATGAATATGTCAATTAAAATTTTAAATTGGAATGCGAATGGTTTGCTACAAAAATTGACGAACTAGAATTATATATTAGAGAAAAAGATATTGATATTTGTCTAATCTCTGAAACACACTTGACGAAGCAATCGTGTGTTAACTTAAAAGGGTACTGTGGTTACCATGCCTGCCATCCGTCCGAACGGGCAAGAGGCGGTTCATCCCTGTTTATACGCGACAATATAGATCATTTAGTAGGGATAAGTATAGAATCTGATCATATACAATTAAATACGGTAGTATAATTGATCAAAGCTAGCTCGAGCGAATTTTCCACACTCTAGGCCCAAATTTCGTAATTGGTGGAGATTTTAATGCAAAACACCCCTTTTGGGGATCAATATTAATTTCACAAAAAGGCAGAAATTTATACAGAGCTGGTATGAAACTAAACTGTGATTTTTACTCGACAGGAAAACCAACCTATTGGCCGTCGGATGTTACAAAAATACCTGACGTTGTTGATTTCTTTGTCATAAAAGGTGTTTCTCGAAACTACTTACGAATTGAAGAAAGCTTTGATCTTAATTCAGATCATTCTCCCATTGTACTATGTGTAAACGAAAGGAAGTTCCACCTACGTTAACAAATAAACGTACGAATTGGCAAGCATTTAGAAATTATCTACAAGATAATATCGAACTTAGAGTACCGCTGAGAACAGCATACGATTTAGAAATAGAACTCGATAAATTTATAGAAGTAATACTGTGCGCTGCGTGGAGCAATACACCTCTCGATAGAAAAACGACTATAAAACATGTATTGCGATATCCACCGGAAATACGAGAATTAGTAAGAGAGAAACGTAAGGCTCGTAAGAAATGGCAGCAGACCTGTGCACCGCAGCATAAAACTCGCCTTAACCAACTGTCTAACATTCTGAAGGCGAAAATTAAGTCGTTTAAAAATAATAACCTAAATACCTACTTGACAGGCTTGTCAGGGAAAAAGGATACCCATTACTCACTCTGGAAAGCAGCCAAAGGCTTAAGAAAACCTCAACCACATGAGGCCCCAATTCGGAAAAAAAGATAAAGAGAAAGCGGATCTCTTCGCAGATCATTTGGAAGAAACGTTTAAATCACGCGACGGACAAACGTTTCCTGGAAACCCCTACGGTTCAAACACAAATAATTAACATTTTTGTATAAAAAATGCTACTTTGACAGAACTTAAGGAAGAATTGAAAAACCTCAAGCCCAAAAAAGCTCCTGGTTATGATTTAATCACAGGAGAAGTTCTGAAAGAATTACCTCAGAAAGCGCTTCTTATGTTTATCTACTTAATTAACGCCGCGTTTAGATTAGAACATGTCCCTAGTCAGTGGAAAGTGGCGGAAATAATAATGGTGCCGAAACCGGGGAAACCCCCAACAGACAAAAAATCGTATAGACCAATTTCACTGCTTCCGATAATGTCTAAAGTGTTCGAACGAATATTACTCAGACGTTTAAGCCCGGTTTTGGAAGAAAGACGACTTATTCCTAATCACCAGTTCGGTTTTAGAAGTAAGCATTCAACTATCGACCAAGTACATCGAATAACTGATGTTATAGAAAAATCCTTTGAACAAAAGCAAGTCTGCTCAGCTGTATTTCTCGATGTTTCGCAAGCCTTTGACAAGGTTTGGCACGAAGGTTTGAAACATAAGCTTCGACAGTTCCTCCTGAGAAGATTTTACACAATTCTATTGAATTATCTAACTGATAGAATCTTCCGTGTGAAATATGGGAAAGAATACTCCCTATTTAAGCCTATACAAGCTGGAGTACCACAAGGAAGTGTCCTTGGTCCCCTCCTTTACTTACTTTATAGCAGCGATATACCGCAGGACGTAGGCACATTTGCTGACGACACCGCCATTTTAGTAACTGCCAAAACTGTCGAAGAATCAACCAGAAAATTACAATGTGCTCTAGATCGGATACACGAATGGACGAACACTCAGCGAATTGAGCTTAACGAAGCTAAATCCGTTCATGTAAATTTTACGTATAAGAACGTGAATAGCTTGCCCGTTTTTATAAATAATGTTCAAATACCCTTCGGTAATGAAGCGAAATACCTCGGAATGACTCACGATGTAAAGCTTAAGTGGAAGGAGCATGTCAAAAAGAAACGTGAAGAGCTCCAATT
>HG993124.1:90212970-90217970 GCA_905231855.2 Eristalis tenax | reverse complement strand
TTATACGGATGAGAAAATGTACATCTTGCTGGTAATAACGAAACTAAGTTAAAAAAAGAACGGGCACCCCCGCCGATTAACGTACTCGGAATACCAGTGTACAATAAGTTACACTCTATTCTAAAGTCAACAATCCAATCTGAGTATAAAGTAACAGTGCTCAGCAACAATGCATGGAAGATAAATGTCAAGGACTCTGACAGCTATAGATTACTCTCCCAAAAACTGAATGCGCAAAAAATCGAGTGGTACACGTATGAAAATAAGTCCGACCGACCTATTCGTGTCATAGCTAGAGGACTCCATGCGTCTTGTCCAAAAGAAGATATTATTGAGGACTTGAAACATAAAGGCCTAAAAATAGTAGACGCTGCTAATCTATTATCCAGAAGGAAACAACTGACAAATGGATCCGAAACTGTGACACGTGTCGGTTTACCCCTTTTCATGCTAAGCTTCGACAAATGTGAAAGCATAGACAAAATTTATGGATTAAAAACAATTCCAGATGTGACTGTTAAAATAGAAGCCTTGCGCAAAAATACGAATTCAATACCACAATACAAACATTGTCAGGATTCAACCACACTCAAAAGTATTGTCAGAAAGATCCGCGATGTGTCAAATGCGCCGGCGGACATCTGTCGACGGATTGTAACGATAGTAAGACTACACGAGCTACTTGTATTAACTGTAAAGGAAATCATCCGGCTAACTATCGTGGCTGCGAAGTAGCAAAAGAGCTTCAGAAAAGACGAGATAAAATCAAATCGAAACACCGTCAACCAACAAAATCGGCAACAAAGGACGTAGTTCTAAAAACCGTGCCGAAACAAACTGTGATTCGATCGAAAACTGCTGAAATAAAAGGGCAGACTCAACCTGCGTCTTCAATAACTCAAAAAATGAAATCAGCTAATGTGAAATCATCACACGTCGGAGCAAAACCTTCGCCCAAACAGTAGCATCTTACTTAAGGTGGCGCTACAGTCCGGGGTGGACCTGGGCCTCAACCAACAAGCGTCTCCAGCCAGCTCGATCTTTAGCTAGCTGTCTCCAGTTTCGCACGCATAGTTGGTTGAGGTCCCTTTCCACTTGCGTGCGCCACCTGAGTCGCGGTCTTCCTCTACTGCGCCGTCCCTCGGGGGTGGATTCGAAGACTTTTCGGGCCGGAGCATTGGTTTCCATCCGCTCTACATGACCTAGCCACCTCAATCGTTGGATCTTCACTCTTCTGGCTAAGTCGATGTCGCTAAACAGCCCGTATAGTTCGTCATTAAATCTCCTCCTCCACTCACCATCTATGCAGACGGGACCGAAAATCACACGAAGAATTTTCCTCTCGAAGCAACCAAGAGCAGCTTCATCCGCTTTTGATAATGTCCATGCCTCCGCGCCATATAGCAGGACTGGGACGATTAAGGTCTTGTAAAGCGTTAGTTTAGTTGTTCGAGAGAGGGCTTTGTTTACCAATTGCTTTCTTAGCCCAAAGAAGCAGCGATTGGCAAGAGTTATACTTCGTTTGATTTCAGCGCTGGTGTCGTTGTCTGAATTGATAGCGGTGCCTAGGTAGACAAAGTTTTTGACTACCTCAAAATTATATCTGTCTGCTGTGACGTTCTGACCGAGACGTCGGTGTTGGGTGTCCTTTCTCGTTGACAGCATATACTTGGTCTTACCCTCGTTTACCGCTAAACCCATCTTCGCGGCCTCCGTTGCAATACCCACAAAAGCGCCATTGACATCACGCTGCGTTCTTCCGATAATGTCAATATCGTCGGCATATGCGAGTAGTTGGACGGACTTCTGAAAGATTGTTCCTCTGGTGTTGGCGTTCGAGTTTTGAACAATTCTTTCAAGAACGATGTTGAAAAAGTCGCATGACAGCGCGTCGCCTTGTCTGAATCCTTTTTTGACATCAAAGGTCTCGGTTAGGTCTTTACCGACCTTGATGGAGCAGCGTGCATTCTCCATCGTCATCCTACACAAACGGACGAGTTTGGTAGGGACGCCAAAACTATACATTGCTCTGTATAGCTCGTCTCTATAAATGCTATCATACGCGGCCTTAAAATCGATAAAAAGGTGGTGGGTATCGATTTGTTGCTCCTGGGTTTTCTCCAAAATCTGCCGCAGTGTGAATATTTGGTCGATGGTGGATTTTCCTGGCCTAAAGCCACACTGGTATGGACCGACCAGGTTGTTGACGAATGGCTTTAGGCGTTCACACAGTACGGCAGATAAGATCTTATATGCAATACTTAGGAGACTGATGCCTCTGTAGTTGGCGCAGTTCAGAGGGTCTCCTTTTTTATGGATCGGGCAGACTATGCTGAGGTTCCATTCATCGGGCATGTTTTCCTCCGACCATATTTTACAGATGAGTTGGTGCATGCTCCTTACCAAATCATCGCCTGCGGCCTTAAAAAGCTCGGCGGGTAGGCCGTCAGCTCCCGCAGCCTTGTTGGATTTTAGTTTGGATATGGCAATCCTCACTTCATCTGGGTCGGGTGGACGGAATTGTTGATCTTCATCGTCCCTTTCATTGGGGTTGAATGGTTCGTTCTGCCTGACAGCGGAATTTGGTTCTTCGTCGCCGTTATACAGTCTGCAGAAATGGTTTCTCCATATCCTCAGCATCGACTGTGACTCTACTACGATGTTCCCTTGATCATCCTTACAGGCTTCGGCTCGGACTTTATAACCTTGACTGGTTAACTTTACCCTTTGGTAAAATTTCCTTACCTCATTCCTGCAGTAATATCCCTCTAGTTTGCCGATCGCGCGCTTCTCATGCTCCTTCTTTTTTCTCCTGAGAAGCCGGTGTTCGTCTCTCCTCTTCTGCTCGTAGAGCTCCCGAGCAGCTCTTGTCCTTCTTTGCAGTGCCGCTTTGTATGCTTCTTGCTTGGCTGCATTCGCCTGCCGACACTCGTTGTCAAACCAGGGGTTTCGTTGTGGTGGCGGATTGAAACCCAGCACATCAGAGGCGGCATCTCTGATGGCTTTTTGGCAATGCTGCCACTGATCTTCAATACTTGATGTTGGCGGCGTAGGATTTCTTAAGAGGTTAAGGGAGACACGATCGGAAAAGGATTTGGCAATCTCTTGCGATTGTAGCCGGCTGACGTTAAACTTCCTCACAGTATTTCTTTGTCTTGGCGGTGTTCGGGATATCCGCAACCTTATCTTGGCTACAACAAGGTGGTGGTCCGAGTCAATGTTGGCGCCTCGGAACGTTCGAACATCTATAATACTGGAGGAGTGCCTTGCGTCGATCGCAATATGATCAATCTGATTGACGGTTGATTGATCAGGAGATCGCCATGTTCCTTTGTGGATATCGAGATGTGGGAATCTTGTACTGGCTACTACAACATTTCGCCCCGCAGCAAAGTCGATCAGCCTAAATCCGTTATCGGATGTGGTGTCGTGTAGGCTGTGCTTTCCGACCGTACTACCAAAGATGTTCTCTTTTCCAAGCTTTGCGTTAAAATCGCCAAGGACAATTTTAATGTCGTAGCTAGGGCATTGCTCATAAGTTTTGTCCAGGAGCTCATAGAACTTGTCTTTGGTGTCGTCATCTTTCTCCTCTGTGGGGGCATGTGCGCATATAAGGCTTATGTTGGCAAATTTAACCTGGATGCGAATTGTCGTGAGGCGCTCGTTCACGGATCTGAACGATAAGACTTCTTGCCTAAGTCTGCCTCTAACGACAAATCCACATCCAAATAGGCGCTGTTTTTGCTGTTTGTAGCAGTTACCGTAATATATATCACAGTTTTTCAGCCTTCTTTTGCCCGGTCCATCCCATCGCACTTCTTGGATGGCGGTTATATCTGCTTTGCAGCAGTCTAGGGCTTCCGCTAATTGTTCGGCTGCACGTGGCCTATAAAGGGACCTTACATTCCACGTACAGATCCGAAGATCGTTGTCCGTATATCGTTTGCTGGGGTTGTCATCAGTAAAATCCTCCGTTTCCGAGGCTTGTTGTTGCTTCGTAACTATATATTTTCTTTATGTGGCCGGGCAGTTACCCCGACGGCACAACCCCCAACCTGGAGGGCCAGTTCCTTTTTTGTCACCCCTAGGACAAGAGGTCGCACTTATAAGTTTGGCAAGTTGAGCTCGGGTGAACTACAACCAGTACCCGATGGCTACCACTTGGAGGTAAAATAAGCACAATTGGTGTGTAGAAAAAGTTACAACACTGGGCATCGCCAGGTTGACGCCAGTCAGTGCCTACCCGATTCCCGCAACACCCAACCACAGTACAACAACAGCAACAGTAGCATCTACAAGGGGAAAAAGCTGCGAAGAACAATCAACTCCCGCTACAAATATATTTAATATTATTTTAGAGAAACTTGACGAGCAAACCAGAACGAACAAACTTATTTTCGAAAGGCTAATCGACCTCGAAAATAAGATTAACAGCAAGCGTACCTTAACATGAATATGTCAATTAAAATTTTAAATTGGAATGCGAATGGTTTGCTACAAAAAATTGACGAACTAGAATTATATATTAGAGAAAAAGATATTGATATTTGTCTAATCTCTGAAACACACTTGACGAAGCAATCGTGTGTTAACTTAAAAGGGTACTGTGGTTACCATGCCTGCCATCCGTCCGAACGGGCAAGAGGCGGTTCATCCCTGTTTATACGCGACAATATAGATCATTTAGTAGGGATAAGTATAGAATCTGATCATATACAATTAAATACGGTTCGTGTAAAAAATAAACATTACTCATTTAACGTCGCGTCCATTTAATGCCCTCCGCGTAGTATAATTGATCAAAGCTAGCTCGAGCGAATTTTCCACACTCTAGGCCCAAATTTCGTAATTGGTGGAGATTTTAATGCAAAACACCCCTTTTGGGGATCAATATTAATTTCAGAAAAAGGCAGAAATTTATACAGAGCTGGTATGAAACTAAACTGTGATTTTTACTCGACAGGAAAACCAACCTATTGGCCGTCGGATGTTACAAAAAT
>HG993124.1:90205470-90207970 GCA_905231855.2 Eristalis tenax | reverse complement strand
AAATGGATCCGAAACTGTGACACGTGTCGGTTTACCCCTTTTCATGCTAAGCTTCGACAAATGTGAAAGCATAGACAAAATTTATGGATTAAAAACAATTCCAGATGTGACTGTTAAAATAGAAGCCTTGCGCAAAAATGCGAATTCAATACCACAATACAAACATTGTCAGGATTCAACCACACTCAAAAGTATTGTCAGAAAGATCCGCGATGTGTCAAATGCGCCGGCGGACATCTGTCGACGGATTGTAACAATAGTAAGACTACACGAGCTACTTGTATTAACTGTAAAGGAAATCATCCGGCTAACTATCGTGGCTGCGAAGTAGCAAAAGAGCTTCAGAAAAGACGAGATAAAATCAAATCGAAACACCGTCAACCACCAAAATCGGCAACAAAGGACGTAGTTCTAAAAACCGTGCCGAAACCAACTGTGATTCAATCGAAAACTGCTGAAATAAAAGGGCAGACTCAACCTGCGTCTTCAATAACTCAAAAAATGAAATCAGCTAATGTGAAATCATCACACGTCGGAGCAAAACCTTCGCCCAAACAGTAGCATCTACAAGGGGAAAAAGCTGCGAAGAACAATCAACTCCCGCTACAAATATATTTAATATTATTTTAGAGAAACTTGACGAGCAAACCAGAACGAACAAAATTATTTTCGAAAGGCTAATCGACCTCGAAAATAAGATTAACAGCAAGCGTACCTTAACATGAATATGTCAATTAAAATTTTAAATTGGAATGCGAATGGTTTGCTACAAAAAATTGACGAAGTAGAATTATATATTAGAGAAAAAGATATTGATATTTGTCTAATCTCTGAAACACACTTGACGAAGCAATCGTGTGTTAACTTAAAAGGGTACTGTGGTTACCATGCCTGCCATCCGTCCGAACGGGCAAGAGGCGGTTCATCCCTGTTTATACGCGACAATATAGATCATTTATTAGGGATAAGTATAGAATCTGATCATATACAATTAAATACGGTTCGTCTAAAAAATAAACATTACTCATTTAACGTCGCGTCCATTTACTGCCCTCCGCGTAGTATAATTGATCAAAGCTAGCTCGAGCGAATTTTCCACACTCTAGGCCCAAATTTCGTAATTGGTGGAGATTTTAATGCAAAACACCCCTTTTGGGGATCAATATTAATTTCAGAAAAAGGCAGAAATTTATACAGAGCTGGTATGAAACTAAACTGTGATTTTTACTCGACAGGAAAACCAACCTATTGGCCGTCGGATGTTACAAAAAAACCTGACGTTGTTGATTTCTTTGTCATAAAAGGTGTTTCTCGAAACTACTTACGAATTGAAGAAAGCTTTGATCTTAATTCAGATCATTCTCCCATTGTACTATGTGTAAACGAAAGGAAGTTCCACCTACGTTAACAAATAAACGTACGAATTGGCAAGCATTTAGAAATTATCTACAAGATAATATCGAACTTAGAGTACCGCTGAGAACAGCATACGATTTAGAAATAGAACTCGATAAATTTATAGAAGTAATACAGTGCGCTGCGTGGAGCAATACACCTCTCGATAGAAAAACGACTATAAAACATGTATTGCGATATCCACCGGAAATACGAGAATTAGTAAGAGAGAAACGTAAGGCTCGTAAAACTCGGATCAACCAACTGTCTAACATTCTGAAGGCGAAAATTAAGTCGTTTAAAGATAATAACCTAAATACCTACTTTACAGGCTTGTCAGGGAAAAAGGATACCCATTACTCACTCTGGAAAGCAGCCAAAGGCTTAAGAAAACCTCAACCACATGAGGCCCCAATTCGGAAAAATCAATACGAGTGGGCAAAGGAAGATAAAGAGAAAGCGGATCTCTTCGCAGATCATTTGGAAGGAACATTTAAATCACGCGACGGACAAACGTTTCCTGGAAACCCCTACGGTTCAAACACAAATAATTAACATTTTTGTATAAAAAATGCTACTTTGACAGAACTTAAGGAAGAATTGAAAAACCTCAAGCCCAAAAAAGCTCCTGGTTATGATTTAATCACAGGAGAAGTTCTGAAAGAATTACCTCAGAAAGCGCTTCTTATGTTTATCTACTTAATTAACGCCGCGTTTAGATTAGAACATGTCCCTAGTCAGTGGAAAGTTGCGGAAATAATAATGGTGCCGAAACCGGGGAAACCCCCAACAGACAAAAAGTCGTATAGACCAATTTCACTGCTTCCGATAATGTCTAAAGTGTTCGAACGAATATTACTCAGACGTTTAAGCCCGGTTTTGGAAGAAAGACGACTTATTCCTAATCACCAGTTCGGTTTTAGAAGCAAGCATTCAACTATCGGCCAAGTACATCGAATAATTGATGTTATAGAAAAATCGTTTGAACGAAAGCAAGTCTGCTCAGCTGTATTTCTCGATGTTTCGCAAGCCTTTGACAAGGTTTGGCACGAAGGTTTGAAACATAAGCTTCGACAGTTCCTCCCGAGAAGATTTTACACAATTC
>HG993124.1:89879731-90195370 GCA_905231855.2 Eristalis tenax | reverse complement strand
GGTGGATGGTGGATGGTGGATGGTGGATGGTGGATGGTGGATGGTGGATGGTGGATGGTGGATGGTGGATGGTGGATGGTGGATGGTGGATGGTGGATGGTGGATGGTGGATGGTGGATGGTGGATGGTGATGGTGGATGGTGGATGGTGGATGGTGGATGGTGGATGGTGGATGGTGGATGGGGAGGTGGATGGTGGATGGTGGATGGTGGATGGTGGATGGTGGATGGTGGATGGTGGATGGTGGATGGTGGATGGTGGATGGTGGAAGGGTGGATGGTGGAGGTGGTGGTGGATGGTGGATGGGATTGGATGGTGGATGGTGGATGGTGGATGGTGGATGGTGGATGGTGGCTGGTAGGATGGTGGATGGTGGATGGTGGATGGTGGATGGTGGATGGTGGATGGTGGATGGTGGATGGTGGATGGTGGATGGTGGATGGTGGATGGTGGATGGTGGATGGTGGATGGTGGATGGTGGATGGTGGATGGTGGATGGTGGATGGTGGATGGTGGATGGTGGATGGTGGTGGATGGTGGATGGTGGATGGTGGATGGTGGATGGTGGATGGTGGATGGTGGATGGTGGATGGTGGATGGTGGATGGTGGATGGTGGATGGATGGTGGATGGTGGATGGTGGATGGTGGATGGTGGATGGTGGATGGTGGATGGTGGATGGTGGATGGTGGATGGTGGATGGTGGATGGTGGATGGTGGATGGTGGATGGTGGATGGGATGGTGGATGGTGGATGGTGGATGGTGGATGGTGGATGGTTGATGGTGGATGGTGGATGGTGGATGGTGGATGGTGGATGGAGTGGATGGTGGATGGTGGATGGTGGATTGGTGGATGGTGGATGGTGGATGGTGGATGGTGGATGGTGGATGGTGGATGGTGGATTATGGATGGTGGATGGTGGATGGTGGATGGTGGATTTGGATGGTGGATGGTGGATGGTGGATGGTGGATGGTGGATGGTGGATGGTGGATGGTGCATGGTGATTGTGGATGGTGGATGGTGGATGGTGGATGGTGGATGGTGGATGGTGGATGGTGGATGGTGGATGGTGGATGGTGGATGGTGGATGGTGGATGTGGATGGTGGATGGTGGATGGTGGATGGTGGATGGTGGATGGTGGATGGTGGATGGTGGATGGTGGATGGTGGATGGTGGAGGTGGGTGGATGGTGGATGGTGGATGGTGGCTGGTGGATGGTGGATGGTGGAGGTGGATGGTGGATGGTGGATGGTGGATGGTGGATGGTGGATGGTGGATGGTGGATGGTGGATGGTGGATGGTGGATGGTGGATGGTGGATGGTGGATGGTGGATGGTGGATGGTGGATGGTGGATGGTGGATGGTGGATGGTGGATGGTGGATGGTGGATGGTGGATGGTGGATGGTGGATGGTGGATGGTGGATGGTGGATGGTGGATGGTGGATGGTGGATGGTGGATGGTGGATGGTGGATGGTGGATGGTGGATGGTGGATGGTGGATGGTGGATGGTTGGATGGTGATGGTGATGGTGGATGGTGGATGGTGGATGGTGGATGGTGGATGGTGGATGGTGGATGGTGGATGGTGGATGGTGGATGGTGGATGGTGGATGGTGGATGGTGGATGGTGGATGGTGGATGGGGATGGTGGATGGTGGATGGTGGATGGTGGGTGGTGGATGGTGGATGTGGATGGAGGTGGAGGTGGATGGTGGATGGTGGATGGTGGATGGTGGGATGGTGGATGGTGGATGGTGGATGGTGGAGGTGGATGGTGGATGGTGGATGGAGGGATGTGGATGGTGGATGGTGGATGGTGGATGGTGGATGGTGGATGGTGGATGGTGGATGGTGGATGGTGGATGTGGATGGTGGATGGTGGATGGTGGATGGTGGATGGTGGATGGTGGATGGTGGATGGTGGATGGTGGATGGTGGATGGTGGGATGGTGGATGGTGGATGGGGATGGATGGTGGATGGTGGATGGTGGATGGTGGATGGTGGATGGTGGATGGTGGATGGTGGATGGTGGATGGTGGATGGTGGATGGTGGATGGTGGATGGTGGATGGTGGATGGTGGATGGTGGATGGTGGAGTGGTGGATGGTGGATGGTGGATGGTGGATGGTGGATGGTGGATGGTGGATGGTGGATGGTGGATGGGATGTGGATGGTGGATGGTGGGATGGTGGATGGTGGATGGTGGATGGTGGATGGTGGATGGTGGATGGTGGATGGTGGATGGTGGATGGTGGATGGTGGATGGTGGATGGGATGGATGGTGGATGGTGGATGGTGGATGGTGATGGTGGATGGTGGATGGTGGATGGTGGATGGTGGATGGTGGATGGTGGATGGTGGATGGTGGATGGTGGATGGTGGATGGTGGATGGTGGATGGTGGATGGTGGATGGTGGATGGTGGATGGTGGATGGTGGATGGTGGATGGTGGATGGTGGATGGTGGATGTGGATGGTGGATGGTGGATGTGGATGGTGGATGGTGGATGGTGGATGGTGGATGGTGGATGGTGGATGGTGGATGGTGGATGGTGGATGGTGGATGGTGGATGGTGGATGGTGGATGGTGGATGGTGGATGGTGGATGGTGGATGGTGGATGGTGGATGTGGATGGTGGATGGTGGATGGTGGATGGTGGATGGTGGATGGTGGATGGTGGATGGTGGATGGTGGATGGTGGATGGTGGATGGTGGATGGTGGATGGTGGATGGTGGATGGTGGATGGTGGATGGTGGATGGTGGATGGTGGATGGGGATGGTGGATGGTGGATGGTGGATGGTGGATGGTGGATGGTGGATGGTGGATGGTGGATGGTGGATGGTGGATGGTGGATGGTGGATGGTGGATGGTGGATGGTGGATGGTGGATGGTGGATGGTGGATGGTGGATGGTGGATGGTGGATGGTGGATGGTGGATGGTGGATGGTGGATGGTGGATGGTGGATGGTGGATGGATGGTGGATGGTGGATGGTGGATGGTGGATGGTGGATGGTGGATGGTGGATGGTGGATGGTGGATGGTGGATGGTGGATGGTGATGTGGATGGTGGATGGTGGATGGTGGATGGTGGATGGTGGATGGTGGATGGTGGATGGTGGATGGTGGATGGTGGATGGTGGATGGTGGATGGTGGATGGTGGATGGATGGTGGATGGTGGATGGTTTATGG
The DNA here is from genome assembly GCA_905231855.2 of Eristalis tenax. Taxonomy (NCBI): domain Eukaryota; kingdom Metazoa; phylum Arthropoda; class Insecta; order Diptera; family Syrphidae; genus Eristalis; species Eristalis tenax. The sequence continues at coordinate 90,192,172 of HG993124.1, read as the reverse complement.
TGGATGGTTTATGGTGAATGGTAGATGGTGGATGGTGGATGGTGGATGGTGGATGGTGGATGGTGGTGGGGATGGTGGATGGTGGATGGTGGATGGTGGATGGTGGATGGTGGATGGTGGATGGTGGATGGTGGATGGTGGATGGTGGATGGTGGATGGTGGATGGTGGATGGTGGATGTGGTGGTGGATGGTGGATGGTGGATGGTGGATGGTGGATGGTGGATGGTGGATGGTGGATGGTGGATGGTGGATGGTGGATGGTGGATGGTGGATGGTGGATGGTGGATGGTGGATGGTTTATGGTGGATGGTTTATGGTGAATGGTAGATGGTGGATGGTGGATGGTGGATGGTGGATGGTGGATGGTGGATGGTGGATGGTGGATGGTGGATGGTGGATGGTGGATGGTGGATGGTGGATGGTGGATGGTGGATGGTGGATGGTGGATGGTGGATGGTGGATGGTGGATGGTGGATGGTGGATGGTGGATGGTGGATGGTGGATGGTGGATGGTGGATGGTGGATGGTGAATGGTGGATGGTGGATGGTGGATGGTGGATGGTGGATGGTTAATGGCGGATGGTAGATGGTGGATGGTGAATGGTGGATGATGGATGCTGGATGCTGGATGCTGGATGCTGGATGCTGGATGCTGGATGCTGGATGCTGGATGCTGGATGCTGGATGCTGGATGCTGGATGCTGGATGCTGGATGCTGGATGCTGGATGCTGGATGGTGGATGGTGGATGGTGGATGGTGGATGGTGGATGGTGGATGGTGGATGGTGGATGGTGGAAGGTGGATGGTTTATGGTGAATGGTAGATGGTGGATGGTGGATGGTGGATGGTGGATGGTGGATGGTGGATGGTGGATGGTGGATGGTGGATGGTGGATGGTGGATGGTGGATGGTGGATGGTGGATGGTGGATGGTGGATGGTGGATGGTGGATGGTGGATGGTGGATGGTGGATGGTGGATGGTGGATGGTGGATGGTGGATGGTGGATGGTGGATGGTGGATGGTGGAAGGTGGATGGTGGATGGTGGATGGTGGATGGTGGATGGTGGATGGTGGATGGTGGATGGTGGATGGTGGATGGTGGATGGTGGATTGTGGATGGTGGATGGTGGATGGTGGATGGTGGATGGTGGATGGTGGATGGTGGATGGTGGATGGTGGATGGTGGATGGTGGATGGTGGATGGTGGATGGTGGATGGTATATGGTGGATGGTGGATGGTGGATGGTGGATGGTGGATGGTGGATGGTGGATGGTGGATGGTGGATGGTGGATGGTGGAAGGTGGATGGTGGATGGTGGATGGTGGATGGTGGATGGGGGATGGTGGATGGTGGATGGTGGATGGTGGATGGTGGATGGTGGATGGTGGATGGTGGATGGTGGATGGTGGATGGTGGATGGTGGATGGTGGATGGTGGATGGTGGATGGTGGATGGTGGATGGTGGATGGTGGATGGTGGATGGTGGATGGTGGATGGTGGATGGTGGATGGTGGATGGTGGATGGTGGATGGTGGATGGTGGATGGTGGATGGTGGATGGTGGATGGTGGATGGTGGATGGTGGATGGTGGATGGTGGATGGTGGATGGTGGATGGTGGATGGTGGATGGTGGATGGTGGATGGTGGATGGTGGATGGTGGATGGTGGATGGTGGATGGTGGATGGTGGATGGTGGATGGTGGATGGTGGATGGTGGATGGTGGATGGTGGATGGTGGATGGTGGATGGTGGATGGTGGATGGTGGATGGGATGGTGATGGTGGATGGTGGATGGTGGATGGTGGATGGTGGATGGTGGATGGTGGATGGTGGATGGTGGATGGTGGATGGTGGATGGTGGATGGTGGATGGTGGATGGTGGATGGTGGATGGTGGATGGTGGATGGTGATGGTGGATGGTGGATGGTGGATGGTGGATGGTGGATGGTGGATGGTGGATGGTGGATGGTGGATGGTGGATGGTGGATGGTGGATGGTGGATGGTGGATGGTGGATGGTGGATGGTGGATGGTGGATGGTGGATGTGGATGGTGGATGGTGGATGGTGGATGGTGGTGGATGGTGGATGGTGGATGGTGGATGGTGGATGGTGGATGGTGGATGGTGGATGGTGGATGGTGGATGGTGGATGGTGGATGGTGGATGGCGGATGGTGGATGGTGGATGGTGGATGGTGGATGGTGGATGGTGGATGGTGGATGGTGGATGGTGGATGGTGGATGGTGGATGGTGGATGGTGGATGGTGGATGGTGGATGGTGGATGGTGGATGTGATGGTGGATGGTGGATGGTGGATGGTGGATGGTGGATGGTGGATGTGGATGGTGGATGGTGGATGGTGGATGGTGGATGGTGGATGGTGGATGGTGGATGGTGGATGGTGGATGGGATGGTGGATGGTGGATGGTGGATGGTGGATGGTGGATGGTGGATGGTGGATGGTTTATGGTGGATGGTTTATGGTGAATGGTAGATGGTGGATGGTGGATGGTGGATGGTGGATGGTGGATGGTGGATGGTGGATGGTGGATGTGGTGGATGGTGGATGGTGGATGGTGGATGGTGGATGGTGGATGGTGGATGGTGGATGGTGGATGGTGGATGGTGGATGGTGGATGGTGGATGGTGGATGGTGGATGGTGGATGGTGGATGGTGGATGGTGGATGGTGGATGGTGGATGGTGGATGGTGGATGGTGAATGGTGGATGGTGGATGGTGGATGGTGGATGGTGGATGGTTAATGGCGGATGGTAGATGGTGGATGGTGGATGGTGGATGGTGGATGCTGGATGCTGGATGCTGGATGCTGGATGCTGGATGCTGGATGCTGGATGCTGGATGCTGGATGCTGGATGCTGGATGCTGGATGCTGGATGCTGGATGCTGGATGCTGGATGGTGGATGGTGGATGGTGGATGGTGGATGGTGGATGGTGAATCGTGGATTGTGGATGGCGAAGTTTCCACAAAATACTTTTTATAAAGATTTAGGAGCTCTATAAACACAAACTACATTAAATGCGAGACTATGTCCAGTAACACGATTCACTAGCCACAATACGTTAATACTCTTCGAGTAATTCATAATGTTCTCTGCCTGTATTCCATGCTTCGTGTAAATAACGACACCACCAGTTCGACATGACATGCTATTACACCTTTGTATATTATTATTTGGTACACCTACTTCTTCGTCTAAGATGTTATCAGTTACATGAGTTTCTGACAACACCATTTTGTCACATTCATACTTGACCATAGGATCATGTAATTCCTATTAAGTTCTTTTTAAGTGTATTTTAAGTATTTATTAAGACTTCAACACTTAAATAAATAACACTAATATTATTTGGTTGCTAGTATGCTATACGATTCCTTTGAATTTCCAGTCTTTTAAGAACAATTAACCTTTATAGCATCTACAGTCATGGCATATATCCAGTCCTAAACCTGAGTTTCTATTTGCTATCACACAATTATTGCACTTTGAGTCAGTTTTATCACAGCCCCTAGTTTCGTGAATCTCACCACATTTTGCACACAATATTTGGTTTTTGCAAACTGTCGCATTATGATTACAACCCCAGCACTTATATCACCTCCTGATTTCACCATAGTCATTTATAAATCATCTGTCCCACACTACACTCAGTCTTCCTCTCTCTATAGCCATTTTGTAGTCGTCTTTTCCACCTCCAATATATCTTTGTAGCTTTTAGTATTATTTTTGATAGTTTTAATCATTTGAAGTCATTTTACATTATAATTTAGATTATTTTTACTTTTGATAGCTGTATCAACATCCTTCACGCAAGGTTTTTTAACTAAGGATTTTGTTTTTCCATTTCATACTTAACCACATTTCCTTCATTTAATATCATTTCTTCCTTTTTAATATTTTCTCCACCACTTCCTTAAAATCATTACAAATGTTAGTTTTGTTTCTTTTTTATAATTTGCGCGCACACAAGGGATTGTTAGTACCCTTAAGTGTCCGGGTTCAAAACACAGCACGGGCTGAAGGTGTAAAAGGAGAAAGGGAGAGGGGTACCTGTGTACATTGGTTTTAAATATCTGCGGATTGTATTCTGGGGGAAATATTAGGCTGGGAAGAGCGTTCCATATTCGTGTCATATGAACGAGTCTCTAAATTTAACTGTGCGTCCGAAAGTAGGCTGAAGGGTAAACTGATGAGCATTCCTGGCGAGACGGGTATTGCGGGTTAATTCATGGAGAGGAGGAATGCAGTTGGCAACCTCACTTGAGCATCGTTTGTTAAAATAGCGATAAAATACGGATAGAGACGAGACGGTATGTCGATGTTCGAGCGAGTCAAGTGACTCTGCAATATTGTTGTATCCTATAAGTTGTATCGCTCGCTTTTATATTCTATCTAATAGGCGCAGGGTGGTTTTGGGGGCACCAGACCAGATATGAGCGTTGTACTCAAGTTTGGGGCGTACATACGCCTTATAAATGAAAGCCTAATCAGAAGGGGTGAAGTATTTCTTGCATCGATTGAGGAAAACTAAACATTTCGCAGCATTTTTGGCGAGCTCAAATATGTGATCGTTCCAACTAAGTGTTGTGTTGATACACATACCAAGGATGGAAAGCTTTCCGGTTTCATCGACACAGGTGCCATTCATGGATAATGGAGTTCAATGTGCTTATCATACGCTGTTGTTCGAAACCATACTGCCGGTCATTAAGAAGCTTCCGCGGTTAGAGATATTTCATAAGCTGACGAGTTATCAGCGTTTCCATGACCTTAGAAAGATGGGACGTAAGTGCTATAGATCGGTACGAGGTGGGTGACGAAGATTCGCCCCTTTTAGGGAAGAGCTGGACAAATGCTGTTTTTCATCTGCTCGGAAAGAGACCGAAAAAGGAGGATAGGTGAAAATCTCACGCAGTGGTTTTGCCAGCGCAGAAGAACACCACTTCAGAAGAATAGGGGGAATACCATCCTTACCAGCGGATTTTGTGCACGTCGAGATCTTTAAGTACTCTTGCAAACTTTACGAGTAAGGAAGTGATTTGTCACATGTTGAAATCAACGCTCTCAAGTACAGGTGGCGACATATTGGAATCTGGCAGTGTTGAGCTAGCTGCAAAATGCGAAACAGGCAGATTCGTTTTGTCTAAAGAGCTGACAGCTTGGATGTCATTGTAAATGAGCGTGGGAATTGAAGACGAGGCGGAATTCTTTACGTTTTTTACAAATGACCAAAAGTGTTTGCTACTCTTGGGACATTGTAGCACTTTTTGCCTCAACTTTTGCTCATACGAGAGTTTCGCACGTTTTATAATTGCATTACAGTCATTTCTGGTAAATTTCAACTTATTCCGGTTGTCCTCAGTAGGGTCGGACTTGTATATCCGGAAGTTCAACTCTCTTAACCTGATAGCCTCTTTACAGCTCGAGTCATACCATGCGTTTGCTTTACACTTCACTCTGCTGATACACTTAACTCTATGAGGAATGAACGATCTCATGCCCAGCAGAAGAAACATTCTGCAGCGGCATCCACGTCACTATCGAGGAAGCATAGGGACCAGTCAAAATTCCTAAAGAAGTTGTTTATACCCCTGCAATCGGCTTTCTCGTATAGCCATACTGTTCTTTTAGGAATTTAGGAATTTGTGGATAAAACGAGAAATTAGCTGATACGACACAATGGTCAGACGAGCCCAAAGGTGACAGAATGTCAATAGAATATTTGTCAGGATGAGAGGTGAGAAACCGGTCCAGGGTGTTGGCGGAATGATGTGCAATTTCAGGTATTCATGCGGGCTCAGTTACTAGCTGGGTCAGATTATTTACCTCAGCAAAGATTTCAACATACCTTCCTTCGGATGTTGTCTGGCCCGAATGTCGAAGCCAATTAAAATTGTGTACATTGAAATCGCCCGCAATGTCGATTTCAGTGCGAGGATACAGGGAAAAACAATTCTTGAGATGGAGTCGGATAGCGCATCAAATTCGTGAAAAGTTTAATTGCTATCCATGTTTGGACATCCATAAATAAAGCAGTAGTGGATTAAATGCTTACGGACATGGGGTTTTAACCACAGAAAATTAAATTCCGGATTGGAACAGAGGCCGTATTGAGGTTGAAGTTGGTAAGTGTACTACATCACTACGCAAGTAGAGGGCGAGACCGCGGTGTGAAAAGAAAAGCGGCACCAAGCTATATCCAGGCAGGTTTAAATCCGGTAAATCGGTATTCTCCCCTACTTGTGTTTCACTCAGCGCCAAGACAGCTGGTTTATAGCGGGATAGGTGGACATACACAGCTAAGTGATTCACTCTAAGCCCACCCACATTGCTCACGTTAACCAAAAAACTTCCCATAGAATACCAAACGCAGATATTAGAAAAAAAAAACAACTCCGACTGCGAGTGGTAAAGCAGAGATGAGAAGTGTAATTTTCAGATTAGCTTCCCAACAACGATCGATGTAGGTGTTATGCCCGTACATCGATTGGAGTTGGTCCACCAACAAATTACACCTCTAAAATCCGCTACGTCAGTCATGCCTCAACCCGGTTGATAAAATCAAACCACAACGGCATTTAACCACAACGGCATTTGCCTATCTCAACTTCTCAATAATCATTCAGCTATCTGCCCAAGAACTTCTGCCAACCATCTAGACAAAATAAGAGTCATCAAGGATGGACTAATTATAGCACGTGACAATTATTTTACCGTGCAAGAAAATGGCCAGTGACTTATTATCAACTTTACATTCCTTATAACCTTCGAGAAATCCATAACCATCAATGGAAGGCAATACAGCACAGCCCATGATGTGGGGGTAATGCATCTACCAGTACCCAAAAAGATGATTTTGATTGAGATTGAATTTGAACACAAAATGTCGCTACCGTATTTTTTTATCCATAACCCCGATCGAACCCACTTTGAACCCAACGTCATCATTTCCTGCACGAGCTGTACCCCTTGATCAACTCGCACTTTACTTAAACGCAGTGTCAATTTCTGCACAAGCTATTCGCCAGCACGCTCGCCCGAACATTCACACTTGCTCGAACGCAGCGTCATAGTCAACTGAACAATCAATACCCCAGCACGTTAATGCCAAACGCCAAACTAATACTCATTGTCACCATTTCCTGCACACACAACAAGCCACAGCACAATCACCTTTAGTTTTAGGTAGCTAAGCTATTTCATTATTGTTTAGGTAGGTTACGTTAACACTTGAAAGAAAGACTGAAGTCTTTTAATTTATATTCAGAAAATGAACTTATTGCTCATTTAATGGCTATCACGTAGATTGCAATATTAGTTTTTAAGTCTCAAATAAGGGTTTTTACTTGTAGATTTGTTCAATTAATAAGTGAAATGAATTGTATACGTGATTAATTATAGTTATATATAGATCAATCATAAAAGGTGCTAAGTAATATATCCTAAATCTATTTAGCTTGTATCAAATTTTTTTGTAACCACGGATTTCGGTGGTAATAAAGCGAATCTGAATCTGAAATGTGCTATCAACCTAAATGCTAAAGCAATTATATACAGTCCACTGAAAATCCAACTTCACATTCAGTTAACATTCAATCGTATCATTTAAAAATATTGTTACCACAAATACGGGTTCGATCACTGGATTGTGACGAATGGAACACAAAAGTTCACTATTCACAATATACACGAAATATTTTGCAAACACTGATGTACTTCTTATCATTACGCTTTAAGAATCACAAAAACTCTTCCTAAAATCAATAAAAAAAATTTGTTTCAGGCTGAACTGATTTACACTTTGAACACTATAAAATCACAAACTAAACTCTACTAATTCTTCAACTGAACTGAGTGTAATAATTATTTGACTGGACTGAATTGTAATAATTCCTCAACTGAACTGCACTGTAATAATTATTTAACTGAACTGACTGAACGGACTGCCATCGATCGTCGTCCCCATAATTATACCTCCCAATAGTTCTTCTAGATCATACTGTCGCCACGAGTCTATGGAAATTCCCCGCTGATGATTATATAAATGTTTTTTTTTCTTTTTGGTAGTCTATCAGTTAATGGTGGCGACATCCATTCTTGCAGTATGTACAACAATTGCGGGAATACTCTTTGGAGTTGATCGTTCTTCCAATTGCGGATCGATGGCCTTTGTTGTGTCGGTTTAACTAACATTAGTTGGGTAGTGAACTTACATTAAGCCACACTTACATTAAACCTTTGACACAGGTTCAGAAGTCGTTGAAACTATGCAGAAGATCTAGTAATAGGAATTCATATAAATCCTAAATATAAAAGACGGTTTGAAAACAATTGTTTTTGATTTACTTATGTTTGCAACAATAACTTTCAACGCCGTCTGTTCAAAAACCAAATGCTAACATTAGGTTTTTCTCGAGACCAAGCCTTAAATGCCATGATACTCGTAAATGTCATGAAAAGAAATTCGAAATTTCAACGCGAATTTAACGACAGACTTTCCAATCCTAAGACTCACGCAGTTAAAACAGGTTCCTGGGACCCTATCCTATTGTATTTATGCTCAAATTGACTTAAACTTTAACTCTTTCCTTTTGGGAACAATCAATTGCAAATCCAAGAGATATTCCGACATTGGATACTTATCTCACTAATCGTTACAGAGTTAGAAACCGTTTCTGATATAACGGGTTCATCGAAATCAAAAGATACCACCAACAAGTTAAAGAGTTTCAATCCAAATAAGTCTCAGCCACAATATCATCGATCTTTTCATACCAACGACAAACCATTAAATTGCAAGCATTTCAACGCATGTCTGAATTTTTCTTATTTTGCTTTTATATGGAAGACCACAAAGGTTGACACAAAGCCTGGCAAACCTAAGGATAGCCCTGACAACCACATACCCATTAGTCAACTCAGGAGTATGAGTAAGTTAAAATTGTCCAAGATTTTCAGTTTGGTTTTCGCAAGAACCAATCAACCTGCCACCAAATTCGTTCGCGTTGAAATATTCGTTATTTTATTTTTAATATTAATATACTATTTAATATTAAAATACTCGAAAATGGTGGATAATTGTGGTGAATGTTATACTGGCATTCTGTCTGCAGAATTTTTTAGCTGCGGAGGATTTTGCTGCAGAGAGTTTCACACGAAGTGTGTTGATTTGTCTGCGACAGCCCTCCAGCTCATTACATCAACAGACAGTGTATGCTATAAATGCAAAATCTGCAACAATGTTCCATTTTTCGGATTGTTAAATAAGCTCACTTCAATGACAAAGGAATTGAGCATAATAAAATCGGAAATTCGTGAAATGAAGTGTAATTCTTTACAGATCTCGAATGCCAGTGAAACGCCATTGGTAACGGATGGCTCAGTTGAACCACCCGTTGCCCCAACATCGGGAATTAGTGAAAACGCCGAAAAATGTTAGAAGGTTTTGCCGAAAAAACCTGTAAAAATCTAAACGCGAAAAAAAAAACATAAACAAATCGTAGGCAACGACGCGTCTGCTTCCGATCTTGTCGCGAATTCCACGAAAGAGATTCACGCAGCTGCTTTTCATGTTAACACTACGAAAAGTGCTGTGAAGAATAAGATTTCATCCAAGTTGAACTCGCCGGACAGTGACATTAAATGTATTAAGCTTGTTAAGTCAACCGGGGACTTAAACAAATTAAACTTTATTAATTTCAAAATATTCGCATTAGATCCGTCAAATTGGCAGTCGGGAATTAAAATCAAGAAATTTATAAAAAAAACGGAGTTGCTTTGCCCGTCGCAAAGATCAAAACATAAACACTGATCAGCTGCGAGGGCAAGGCACCTCCGTTAAAACCTATTTTCTGTATTATCAAAATGTTGGTGGTATGAGAACGAAATTTAAAGAAATTTTCATTTCTCTCTCTCTGACCACCAATATGATATTGCTGTTTTAACAGAGACTTGGTTGTACCCGCACATCTGTTCTACAGAAGTTTTTGATGGCTCATATGTGGTTTACCGGAATGATCGCTGCAGATCTAGTGAGCAGAGAGGTTATGTATCAAAAACACGTTTGATAATAGATGGTTTGATTGATTGAGCTTATTTCAAATAAACAATGTTCGAAATAGTTTATACCGAATTTTAGATTTAGTATTTTTAAACAATGAAGTAAACTTTAAAATATCAGAAGCCTTGAATGTGATTGATTCCAATAAAATTCATCACAAAGCCTTACTTTTGGATTTTAAATTCTTTTCTTACGGAAATTGTAGTAATAACAATGCCGGCTTAACTTATAAATTCGCTAAGACCAAGTTTGTTGCACTGAATGAATACCTAAATCAATTCAATTGGGATGACATGTTGGATTCCCCCAATTTAAAAGGTAACTATGATATATTTATGAATAAAATTAATTCTGGTTTAGAGTCATTTGTTCCTTAAATGCGTCAAAGAAATCGATGGAATTTAGAATTCCATGGACAAACAAAAGCTTAGTAAATCTACGAAATGTGAAAAGGAAAGCATATTCGAACTATGTTTCAAATAAAACGAGTTTAAGTCGTGAACGATTTTTGAGATTCAGGAAAGAATATGAGTTCTTAAACAGATTTTTATATAAACAATACAACAATACATTTTGGAATTACGTTAATTCAAAAAGAAATTCCTTGAGCTTGCCCAAGAGAATGAAATTTGGTAACGTAACTTCAACAAACTCGGATGAAACCTGTGACCTATTTTTGAGTCTGTCTATAATGGGTCTCCGGTCCAGACAACGATTAACCATTACTCTAATATACCCGAGGTTCTTGATATAGGTGTATTGGAATTTGCGGATCAGGATGTAATTAATGCCTTAACTAATCTTAAAGTAAATTACAGCCCAGGCACCGATGGGGTCCCGGCTGGTATTTTTAAAAAAAAGTTGGAATTCGCTTTATCGTCCACTAAGAATTATCTTTAATCAATCCCTAAAAATTGGTGAATATTTAAATTAATGGAAGTATTCTTTTCTGACGCATATATATAAAAGCGGTGTAAGTCAAAAAGTAGAAAACTATCGACCAATATCCAAGCTTTCATCGAGACCAACGTTATTTGAAAGTATTGTAAAACATAAAATATCACGTGGTAAAAGAATTATTTCTAGTAACCAGCATGGCTTTATGCAGGGTAGGTCATGTGCAGCTAATTTATCATTATTTTCAAATTACATTTATACAAATTTAGAAAATCAATTACAAGTTGATGTACTTTACACCGATTTCTCGAAGGCCTTCGATAAAGTACATCACACTTTGTTTTTAAACAAGCTAAAGTCTTTGGGATTCCATTCGTCAATTCTAGAGTGGTTTTCCAATTACTTAAAGGACAGGAAGCAATTGGTAAAGATCGATAGTTTTAAAGTTACATCGGGCGTTCCATAAGGTGGCCATGTGGGGCCATTACTCTTTCTTCTGTTTATAAATGATGTTCAGGAAATTTTCAAATATTGTAAAATTTTAACATTCGCAGACGACTTTAAATTGTATTTATCTATAAATAGTTTAACTGATTGTAATAATTTCCAATTGGATATCCATGCACAGTGGAATGGTGCAAGCACAATGGACTAAAGCTGAATATTCAAAAATGTAATATCTGCACGGCATATCGAATTGCATCCCCGATTGTCTATGATTATTTCATAAATGATCATAGACTTGGTCGCCTAGAAGAGGTTAAAGATCTGGGTGTAATTTTTGATACTAAATTAAATTTTGCATTACATTATGATTATACATGATTATATTTCTGAAAAGAAATAGTAGAGATTTTTGGAATATAACTAGTCTTAAGTTCATCTATTGTTCGTTAGTCAGACCGTATTTAGAATATTCTTCCATCATTTGGGATTCCCCATATGATACACAAGAACTCAGATTCGAAAGAGTACAAAAAAAATTTCACGAGATATGCTGTCCGTAAATTGTATTCCTTCGAAGAACTCCCTAAATATGACGATAGATGTAAAATAATTGGCTTGCAAACCTTAAGCTTCAGGCGTAAGGCAGCGTCAGCCATGTTCATCCGCGACATTATTAATTTCCGTGTAAATTCACCAGAAGTACTTTTTCTCATGAATATATATGCTCCCCAGAGATCTCTTCGGGTGAGAAATTTACTATACGATCAGAGGCATAGAACCAACTATGATTGTAATTAACCTATTACAAGGTGTATAAACACTTTTAATGAACTTTGCAACGAAATTGATTTTAGCTTGTCTCGATTGGAGTTTAAAAATTGATACATGCACTATTATCTAATTAATACTGTTTATTTGATGTAATCTATGAGATGCAAAATCGGTAGATGATCCTTAACCGCGGAGCAAAAATCTGCTGTGTAAAGCGAAAAATCATATTAAAACAAATGTTGGTCTTAAAACAGGCGTAGTATTATTAGCTATAGCAAACGCTTTCGATACGGTACTACATGATGCCCTTGCTTTTAAGCTTTAATAATACAATTTCCCTAACCCTTTCGTAAATATAATTCGGAGTCATAAGCAATAGACATTTCACAGTTTGCATCGGAAACGCTTACTCAACTCTCAATAATGCAGAATTTGGTGTTTCTCAAGGATCAATTCTGTACCCAACATTATTTAATACATATTCTTTAGAATTACTGGCGAAAGTACACAACTCGCTATGTTTGCTGATGATAGAGCAATTTGCTCATCGCTAGGGCTTTCTGTAAACGTCCTCAATTTCCTACACCGATCCTTAAATAATTTTATAAATCATTTTGCCATCAGTCGCCATTTTAGAAGCAGTCTGGTAAACGTCCGAAACAGACGAGTAGCGGACATGTGGTTGGTACGAAATCATCTCATGATAGCTACTGTCCAGTTGCGCACTGCTGCCGTTCGTAGATATAAAGACACAAGATCAACATCATTACATAGATTATTGATATGGTGTATGGTTGAGGCTTGTTTTTCATATACTTGTTGCATACTCTTAGGTGGTATGTAACTAGCAAGCAAAAGTAAACACTTATTTGAATGAGTGTGAAAAGTAGTTGAAATACAACGTTGTTCGACATCAGTTAAGAATAATGAAATTTGTTTACATAGAAAACAAGTACGGAAAGCAACAATAATACCGCCACTACGATCTTTGGCTGATTTGCATCGGTCGAGCTTAAACGAAATACATTGTGCAGCGTTGAAGATCTCATTTGATGAAATATTCGGATAAGGCGGGATATGAATGAAAGGCTTAAGTTGAATGCCTAGTGACCAAACAGATGGTACTCTGTCATAAAAATACTCTGAACACCCAACATGACGTTTATGTAGGGACTCGATTTTGGATCGGCATCACTTTTGACTGACTTTTTTCTTTTAGTAAAGCACTTCCTCCCAGAGCTTTTACTTCAGTGCAGCATATAAAACTATGAGCGCTTGTGTTATCATATCTTTTTTGTTACACTTATGTATCACGGAGAAGTCTAAGATTGCAGATGGCACATTTGTCAGATATTATGCATGATAAATATAGAAAAACTTGGGAAAATTCTCAGAAAGCGAATGGAAAGCACATTTACACTGGTGTTCTTACGGTAGTTCTATTTTGCAACTTTCTATTGCTTTTTGAAGTGGGCTGTTATTCCAAACTGCTGCATTATAACTAGAACCAGTTGTACTAACTAGAAGAATCTTCTTTTGGATATGAAGTTTTTATATGTGTCCCATCCAAACATCCCAATACAAAAAGTAATGAATTATAATGCTTTGTTGAATAATTTTGTTCAATAATTTTTCGTTGTGTTTCTCTACTCATAGACCATATTATTAACCAGTTCTGTACTTTTAATATGTGTGCTATTGCATTTGTGTGCTGTACTTTTCCCAAATCAAAACCGAACAGATACCTCTCGGAAGCTACACTAATTAGTAAGTTTAAAAGAGCGTTGCATATAAATAGTTCTACACGTATTTATTTTGTAAACACAGATTTACTTCTTAGATTACTACCAGACTCTTTGCTGCCTTTCAGGCTGAACTGATTAACACTTTGAACACCACGAAATCCCAAACAGAACTTTACAAATTCTTTCACTGAACTACACTAATTCTGCAAATGAACTGCACTTTAATCATTTACCAACTGAACTGAACTGTAATAATTTTCAAACTGAACTTTACTAATTCTTCCTCTGAACTGCACTCGCACCGACCACCGTGCCGATATTTATACCACGAGTCAATGGAATTTCCCCACTGACTCTTATATCCATGATTCTTTGCAATCTATCAGTGTATAGGTGGCATCCATTCTTGCAATATGTACGAGAATTTTGGGAATACTCTTCGGATTTGATCGTTCATCTAATTTCATACAGATGGCGTTGGTGTCCTAATTATCTTATACTCATATGCGTCATACCATTGACATCACACTACACACCACCTAAACTTGTTCGTCCCGAATAAGATTCAGAATACCTGCCTGTACGGTGGGGGCGATCCCAATGTGTTTGCAACCTTCGTGGAAGTCCTTTGCTCCATTGCGGGTCGTGAAACAACGCCATTCGCCGATATTCAAAATCTCCAGAACTCTCCTTAACGTCACCCTTCTTCCTGAAACGATGGCCCCTTCCTGGCTCTCCTGGTAGTCCAGCGTTGAGCTGCTGCATTCCTCCCTGGTCTCGTGATTGTGGTCCCTTTCCGCAGATATCACTTGCCTGGATCCATTCCCTCACTGACTGCTGGCATCAAACCCCATGGAATCCCTGTTCTACTTTCTCAGCTCTCCTTGTGATGTCCAGATGTCCTTTACTTGATCCCTAGTGATTTCACTCTGCACCCTCATATACGCTCTTCCCTGGGACCGGCACAGCACTTTCACTTGACATTCCCTCTTGTGTCGGTTTGGCTCCATGTTCTGCGCTGTCTAAAGTTGTCGATTGATCCAGATCGTCCTCCTTCTCCTTTCGGATCCGCTGCAGCGAGCGCTGCTTCTCTCATTGATCCTCGTACACTTGCTCTCCCCGACATTCAAAGTTATCTCAGAATTGTTGTACCTTAGAATTCTTCGCTCAAGGTCCAATGTAATGCCCGTCCTAATCAGAAAGTCCGCTCCCAGAATCAACTCGCACATCTGAAATTAGGAACCTGTGCTCAACTGTCGTACCGCCTATTGTGATTGTCTCGTTTAACTTCCCAAGTACTTTCGCATCATCACCCGTAGCAGTTCGTAGCCGTATCCCGTACAACGGCTCCACTTCTTCAACCAGATCCATCCTTAGGATCGAATGTAATGCTCCCGTGTCCAATGTTACTGCTAACCGCCTTCCTCCAACGATGCCATCGAGAGATGTCGAAAGTGCTTAACGTGAATACCCGGCCAATTATTGGCATACTTCACGGTGGGCCTACCCACAATAACGGAGTCAAATTAAGCGTTGACCACCGCCCTGAGGAGGTAATTACCATCCCAGTAGCAATTTCGTGACGCTTAAGGACGACCACAAACCTTGCTGAAGGCGAGGCCTATCTAGCACCTCTTGCATCCACATGCTATACGCTCCCGCGATTTTGGGCAACCACAGCCACCATGATACTCCCACTAGGGGGCCTACCTCTTGATAGCTCGGAAAAGGAGGTTGGGAGCCTGACGGCACCAACTAACCTTTCCGGGGCCAGCTATCTCCCATGGTGCCAGAATATAGCCTCTGGTCAGGCTTTCGCAACCGTGAAGGTCACTTCTAGATAAGTGCTTTAACACTCAAGGACTAGCAGCCTTTTAGATGATGCACATCGAATCAGTGGTCGAGGCAGTGACCAACGGTCGACCTTCATCATCTACACAAAAATACCGCAGACTACACTAGGACTTACACCAACCTCATATAGCCAGGACTCTGTAAGAGTCCAGTACCACAAACTGAGGCCAGCGCAAGTTGAACCCCCTGTAAAACAGCAGTTTCTACTACAAAGGACAAACAGTGCCATTATTGCCTCCGAATTTGAAAGATCTGTTCGGCAAAGATGGCTAGATTGTCAGCCGTCTCCCTTGAGAAGAGAACACGACTGAAATCCCAAGTGTCACCTACCTGCACTATACCCATCGCAAAGATGCCCACACGCATAAGCAACCTCAGGAAGGAACTCGAAAGTTACTCTTCCTTTGGTGCTCTCCCCCCAACGCAACTGCCATCTGGAAAGAACACCATCCTCCAACAGAGCCTTCAGTTCGCGGGCACTTAGACCCTGAACGTTCTGGCACTCGCTCCAGTCAGATGCTGAGAGTGGCCGCTGCCTCCGCAACCTGCCAGCCATACCACGACGTATGACCTCCAGATCTAGCGGTGGCACACCTGCCAACACTTGTAGAGCCTCCGTAGAAACAGTCTTGCATACTCGAACTGAACCAAGGAGCATAAGTCTCTGACAACTCAGAAGCTTGCTTCTTCCTGTCACGGTCTTAGCAACATCGTACCATACCGATGCACCAAATGCGGCGCAAGCAACAAATAGTCCACCATATACGGTACGGACTGCTCGCCTTGACAGGCCCCAGTCACATTTCAGTACCCTTCTGACTGCTGGCACAAGAGACGTGAGTTTTTTCTCTCACCTTAACAAGATGAGGAACAAAATTCATCCTCTCTAGACTCACCCCACCAGCTCTAACAACTGGAGGCCGATTCAAGGATAACTTACCCTTGAGCAGCATCAAGGACGTCTTTTCCACCGCAACTTCCACACCAACACTCGATCTCCAGGCAGTCACCAAGCCCATGGCCTCCGTACCCCAACTCTCCAGCTCAGCACGAGACTGGCCTTCGAGAAGGAGAAGGAAATCATCAGCATAAGCGACGACACTGCAGTACGACTGCCAGGATGAAAGACGCAGCATCAGAGGATCCATCATCAAGTTCCATATATATGGACCAGCAACAGACCCCTGAGGACATCCCCTCTCAACACCTACCATCACACTGTCAAACGAATTGACAACACGAGCTGATCTGTTGGAAAAATAGCTCTTCCAGATGCTCCCCTCACTAACCCCTACCTCACGCAACCTCCGCAACACGCTTGCCCAGTCAAGGCAATCGAAAGCACCCTTGAAGTCAATGAAGACGCCACTTGGCCCTCATGATTGATGGCCAAAAGCTCCAAGGATTTCCTCCCCCGACAAACACGGTAAAGCTGACCCCAGGGGTCATCACGGTGTTCCTCGGCAAAGGTCCTCCAATTTTCATTCTTACTACGGACAAGCATACTCTTGTATTCAGCCAAAGCATGCATATAAGCAAGCTTTGCCTGATCCACGTCTGCAAGTCCGCGACGCCTACAAGTTTGGAAACGCATTCGCAATCTCCTAACCTGCTTACGCTTCACATTCAACTCAGATGTCCACCACTTCACCCTTTTCCGATTCACCATACGGCTTCTCGGAAAGAGTTGGCCGTTGACATCCCACATACATTCATTGATGAGGGCAACCTTACAATCGATACCCAAACGTTGAAAGGCCTCAAGCGGTGTTGATGTGACCTTTCTCGCAATTTCACTCTTGTACATCGACCAGTCGACATTCCTGAGAAGCCAGCGCTTCTCATTCCAATTTTCCTGCACATCTAACGTACCATTGGAGCAACAACCTCAATGAGGCTGTGATCACTCACACCTTCAGAACGTCGGATGCGCCACTGAAAATCAAAGCTACGAAGCGCCGTCACATTTGCCAGGGTCACATCAATATCGCTTTGCCCGTTTGGACCATCAAAAGTATACAGGTCACTAGGCTGATTGAGTACAGCAACGCGATTAACGGCTATCCTTTCGCTTAGCAGTTCCCCCCTGATGGTACTGTAAAATTGGGACGTGCGTCCTGTCATCTTACTGAACCACAAAGGAGAGACTACATTAGCGTCAATGCCAAAAATCGCAGCGCTATTCCCAATCAGCCGTAGCAACTCATCGAGGTATGCCAAGTACGGTTCAATGTCCAAGGCATGCTTAAAGGAAAGGCTGCATAAAATCAGCCTACCAAAGCTACCCTCAACATTCACACACACACCCCATTCAGCCTATCAGGGAACACACAGTGTTTACATCATTTACTACGACAGCAGCATGACCACTGTCGTCCACGAACGATCGCATGTGCGCAGGCAATCCTCTCACATGTCCTGCAACAGTGTAAGGTTCCTGCTACAGCGCAAAGCTACACTGCGAGCTACACAATATCGGTCCCAACTCGAACATGGCTGCTCGAGCACCCTGGCAGTTAAATTGGATTAATTTAACTGGCATTTTAGTCTCTGGCACTCGCCCTGGCCACCGCCGCAGCATAGACTGAACAATCCATGCTTAGCATAAAGTGTCCAGCTGGGTTTCCCCTGAAGTCACAGTCACGGCAATGAATTGCATTACCGCAATCGCGCTTGGAGTGGCCCGACTGTCCACAACGCCAGCACACAGAATCCTTCTGCCTACACCTGGATGCGAAGTGATCCAGGCCGAGACACCGGTTACACCACTGCACCAACGACTTCTCCTTCACCAAGAATGAGAAGTGCTTGATGTAGCACCTCCCCTCTCCGAGAAGGATACCCGCGGCCCTTGGGCTGCACACTAGGACAGCATTAAGGCGTCCATCACCCGTCACCCAAGGAGTGGATAGGCAAACCTCCTCTTCAAACTCCAGCTTGATGAACTTGCATAAGTTTAACTTATGCAACTCACCGAGGAACTCTTCAGGGGAAATCCGCTTCTCCACCCTCTGCACGACAAGGGACTTACCCCTTGCTGCTTCGGCCAACAGACCCACCTCTTCGAGCTTTTTATGCCCGAGAAAAGCATCCCGCTCGGCTACCGATGGCGTGCAGACCAGAATGCCACCCTGCTTGCCAGGGCGCACAGTATGCACCCTGACACCCACGGCAGGCACCAGTTCCTCCACCACCTTCTTCCTCAGTTCCCCCACTGATTCTCCCTGCTTGCCCTTGACTAGTAACGACCACGTTTCCACTGGTTTGGCAGGCTCAATGTCAGGTTTCTCAACCTGAACTTTACCTCCCACACCACCAGAAACAGTGGCAGCACTGGCAACCTGCGCGAAAGAAGGTCGCTCCTGCACCCTAATCCCAACAGGGACACCTAGCGACCTGACAGTCCCACATGGACCGTCCCTAGCCTCAACAGCCTCCGAAGCTCCCACTGCGGAGTCTTCCCTACCCCGATGATGCTCAAGCGTCCCTGCGAGCACTATCAGGAGTTCCTCATACTGGGATTAAATCTCCGCTATTGCTACGCTTGCTTCTGGATGGTGGCCAATTGCGGAAATCACCATCCTCTTGATACTGCTGAACTTGGCTAACACATTAGCCAAGATCGGACCCCTATCTACCTCAACCTGACGCATAGGTGGCGCTGGCTTATCCTTAGCCAAAGCAGTCGCACCAGCAGAGCCCACAGTGGCTTGCACCCGCGACGGGGCTCCCGTGGAAACAGCCGACTTGACCTCAGCCGAAGCTTTAGTCAGACGTACCCTTGCCACAGGAGGGCCCTTCGCCTTTGGCACAGAACCACTGCTGCCCGCCGGCAAAGGCTGCATCAGCCGGCAAAGGCAGCAACACCACGCGTGCCTCCTTGGTAACAGTCGTTTTGGAGGAAGAAGAAGGCTCAGTTAGCGCCCTCTTCGAAACCAAAGCGTCCGGCCCTGAAGAGTTTGCCGGAGCAACCTCTTCCACCGTCCTCTTTATTGCCTTACCCGCCTCGACAACGCTCTCTGTCTCCATGGCAGAGTCTTCCACCACGGAGGCCGAGGCCGAATTCAAAGACAGCCGGCGCGCCTTCCTTGCCTTCTTCTTCCTCTTCTTCTTTCATTCCTCACACACCACCGCCTGAGACTTCAAATAAAAGTTCTTAGGCGGAACTCCTCCTCCTACCTCACTCTCGCAGTCAGAGGTGAGGCCACCAAGCACCTCCCCCCTCCGACCGCCACTATCCTTCGGGGCTTTCCCCTCCTCCATCATGCGTTAAAAATATATATATATATATATATATATTTGTAACACAAATATCAATATATATACAATCAATATATATCGATATATATATATATATAAATACAACTAAGCTACTCACCAGACAAGACAACACCACGTGTTATCTGGCAAACACTTTTAGTAAACAAGTTACCGTAACAAAAATATTCCACTACCACTTGCTTATCAGCACACTAATCTATTTCACTAGCTAGCACACACGTCTACTCGCTACGACCGCACACTGTGGAATAGTGATGCCATCGACAGATGTCGAAAGTGCTTAACGTGAATACCCGGCCAATTATTGGCATACTTCACGGTGGGCCTACCCACAATAACGGAGTCAAATTAAGCGTTGACCACCGCCCTGAGGAGGTAATTAACATCCCAGTAGCAATTTAGTGACGCTTAAGGACGACCACAAACCTTGCTGAAGGCGAGGCCTATCTAGCACCTCTTGCATCCACATGCTATACGCTCCCGCGATTTTGGGCAACCACAGCCACCATGATACTCCCACTAGGGGGCCTACCTCTTGATAGCTCGGAAAGGAGGTTGGGAGCCTGACAGCACCAACCAACCTTTCCGGGGCTAGCTATCTCCCATGGTACCAGAATATAGCCTCTGGTCAGGCTTTCGCGACCGTGAAGGTCACTTCTAGATAAGTGCCTTAACACTCAAGGCCTAGCAGCCTTTTAGATGACGCACATCGAATCAGTGGTCGAGGCAGTGACCAATGGTCGACCTGCATCATCTACACAAAAGTACAACACAAGACAACACATTTCGTCCGGAAATCCCATCAAGGTCAGACCGAGACATGAACCAATCGAGTCGTTCAATACCACTACCGAAAAATCCCATAGCTGGAGAATACAAGTACGTAACACATGCACTCATCCCCGCCGAAAAACCCCAAAGAAACAAAGGCAAACTGGCATATAAACAACAAGGACAACAAAACTACTACTACTCGAAGAACCGGTTAGTTCGCGCATAGAACCACTGTCGCTATGCACCCCCTGACCGACGCACTAAGTGCGTTGTCGAGTCATCACCGACCACATGAACAGGCACCCCATACCCCACACGACAACTCGCCACAGCTCCAGCCCAAATGTTACCAAGTAAAAACTCAGCAACATAAGGCGCCATTGCTACAGCAAGAAACAATGTTAGGGAGAACCCCCAAATGGCAGCTGAGTGGGTCAGGATGAGACCTGTACAGCCCCCCTCCCGCCCAAACATCTACCATCTGCAAGTTCAAGGAGGTTGCGGACACAGTCCTACCTGCCAGTAAATCGGGAGCCCTGGAAGCACATAACCGCAGACTACACTAGGACTTACACCAACCTCATATAGCCAGGTCTCTGTAAGAGTCCAGTACCACAAACTGAGGCCAGTGCAAGTTGAACCCCCTGTAAAACAGCAGTTTCTACTACAAAGGACAAACAGTGCCATTATTGCCTCCGAATCTGAAAGATCTGTCCGGCAAAGATGGCTAGATTGTCAGCCGTCTCCCTTGAGAAGAGAACACGACTGAAATCCCAAGTGTCACATACCTGCACTATACCCATCGCAGAGAGATCCCTGCAGTGAGCATATCGCGGACACTCGATGAGAACATGTCTCCAATCTTCTCTCGGTGCACCACACGAGCACTCCGCTGAGCCAGCCAGGGCCCTTTTATGCAAGAAAGCATTAAAGGAACCATGACCAGTCAGCAGAAAGCCCGCATAGAGTGAGAAGTCCAGACACTCCCGCCCACACGCATAAGCAACCTCAGGAAGGAACTCGAAAGTAACTCTTCCTTTGGTGCTCTCCCCCCAACGCGACTGCCATCTGGAAAGAACACCATCTTCCAACAGAGCCTTCAGTTCGAGGGCACTTAGACCCTGAACGTTCTGGCACTCGCTCCAGTCAGATGCTGAGAGTGGCCGCTGCCTCCGCAACCTGCCGGCCATACCACGACGTATGACCTCCAGATCTAGCGGTGGCACACCTGCCAACACTTGTAGAGCCTCCGTAGAGACAGTCTTGCATACTCGAAGTGAACCAAGGAGCATAAGCCTCTGACAACTCAGAAGCTTGCTTCTTCCTGTCACGGTCTTAGCAACATCGTACCATACCGATGCACCAAATGCGGCGCAAGCAACAAATAGTCCACCATATACGGTACGGACTGCTCGCCTTGACAGGCCCCAGTCACACTTCAGTACCCTTCTGACTGCTGGCACAAGAGACGTGAGTTTTGCTCTCACCTTAACAAGATGAGGAACAAAATTCATCCTCTCGCCGATAGTAATTCCAAGGTATCTGACTTCCGTCACATACCTTAGACTCACCCCACCAACTCTAACAACTGGAGGCCGATTCAAGGATAGCTTACCCTTGAGCAGCATCAAGGACGTCTTTTCCACCGCAACTTCCACACCAACACTCGATCCCCAGGCAGTCACCATGCCCATGGCCTCCGTACCCCTACTCTCCAGCTCAGCACGAGACTGGCCTTCGAGAAGGAGAAGGAAATCATCAGCATAAGCGACGACACTGCAGTACGACTGCCAGGATGAAAGACGCAGCAGCAGAGGATCCATCATCAAGTTCCATATATATGGACCCGCAACAGACCCCTGAGGACATCCCCTCTCAACACCCACCATCACGCTGTCAAACGAATTGACAACACGAGCTGATCTGTTGGAAAAATAGCTCCTCCAGATGCTCCCCTCGCTAACCCCTACCTCACGCAACCTCCGCAACACGCTTGCCCAGTCAAGGCAATCAAAAGCACCCTTGAAGTCAATGAAGACGCCAAGGACATACTTTCCAGCAGACCCATCAACCGTGTCCTTTACCCGCAGCCAAGCATCTTCGACACTGCGCCCTGGTTTGAAGCCAAACTGGAATGGAGACTGCTCAGGGATGCGCTGCATCAGTCTGTCCACCAAGACTCTTTCCAGCACCCTTCCAAGTACCGGAAGGAGACTGATGCCACGATAAGAGCGAGGATTGGTCCTCACCCTATCGTTAGACTTCAGCAGAACTATCACCCTAGCACATTTCCATTCCAGGGGAAAATAATTCTCCCTGACACAGCACGAGTAAAGAGCCATCAAGTATTCGGGAACCACTGACCAGATAGCTTTCACCATCTCTCCAGTTAGTCCATCGAATCCTGGTGACTTCCTCGATTTAAGTCTAGCAATCGAGCAGCCAATTTCACCTTCAGTCACCACAGGCACATCGCCCGGCAAATCCACAAGTGGATCAATCGGACGAATGGCTCTGGGGAAAAAAGTACCCATCAAGACAGATACTGAGTCCCTCCATGATGTGAGCACTTGGCCCTCATGATGGATGGCCCCAAGCTCCAAGGATTTCCTCCCCCGACAAACACGGTAAAGCTGACCCCAGGGGTCATCACGGTGTTCCTCGGCAAAGGTCTTCCAATTATCATTCTTACTGCGGACAAGCATACTCTTGTATTCAGCCAAAGCATGCCTATAAGCAAGCTTTGCCTGATCCACGTCTGCAAGTCCGCGACGCCTACAGGTTTGGAAACGCATTCGCAATCTCCTAACCTGCTTACGCTTCACATTCAACTCAGATGTCCACCACTTCACCCTTTTCCGATTCACCATACGGCTTCTCGGAAAGAGTTGGTCGTTGACATCCCACATACATTCATTGATGAGGGCAACCTTACCATCAATACCCAAACGTTGAAAGGCCTCAAGCGGTGTTGATGTGACCTTTCTCGCAATTTCACTCTTGTACATCGACCAGTCGACATTCTTGAGAAGCCAGCGCTTCTCATTCCAATCTTCCTGCACATCTAACGTACCATTGGAGCGAACAATCACAACCTCAATGAGGCTGTGATCACTCACACCTTCAGAACGTCGGATGCGCCACTGAAAATCAAAACTACGAAGCGCCGTCGCATTTGCCAGGGTCACATCAATATCGCTTTGCCCGTTTGGACCATCAAAAGTATACAGGTCACTAGGCTGATTGAGAACAGCAACGCGATTAACGGCTATCCATTCGCTTAGCAGTTCCCCCCTGATGGTACTGTAAAATTGGGACGTGCGTCCTGTCATCTTACTGAACCACAAAGGAGAGACCGCATTAGCGTCAATGCCGAAAATCGCAGCGCTATTCCCAATCAGCCGTAGCAACTCATCGAGGTATGCCAAGTACGGTTCAATGTCCAAGGCATGCTTAAAGTAAAGGCTGCATAAAATCAGCCTACCAAAGCTACCCTCAACATTCACACACACACCCCATTCACTTGAGCCTATCAGGGAACACACAGTGTTTACATCATTTACTACGACAGCAGCATGACCACTGTCGTCCACAAACGATCGCATGTGCGCAGGCAATCCCCTCACATGTCCTGCAACAGTGTAAGGTTCCTGCAACAGCGCAAAGCTACACTGCGAGCTACACAATATCTGTCCCAAATCGAACATGGCTGCTCGAGCACCCTGGCAGTTAAATTGGATTAATTTAACTGGCATTTTAGTGTCTGGCACTCGCCCTGGCCACCGCCGCAGCATAGACTGGACAATCCATGCTTAGCATAAAGTGTCCAGCCGGGTTTCCCCTGAAGTCGCAGTCACGGCAATGAATTGCATTACCGCAATCGCGCTTGGAGTGCCCCGACTGTCCACAACGCCAGCACACAGAATCCTTCTGTCTACACCTGGATGCGAAGTGATCCAGGCCAAGACACCGGTTACACCACTGCACCAGCGACTTTTCCTTCACCAAGAATGAGAAGTGCTTGATGTAGCACCTCCCCTCTCCGAGAAGGATACCCGCGGCCCTTGGGCTGCACACTAGGACAGCATTAAGGCGTCCATCACCCGTCACCCAAGGAGTGGATAGGGAAACCTCCCCTTCAAACTCCTGCTTGGTGAACTTGCATAAGTTTAACTTATGCAGCTCACCGAGGAACTCTTCAGGGGAGATCCGCTTCTCCACCCTCTGCACGACAAGGGACTTACCCCTTGCTGCTTCGGCCAACAAGCCCACCTCTTCGAGCTTTTTATGCCCGAGAAAAGCATCCCGCTCGGCTACCGATGGCGTGCGGACCAGAATGCCACCCTGCTTGCCAGGGCGCACAGTATGCACCCTGACACCCACGGCAGGCACCAGTTCCTCCACCACCTTCTTCCTCAGTGCCCCCACTGATTCTCCTTGCTTGCCCTTAACTACCAGCGACCACGTTTCCACTGGCTTGGCAGGCTCAATGTCAGGTTTCTCAACCTGAATTTTACCTGTCACACCACCAGAAACAGTGGCAGCACTGGCAACCTGCGCGAAAGAAGGTCGCTCCTGCACCCTAATCCCAACTGGGACACCTAGCGACCTGACTGTCTTCTCAACAGCCTCCGAAGCTCCAACAGCGGAGTCCCCCCTACCCCTATGACGCTCAAGCGTGCCTGCGAGCCCTATCAGGAGTTCCTCATACTGGGAGGAAATCTCCGCTATTGCAACGCCTGCTTCAGGATGGTGGCCAATCGCGGAAACCACCATCCTCTTAATACCACTGAACTTGGCTAGCACACTAGCCAAGCTCAGACCCCTATCTTCCTCAACCTGACGCACAGGTGGCGCTGGCTTCTCCTTAGCCGAAGCACTCGCACCAGCAGAGCCCGCAGTGGCTTGCACCCGCGACGGGGCTCCCGTGGAAGCAGCCGACTTGACCTCAGCCGAAGCTTTCGTCAGTCGTGCCCTTGCCACAGGAGGGCCCATCGCCTTTGGTACGGAACCACTACTGCCCGCCGCCACGACTGCATCAGCCGGCAAAGGCAGCAACACCACGCGTGCCTCCTTAACAGCAATCTTAGAGGAAGAAGAAGGCTCCGTTAGCGCCCTCTTCGCCACCAAAGCGTCCGGCCCTGAAGAGCTTGCCGGAGCAACCTCTTCAACCGTCCCCTTCCGTGCCTTACCCGCCTCAACCACGCTCTCTGTCTCCATGGCAGAGTCTTCCACCACGGAGGCCGAGGCCGAAGTCGAAGACAGCCGGCGTGCCTTCCTTGCCTTCTTCTTCCTCCTCCTCTTCCCCTCCTCACTACCTACCGCCTGAGTCTTCAAGTACAAATTCCTAGGCGGAACTCCTCCTGATACCTCACTCTCGCAGTCAGAGGTGAGGCCTCCAAGCACCTCCCCCCTCCGACCGCCACTATCCTTAGGGGCTTTCCCCTCCTCCATCATACGTTAAATATATATATATATATATATGTATATATATATATTTGTCAATACAACATAATATATATATATATAACCAAAATATATATATATATATAAAAATATAATAATAACTCACCAGAAGGCAACACCACGTGTTATCTTGTACACTTTACGTAAACAAAGTACCGTAATAATATTACACTTTCTTATCACTGATCTGCTTTGCCTAACACAACCACTCGGTTCGACCGCTCACTGTGGAATGTGATGCCATCGACAGTAAGATTGTTCGCGTTCCTTCCTAGCCGGGACACAAAGATTGTGGGGCAATCCGTTGTGGGAGCCAGCTTACGACGACCTACTGCCGCCCTTCTCTCCTGTCGGGTCCGGCTGTCGTCGCATGTTGTTTCGTGCCAGTGACTTCGATCTGGAATGTTTCCGAGGCTCCGTTTGAGGACTTGCATGCTTTGTTCACTTCCATACTTTCGCTGTAACGAGCCCATGATTGCGTTATAGTCCATCTGGAGATTTTCTGGAATCGTTTGGAGAACGTCTGCAGCACCGCCCTTTAACGACCAAAGCCACCGCCTCGTCTTCATCGCTCAGATTTGCCCTGCGGCAGACGTTTCGAACTGCAGCCTGAAGATGTTGAAGGCTGTTGTTCCGTCGTACATCGGTGGTTTGAACTTCGTTGCGACGTTGTTAAACACTTGTTCCCTCACCTTCAGAGCACAGATATCTTTCTCCATCCGTTGAACCTTCTCGTCCATCGAAGTCTCTAGACTCACAACTTTGTTGTCGAGGTGGTGAACTTTCTCGTCCACCGAAGTTTCTGGGCCCAGAACCTTACTGCCAAGGTGGTGAAGCTTATCGTCCAGTACTATCACTTCACTATTCACCTCCAGAAATTTCTGTTCCAAACGGTTTTGTTGTACCGTTTCCTGATCTCGTGCTTCTGGTCCTCGAGTGATTGTTGCGTACTTCCTAGCGATTGCTGCATCTGTTGCTCCTGCTCCTCCATCGATGAACGCAGACTGCCCAACGATTGTTCCATTTCATGCATATGCTCGCGGGACTCTTGCTTTTGTTCTTGAAACAAATTTTACATCATGGCCATTACCTGTGTCAAATCAAACCGGTGCCGTACTTCCAGATGTTTCCGCTAATTCATATTCGAATTTGTATGTGTCTGGATCTATTCCATCCTTCTGGCGAACGTAACGCAGCCGTTGTTGCAATTCAGCCTGAACTCGCATCGGATATTTACACTCCCGGTTTTGGGTCTAGATCTTACTGTTGCCACGAGTCTATGGAATTTCCCCGCTGACTCTTATATACAAGATTTTTTGTAATCTATCAGTGTATAGGTGGCATCCATTCTTGCCATATGTGTAAGAATTTTGTGAATACTCTTCGGAGTTGATCGTTCTTCTAATTTCGTCCCAAACAAGATTCAGAATCCCTGCCTGTACGGTGGGGGACGATACCAATGTATTTTTAACCTTCGTGGAAGTCCTTTGCTCCTTTGCGGGTTGTGAAACAATGCCATCCGCCTATCATCAAAACCTTCAAAACTCTCCTTAGCGTCACTCTGTACTTTTTCGTCACCATTTCGAAGCTGTGCACGCCCTTTTACCATTCGCTGAACACTCAAACCCTCTTCTGGCGAACGTAACGCTGCCGCATCAAAACCTCCAGAACTCTTCTTAACTTCACTCTGTACTTCTTCGTCACCATTTCGAAGCTGTGCACGCCCTTTTACCATTCGCTGAACACTCAAACCCTCTTCCTGAAACGATGGCCCCTTCCTGGCTGTCTGTGCATCCATGGCACCCCTTCCTACTGGTAGTCCAGCGTTGAGCTGCTGCATTCCTCCCTGGTCTCGTGATTGTGGTCCCTTTCCGCAGATATCACTTGCCTGGATCCATTCCCTCACTGACTGCTGGCATCAAACCCCATGGAATCCCTGTTCTACTTTCTCAGCTCTCCTTGTGGTGTTCAGATGTCCTTTACTTGATCCCTAGTGATTTCACTCTGCACCATCATATACGCTCTTCCCTGTAACCGGAATCAAGATTTTTCACTTTCCCAGAAGCGATACAGCCCACGACACTTACTCAGCTCCTTAGCCCAGTATGACTCAGCGACAGCACTTTCCCTTGACAATCCCTCTTGTGTCGGTTTTTGGTTCTGCGCTGTCTAAAGTTGTCGATAGATCCAGACCGTTCTCCTGCTCCTTTCGGATCCGCTGCAGCGAGCATTGCTTCTCTCATTGATCCTCGTACACTTGCTCTCCCCGACATTCAAAGTTATCTCAGAATTGTTGTACCTTAGAATTCTTCGCTCAAGGTCCAATGTAATGCCCGTCCTAATCAGAAAGTCCGCTCCCAGAATCAACTCGCACATCTGAAATTAGGAACCTGTGCTCAACTGTCGTACCGCCTATTGTGATTGTCTCGTTTAACTTCCCAAGTACTTTCGCATCATCACCCGTAGCAGTTCGTAGCCGTATCCCGTACAACGGCTCCACTTCTTCAACCAGATCCATCCTTAGGATCGAATGTAATGCTCCCGTGTCCAATGTTACTGCTAACCGCCTTCCTCCAACGATGCCATCGAGAGATGTCGAAAGTGCTTAACGTGAATACCCGGCCAATTATTGGCATACTTCACGGTGGGCCTACCCACAATAACGGAGTCAAATTAAGCGTTGACCACCGCCCTGAGGAGGTAATTACCATCCCAGTAGCAATTTCGTGACGCTTAAGGACGACCACAAACCTTGCTGAAGGCGAGGCCTATCTAGCACCTCTTGCATCCACATGCTATACGCTCCCGCGATTTTGGGCAACCACAGCCACCATGATACTCCCACTTGGGGGCCTACCTCTTGATAGCTCGGAAAAGGAGGTTGGGAGCCTGACGGCACCAACTAACCTTTCCGAGGCCAGCTATCTCCCATGGTACCAGATTATAGCCTCTGGTCAGGCTTTCGCAACCGTGAAGGTCACTTCTAGATAAGTGCTTTAACACTCAAGGACTAGCAGCCTTTTAGATGATGCACATCGAATCAGTGGTCGAGGCAGTGACCAACGGTCGACCTTCATCATCTACACAAAAATACCGCAGACTACACTAGGACTTACACCAACCTCATATAGCCAGGACTCTGTAAGAGTCCAGTACCACAAACTGAGGCCAGCGCAAGTTGAACCCCCTGTAAAACAGCAGTTTCTACTACAAAGGACAAACAGTGCCATTATTGCCTCCGAATTTGAAAGATCTGTTCGGCAAAGATGGCTAGATTGTCAGCCGTCTCCCTTGAGAAGAGAACACGACTGAAATCCCAAGTGTCACCTACCTGCACTATACCCATCGCAAAGATGCCCACACGCATAAGCAACCTCAGGAAGGAACTCGAAAGTTACTCTTCCTTTGGTGCTCTCCCCCCAACGCAACTGCCATCTGGAAAGAACACCATCCTCCAACAGAGCCTTCAGTTAGCGGGCACTTAGACCCTGAACGTTCTGGCACTCGCTCCAGTCAGATGCTGAGAGTGGCCGCTGCCTCCGCAACCTGCCAGCCATACCACGACGTATGACCTCCAGATCTAGCGGTGGCACACCTGCCAACACTTGTAGAGCCTCCGTAGAGACAGTCTTGCATACTCGAACTGAACCAAGGAGCATAAGTCTCTGACAACTCAGAAGCTTGCTTCTTCCTGTCACGGTCTTAGCAACATCGTACCATACCGATGCACCAAATGCGGCGCAAGCAACAAATAGTCCACCATATACGGTACGGACTGCTCGCCTTGACAGGCCCCAGTCACATTTCAGTACCCTTCTGACTGCTGGCAAAAGAGACGTGAGTTTTGCTCTCACCTTAACAAGATGAGGAACAAAATTCATCCTCTCTAGACTCACCCCACCAGCTCTAACAACTGGAGGCCGATTCAAGGATAACTTACCCTTGAGCAGCATCAAGGACGTCTTTTCCACCGCAACTTCCACACCAACACTCGATCTCCAGGCAGTCACCATGCCCATGGCCTCCGTACCCCTACTCTCCAGCTCAGCACGAGACTGGCCTTCGAGAAGGAGAAGGAAATCATCAGCATAAGCGACGACACTGCAGTACGACTGCCAGGATGAAAGACGCAGCATCAGAGGATCCATCATCAGGTTCCATATATATGGACCAGCAACAGACCCCTGAGGACATCCCCTCTCAACACCTACCATCACACTGTCAAACGAATTGACAACACGAGCTGATCTGTTGGAAAAATAGCTCTTCCAGATGCTCCCCTCACTAACCCCTACCTCACGCAACCTCCACAACACGCTTGCCCAGTCAAGGCAATCGAAAGCACCCTTGAAGTCAATGAAGACGCCACTTGGCCCTCATGGTTGATGGCCCCAAGCTCCAAGGATTTCCTCCCCCGACAAACACGGTAAAGCTGACCCCAGGGGTCATCACGGTGTTCCTCGGCAAAGGTCCTCCAATTTTCATTCTTACTACGGACAAGCATACTTTTGTATTCAGCCAAAGCATGCATATAAGCAAGCTTTGCCTGATCCACGTCTGCAAGTAAGCGACGCCTACAAGTTTGGAAACGCATTCGCAATCTCCTAACCTGCTTACGCTTCACATTCAACTCAGATGTCCACCACTTCACCCTTTTCCGATTCACCATACGGCTTCTCGGAAAGAGTTGGCCGTTGACATCCCACATACATTCATTGATGAGGGCAACCTTACAATCGATACCCAAACGTTGAAAGGCCTCAAGCGGTGTTGATGTGACCTTTCTCGCAATTTCACTCTTGTACATCGACCAGTCGACATTCCTGAGAAGTCAGCGCTTCTCATTCCAATTTTCCTGCACATCTAACGTACCATTGGAGCAACAACCTCAATGAGGCTGTGATCACTCACACCTTCAGAACGTCGGATGCGCCACTGAAAATCAAAGCTACGAAGCGCCGTCACATTTGCCAGGGTCACATCAATATCGCTTTGCCCGTTTGGACCATCAAAAGTATACAGGTCACTAGGCTGATTGAGTACAGCAACGCGATTAACGGCTATCCTTTCGCTTAGCAGTTCCCCCCTGATGGTACTGTAAAATTGGGACGTGCGTCCTGTCATCTTACTGAACCACAAAGGAGAGACTACATTAGCGTCAATGCCAAAAATCGCAGCGCTATTCCCAATCAGCCGTAGCAACTCATCGAGGTATGCCAAGTACGGTTCAATGTCCAAGGCATGCTTAAAGGAAAGGCTGCATAAAATCAGCCTACCAAAGCTACCCTCAACATTCACACACACACCCCATTCAGCCTATCAGGGAACACACAGTGTTTACATCATTTACTACGACAGCAGCATGACCACTGTCGTCCACGAACGATCGCATGTGCTCAGGCAATCCTCTCACATGTCCTGCAACAGTGTAAGGTTCCTGCTACAGCGCAAAGCTACACTGCGAGCTACACAATATCTGTCCCAACTCGAACATGGCTGCTCGAGCACCCTGGCAGTTAAATTGGATTAATTTAACTGGCATTTTAGTGTCTGGCTCTCGCCCTGGCCACCGCCGCAGCATAGACTGGACAATCCATGCTTAGCATAAACTGTCCAGCTGGGTTTCAGCTGAAGTCACAGTCACGGCAATGAATTGCATTACCGCAATCGCGCTTGGAGTGGCCCGACTGTCCACAACGCCAGCACACAGAATCCTTCTGCCTACACCTGGATGCGAAGTGATCCAGGCCGAGACACCGGTTACACCACTGCACCAACGACTTCTCCTTCACCAAGAATGAGAAGTGCTTGATGTAGCACCTCCCCTCTCCGAGAAGGATACCCGCGGCCCTTGGGCTGCACACTAGGACAGCATTAAGGCGTCCATCACCCGTCACCCAAGGAGTGGATAGGCAAACCTCCTCTTCAAACTCCAGCTTGATGAACTTGCATAAGTTTAACTTATGCAGCTCACCGAGGAACTCTTCAGGGGAAATCCGCTTCTCCACCCTCTGCACGACAAGGGACTTACCCCTTGCTGCTTCGGCCAACAGACCCACCTCTTCGAGCTTTTTATGCCCGAGAAAAGCATCCCGCTCGGCTACCGATGGCGTGCAGACCAGAATGCCACCCTGCTTGCCAGGGCGCACAGTATGCACCCTGACACCCACGGCAGGCACCAGTTCCTCCACCACCTTCTTCCTCAGTTCCCCCACTGATTCTCCCTGCTTGCCCTTGACTAGTAACGACCACGTTTCCACTGGTTTGGCAGGCTCAATGTCAGGTTTCTCAACCTGAACTTTACCTCCCACACCACCAGAAACAGTGGCAGCACTGGCAACCTGCGCGAAAGAAGGTCGCTCCTGCACCCTAATCCCAACAGGGACACCTAGCGACCTGACAGTCCCACATGGACCGTCCCTAGCCTCAACAGCCTCCGAAGCTCCCACTGCGGAGTCTTCCCTACCCCGATGATGCTCAAGCGTCCCTGCGAGCACTATCAGGAGTTCCTCATACTGGGATTAAATCTCCGCTATTGCTACGCTTGCTTCTGGATGGTGGCCAATTGCGGAAATCACCATCCTCTTGATACTGCTGAACTTGGCTAACACATTAGCCAAGATCGGACCCCTATCTACCTCAACCTGACGCATAGGTGGCGCTGGCTTATCCTTAGCCAAAGCAGTCGCACCAGCAGAGCCCACAGTGGCTTGCACCCGCGACGGGGCTCCCGTGGAAACAGCCGACTTGACCTCAGCCGAAGCTTTAGTCAGACGTACCCTTGCCACAGGAGGGCCCTTCGCCTTTGGCACAGAACCACTGCTGCCCGCCGCCACGACTGCATCAGCCGGCAAAGGCAGCAACACCACGCGTGCCTCCTTGGTAACAGTCGTTTTGGAGGAAGAAGAAGGCTCAGTTAGCGCCCTCTTCGCCACCAAAGCGTCCGGCCCTGAAGAGTTTGCCGGAGCAACCTCTTCCACCGTCCTCTTTATTGCCTTACCCGCCTCGACAACGCTCTCTGTCTCCATGGCAGAGTCTTCCACCACGGAGGCCGAGGCCGAATTCAAAGACAGCCGGCGCGCCTTCCTTGCCTTCTTCTTCCTCTTCTTCTTTCATTCCTCACACACCACCGCCTGAGACTTCAAATAAAAGTTCTTAGGCGGAACTCCTCCTCCTACCTCACTCTCGCAGTCAGAGGTGAGGCCACCAAGCACCTCCCCCCTCCGACCGCCACTATCCTTCGGGGCTTTCCCCTCCTCCATCATGCGTTAAAAATATATATATATATATATATATATTTGTAACACAAATATCAATATATATACAATCAATATATATCGATATATATATATATATATAAATACAACTAAGCTACTCACCAGACAAGACAACACCACGTGTTATCTGGCAAACACTTTTAGTAAACAAGTTACCGTAACAAAAATATTCCACTACCACTTGCTTATCAGCACACTAATCTATTTCACTAGCTAGCACACACGTCTACTCGCTACGACCGCACACTGTGGAATAGTGATGCCATCGACAGTAAGATTGTTCGCGTTCCTTCCTAGCCGGGACACAAAGATTGTGGGGCAATCCGTTGTGGGAGCCAGCTTACGACGACCTACTGCCGCCCTTCTCTCCTGTCGGGTCCGGCTGTCGTCGCATGTTGTTTCGTGCCAGTGACTTCGATCTGGAACGTTTCCGAGGCTCCGTTTGAGGACTTGCATGCTTTGTTCACTTCCATACTTTCGCTGTAACGAGCCCATGATTGCGTTATAGTGCATCTGGAGATTTTCTGGAATCGTTTGGAGAACGTCTGCAGCACCGCCCTTTAACGACCAAAGCCACCGCCTCGTCTTCATCGCTCAGATTTGCCCTGCGGCAGACGTTTCGAACTGCAGCCTGAAGATGTTGAAGGCTGTTGTTCCGTCGTACATCGGTGGTTTGAACTTCGTTGCGACGTTGTTAAACACTTGTTCCCTCACCTTCAGAGCACAGATATCTTTCTCCATCCGTTGAACCTTCTCGTCCATCGAAGTCTCTAGACTCACAACTTTGTTGTCGAGGTGGTGAACTTTCTCGTCCACCGAAGTTTCTGGGCCCAGAACCTTACTGCCAAGGTGGTGAAGCTTATCGTCCAGTACTATCACTTCACTATTCACCTCCAGAAATTTCTGTTCCAAACGGTTTTGTTGTACCGTTTCCTGATCTCGTGCTTCTGGTCCTCGAGTGATTGTTGCGTACTTCCTAGCGATTGCTGTTGCTCCTGCTCCTCCATCGATGAACGCAGACTGCCCAACGATTGTTCCATTTCATGCATATGCTCGCGGGACTCTTGCTTTTGTTCTTGAAACAAATTTTACATCATGGCCATTACCTGTGTCAAATCAAACCGGTGCCGTACTTCCAGATGTTTCCGCTAATTCATATTCGAATTTGTATGTGTCTGGATTTATTCCATCCTTCTGGCGAACGTAACGCAGCCGTTGTTGCAATTCAGCCTGAACTCGCATCGACCGCCGTTCCGATATTTACACCCCCGGTTTTGGGTCTAGATCTTACTGTTGCCACGAGTCTATGGAATTTCCCCGCTGACTCTTATATACAAGATTTTTTGTAATCTATCAGTGTATAGGTGGCATCCATTCTTGCCATATGTGTAAGAATTTTGTGAATACTCTTCGGAGTTGATCGTTCTTCTAATTTCGTCCCAAACAAGATTCAGAATCCCTGCCTGTACGGTGGGGGACGATACCAATGTATTTTTAACCTTCGTGGAAGTCCTTTGCTCCTTTGCGGGTTGTGAAACAATGCCATCCGCCTCCAGAACTCTCCTTAACGTCACTCTGTACTTCTTCGTCACCATTTCGAAGCTGTGCACGCCCTTTTACCATTCGCTGAACACTCAAACCCTCTTCCTGAAACGATGGCCCCTTCCTGGCTGTCTGTGCATCCATTGCGCTCCTTCCTACTGGTAGTCCAGCGTTGAGCTGCTGCATTCCTCCCTGGCCTCCTGAATGTGGTCCCTTTCCGCAGATATCACTTGCCTGGATCCCTTCTCCCACTGACTGCTGGCATCCAACACCATGGAACCCCTATTCCACTATCTCAGCTCTGCATGTGATGTCCAGATGTCCTTCACTTGATCACTTGTGATTTCCCTCTGCACTCTCATAAACACGAACAATTTCCTGTTGCGTGGCTCTCTTCGCTTTCCCAGAAGCTATGCAGCCTACGAAACGAACTCAGCTGCTTAGCCCAGTATTCCCTGGAGACCTTGCCATTCCTTACTGCGTCGGTTTGGCTCCATGTTCCGCGCTCTCTAAAGTTGTCGATCTAAAGATCCAGATCGTTCTCCTGCTCCTTTCGGATCCGCTGCAGCGAGCACAGCTTCTCCATTAGTGACTCTCCTTCATCGGCTTCTATAAAGGTGCTTCCGACGACTATGTTCGTGGCTGGTTTTTGATCTGCGACTTCCACTTCCCCTAAATGAACAAGTTTCACCGTTTCGTCACAATCCCACTTCTGACACCAAATGCTACGTTTAGCCATAAAGTCTACGTACAATTAATTAAATTATCCACAAATACGGGTCCGATCACTGGAATGTGACGATTGAAACACAAAAGTCCACTATTTACGTTCTATACGAATTTATTTTCTAAACGCTGCTTTACTTCTAATACATTATTACACTTTGAAAATCACTATTACTTTACTAAAGACTCTTTCAGGTTGAACTGATTAACACTTTGAACACTACAAAATCCCAAACAGAACTTTACAAATTCTTTCATTGAACCTTATTAATTCTGCAATTGAACTGCACTGTAATAATTTACCAACTGAACTGAACTGTAATAGTTTTCCAACTGCACTGTAATAATTCTCCAACTGAACTTTAATAATTCTCCCTCTGAACCGTCTCGCATCGACCAGCGTGCCGGTATTTATACTTCCAGTATTGGTTCTAGATCTTACTGACGCCACGAGTCTATGGAATTTCCCCGCTGACTCTTATATACAAGATTTTTTGTAATCTATCAGTGTATAGGTGGCATCCATTCTTGCCATATGTGTAAGAATTTTGTGAATACTCTTCGGAGTTGATCGTTCTTCTAATTTCGTCCCAAACAAGATTCAGAATCCCTGCCTGTACGGTGGGGGACGATACCAATGTATTTTTAACCTTCGTGGAAGTCCTTTGCTCCTTTGCCGATTGTGAAACAATGCCATCCGCTTATCATCAAAACCTTCAAAACTCTCCTTAGCGTCACTCTGTACTTTTTCGTCACCATTTCGAAGCTGTGCACGCCCTTTTACCATTCGCTGAACACTCAAACCCTCTTCTGGCGAACGTAACGCTGCCGCATCAAAACCTCCAGAACTCTCCTTAACGTCACTCTGTACTTCTTCGTCACCATTTCGAAGCTGTGCACGCCCTTTTACCATTCGCTGAACACTCAAACCCTCTTCCTGAAACGATGGCCCCTTCCTGGCTGTCTGTGCATCCATGGCACCCCTTCCTACTGGTAGTCCAGCGTTGAGCTGCTGCATTCCTCCCTGGTCTCGTGATTGTGGTCCCTTTCCGCAGATATCACTTGCCTGGATCCATTCCCTCACTGACTGCTGGCATCAAACCCCATGGAATCCCTGTTCTACTTTCTCAGCTCTCCTTGTGGTGTTCAGATGTCCTTTACTTGATCCCTAGTGATTTCACTCTGCACCATCATATACGCTCTTCCCTGTAACCGGAATCAAGATTTTTCACTTTCCCAGAAGCGATACAGCCCACGACACGTACTCAGCTCCTTAGCCCAGTATGACTCAGCGACAGCACTTTCCCTTGACAATCCCTCTTGTGTCGGTTTTTGGTTCTGCGCTGTCTAAAGTTGTCGATAGATCCAGACCGTTCTCCTGCTCCTTTCGGATCCGCTGCAGCGAGCATTGCTTCTCTCATTGATCCTCGTAAACTTGCTCTCCCCGACATTCAACGGTATCTCAGAATTGTTGTACCTTAGAATTCTTCGCTCAAGGTCCAATGTAATGCCCGTCCTAATCATAAAGTCCGCTCCCAGAATCAATTTGTATATCTGAAATTAGGAACCTGTGCTCAACTGTCGTACCGCCTATCGTGATTGTCTCGTTTAACTTCCCAAGTACTTCCGCATCATCACCCGTAGCAGTTCGTAGCCGTATCCCATACAACGGCTCCACTTCTTCCACCAGATCCCTCCTTAGGATCGAATGTAATGCTAACCGCCTTCCTCCAACGATGCCATCGACAGTAAGACAAGTCGCGTTCCTTCCTAGCCGGGACACAAAGATTGTGGGGCAATCCGTTGTGGGAGCCAGCTTACGACGACCTACTGCCGCCCTTCTCTCCTATCGGGCCCGGCTGTCGTCGCTTGTTGTTTCGTGACTTCGATCTGGAACGTTTCCATTTGTCCAATTCTATTGCAGTCGAAGCAACGACACTTGAATGTGTCTCGAGATTCCGGCTCCAGATCTACTCTGCGGGTTCTAGAATAAGACACACACACTAATTCCGCTGCCTCGTAGGACAGAACAGAAG
Source organism: Eristalis tenax (assembly GCA_905231855.2). NCBI lineage: Eukaryota > Metazoa > Arthropoda > Insecta > Diptera > Syrphidae > Eristalis > Eristalis tenax. Next base: position 90,154,270 of record HG993124.1, on the reverse strand, counting down.
CAACCGTTTCCTGGACGGTGCTCTTTGGTGAAAACAGTATTGTACGCTTCGTCTCCAGAGCTCTTATTCCATCTACGAACGCAGACATTTTGACGTTTGCTGACGTTTCAAATGTGCCGATCGCTTAATCTCTGCAGCAAATTCCTGGAGCGACTCACCGTTGCGTTGTTTCCTGCTCTTCAACTCCATTTTGATGACTTGCATGCTTTGTTCACTTCCATACTTTCGCTGTAACGAGCCCATGATTGCGTTATAGTCCATCCGGAGATTTTCTGGAATCGTTTGGAGAACGTCTGCATCACCGCCCTTTAACGACACGACCAAAGCCGCCGCCTTGTCTTCATCGCTCAGATGTGCCCTGCGACAGACGTTTCGAACTGCAGCCTAAAGATGTTGAAGGCTGTTGTTCCGTCGTACATCGGTGGTTTGAGCTTCGTTGCGACGTTGTTAAACACTTGTTCCCTCACCTTCAGAGCACAGATATCTTTCTCCATCCGTTGAACCTTCTCGTCCATCGAAGTCTCTAGACTCACAACTTTGCTGTCGAGGTGGTGAACTTTCTCGTCCACCGAAGTTTCTAGGCCCAGAACCTTACTGCTAATATGGTGAAGCTTATCGTCCAGTACTATCACTTCACTATTCACCTCCAGAAATTTCTGTTCCAAACGGTTTTGTTGTACCATTTCCTGATCTCGTTCTTCTGGTCCTCGAGTGATTGTTGCATATTTCCTAGCGATTGCTGCATCTGTTGCTCCTGCTCCTCCATCGATGCACGCAGACTGCCCAACGATTGTTCCATTTCATGCATATGCTCGCGCGACTCTTGCTTTTGTTCTTGAAACTAATTTTACATCATGGCCATTACCTGTGTTAAATCAACCGGGGCCGTACTTCCAGATGTTTCCGCTAATTCATATTCGAATTTGTATGTGTCTGGATCTATTCCATCCTTCTGGCGAGCGTAACGCTGCCGTTGTTGCAATTCAGCCTGAACTCGCATCGACCACCGTTCCGATATTTATACTCCCGGTTTTGGGTCCAGATCTTGTATGTGCAATGTATGTGCTATTTGATCAGAGAAATATGCCCCTGGACTTAGATAGTGAATCCAATCTAATCTACCGGCTATTTCTGGATAAGTACATACTCCTTGCATGGATTCGGGCCAATCAGATGGCGGAATTCACGTACCTTTTCGGGTCTGTTTTATGAAAATTTCACACGTTAGGAGCATTAAAGAAGAACCGTACCAGATTTTTGCTGTTGCAATGGTTCTTTCTTCCGCTATAATTTAAATATACAAAATATAGCAAATAGTTAATAAAATACTATAGTAACTAAAATTGTGCCGAGAATATTAAATACTATATGCGTGGTTTTTATATTTATAATCAGCTCAATTTTATTTTACGCGCGAAGGAGCTACAAAGTATACAGTTAGTAAAATAAACTCAGTAAACATAAATGAGTACAGCGCGTTGAAGAATCACAATCACAGGTGTCAATACCAGACTAGAACCTCTACATTTAATTTCTTATAAAATAAATTTTTTTTATTTCTGTTATACTTTTATAAACACTTTGTTTTGATTTTATTATTCATTACAGGATTCGTATATACTGTCACCTTCATCATTTTACATTGTCCTTAGTTTTTGTGAAGTATTACAAATTATTGTTGAGTGATAAGAAATTATAATATTACATATAAATTATATGCATTTACATATATGCACTATACTATACTAGCTGCACCGGCCAACATTGTTCTTCCACATAAATTATTTCTAGTGAATATTTTGGTTTGTAACTAAAAAAGTAACGAATGTATTGTATGTGTAAATTAATTGAATAGGATCGATAAAAAAGGACGATCGTTTATCGTTCAAATAGGTCGAATATAACGAGTTAGAGGAAAGAAAGCTTGACGTTTATCCTACCGACAGTGACAGTGCTCATTGCCATCAGGCGTAAGGCAGTAAAGAGATGTACATCTTCATCGTTTCTTTGCCCTGAGTTTCATTTGACAGCGTTTTTTTTAATCAAGCAATGATGTCCTAATTATTTTATTTAATAATTTTATAATATATATAATCATATCACGAGAATATTATATTGATAGTTTTTATACTGTAAGATCCGTTCCTTTTGGTGATGGACAAAACTCATGCCAAAATCTTGCTAAGTAGATAAGAGGAAAGTGGCCTAACTCACATTGAACACACAACTATTGCAATTGCATTTTTCCGGGGAAAATATGCTGTCAAATGACACTTGATTATTATTTAACTTCATTTGACGCATGTGCAATCAAATTTTTAAATTAGTCCAACCAAGAAATTATGATCATCTCCATAAGACATCTGTTTGGTTAGGCCACTCTTGCTCAGATAGTCTCAACTAATGTATGCAGTGATCTCTCTGTCCAACAGGGGTCTTAACGAGAAGCCCGCCTTCAAGGTTCGGGGGTTTCGAGCACGGTAACTTTGAGTAAAAGACGAATAGTTTAGAGACAACACCGAGCCTCGGAAAGGGACACCTATATAGCAGCATGTAAGACAAAGCTGGAGAGAGTGGCTCGTGATCTCTTGAAAACTTAGACACTGGCGCGCCATAGAGGAAATAGAAAGGTGTTATGGCAGAAATAATGGCCAAATGTTCTACCAACATGTAAAACAACTATCTAATGACGAAATAAAGATAAGGACTGTTCAGTATTATAAAAACATCTCTATTACTTTCTTACCAAAATACTTGTTATTGCTCATAATTAAAATTTGCACGAAAATTACCAAATTATCTATTTAACTAACATATGTCGCTGACTCATATATTAATTTTGTAACTTTTGTAATTTTGCTTGTGACATTTCTTTCTCCTGGAATAAACTTTCTTCCGAGTAGGACGTTTTTTTTCTTTGCAAGCTGCATTAAATCGAACAGGCTATTGACATTCTTTCATTTTTAACTCGTTTTCTCATCATTTTTAACTCAAGTAAACCGATTTTGATGAAAAAATATATCTAAATAAATTATAACGAATGCACAGGCATTTTGTTTAGTGCATTTGATAAACATGTAATTGTACGTAATAAGGTAGTATTACGCCGTTCTTGTTAATTTAAATATTGGTTTCTATACAGATAGTAATATATAATATATATGAAATCAATGGGAAAAGTACAAAAGCAATCTAATCTTATCTGGTTGAATGTCTTTAGGGGGAGCCTTGGATAAATTTGGCATGGAAAACATTTACATTGATTTCAAATCAAAGACTGTGGAAGAGTCGGTCGAAGAGCGCCGGGAGTTGGCAATTATCGACAACCTCAGAACAGAGACCTAAAATTCACCTAAAATTGATAAGAGTGAGTGAAAAGGGCGACCTTGGTCAATTATCGAAATCTTATTTTTTAATTTCGAGATGTGTTCACTGCGGTTGGTATTAATTGTCCTAAATTACGTGCAGTTCAAAAATTGTAAAAAACAACGGAATGTGATGCGGTATGGTTTCGAAATTTTCACTTTTCCACACACAGTTTTGATTTAGAATAGAAAGCATTTACTCAGCAATTCGAAGAATAATTTTTGAAAGAACCATAATGAATAAGCAACTTAAAAGTATATACAATTTGTATAGTATTCCAGTAGAGTCAGGAAAGGTGATTCAAAATTTGCAACACGAAATTAACGACAGATGTTCCAATCTTAAGGCTCATTAAAACAGATTGTTAGGATCCTATCTTTATGCTCAAATAGACTTCCTGAAAAAACGCTTTCCTTATGGGAACAATCACTTACAAATCCAAGAGATATTCCAATATTGGACACTTATCTCACTAATCATTACAGAGATTTAGAAACTGTTTCTGGTATAACAGGTTAATCGAAATCAAAATATTCCACCACCAAGGTGAAGAGTTTTAATCCAAATAAGGCTAAGCCACAACATCATCCATCTTTTCATACCAACGACAAACCGCTGTGGAATAATAATGATACACTTCGCATCTGTCCAGTATTTATTTAAATGCCTATTACCGAATCAATACCGAATGAAAGTAAACGCTCTGAAATATTGCAACAATTGTTTATCAGCATTTAAAACACAAGTGACAAAGCCATAACTTATATTTGCATTACAAACAGAAACACACGCAATAAATTCTCTGAATCAACCCAAATCTTCTAACACTTCTTCTTCTTCCTCTTACAGTTTCTCATCAATCATCCATTTTTTGGTTCTAAAAGTAAGTGTAAGTGAAACACATTCATGGTCCAGATTTCGATCAAAACTTTAATTCAATATGGTTCTATGTTAAACCGCTATAGTGTGCATACGCAAACGTTTACTTTAACATTTTCGTTATGAGGATCTTCTCTCCCCCAAAAGACTGACAGGTGTACAAAGTGTAAAAAATGAGCAAATTAAAGCCATTGAAAATATTTCACCAATTATTGTTCTAAAATCAAAAAGTAAACTCATACATTCCATTATCAGTAACATCAATAGTGATAACTATTTCATTGAAAACATTTTTTCTGGCGCTGAAAGTAATAAGCTCATCATACGATTCATACGAAAAAAAAAGTGCAATGAGTTTAGAATATTTTTCACACGAACGGAAAAATAACACACCATTTAATATTTTTTCTCCTGGTCCTCATTTATGTGGTACGGCAGATTTAAAAATTAACTCATTTCTCTTGGCATTAAATGCCTAGACGTAAGCAATTTCTTTGAAATCCACAACGTATAACTCTACGCCATATATATATAAAATGAACAACTAAAATTTCTGAACTAAGCAAGAAATACATTAGTTTATTTAAAACCATTGTGAACTAGGATTTCAAACATAACCCAACCAAAATGGTAATATGCACTGTCATGTCCATAGCTACAGTGCCAACTGCGCTGGAAACCATCACACTGAAGATTCCAACAATCCACAAACAAACACATGTACAAATTGTAACAGACCATACAAATCATCCGACCTTGCATGCCGCAGCCGAAAGCTGTAACCAACAAGTCCACGCATATCAGCAAATCACACGAGAATGATCATTGGTTCTCATTTGAAGAAATTAATTCTCTTCCCAGTGATGTTATTACTAAATATAGATTAGACAGGCACAACTGTGGTGGGGGAAGTGTTGCAATTGTTATAAAAAACGGCATATGTCAATCTCTACTAAAATCATCTAACCTTTGACTTATTCAAGCCGTAGGAATCGATATTACACTAGAAGATAATTCCAAATGGAGCATCATTTCTACCTACTTCCCTAGAAGAAAGAATAGTACGGAAAAGAGAACTCAATTTGGAAGAGATCTCAAACAATTACTAAAGTGCAAAAATGAACTTATCATTGGAGCCGACTTTAATTGCCGCCATTGATATTGGGCTAGGATATTGGCTAAGAGGGAATTCTTGGGGTATAAGATGAGATAATCAGAACACCAGCGCCATCTACACGAAATTAGAAGAACCATCAACTCCGAAGAGTATTCCTGAAATTCTTGTATATACTGCCAGAAAATTGCCGCCACCTATGTATTGATAAATTACAAAGAATCATGTATATAAAAGTCAGCGGGGAAATTCCATAGACTCATGGCGAAAGTAAGATCTAGAATCAATACTGGGAGGATTAATATCGGCACGGTGGTCGATGCGATTCAGTTCAGTTGAGTTCTGTGGAAGAATTTTTACAGTTCAGTGGGAGTATAATTGCAGTTAAGAGGGAGAATTAGTAAAGTTCAGTTGGATAATTTTTATTACAGTGCAGTTCAGAGGGAGAATTAGTAAAATAATAAAATAATGGCCAAATGTTATACCAACACGTAAAACAACTATCTAATGACGAAATAAAGATAAGGACTGTTCAGAATTAAAACTTATACATCTCTATTACTTTCTTACCAAAATAATTCATATTGTTCATAATTAAAATTTGCACAAAAATTACCAAATTATCTATTTCACTAACATATGTCGCTGACTCATATATTAATTTTGTAACTTTTGTAATTTTGCTTGTGACATTTCTTTCTTCTTGAATAAACTTTCTTCCGAGTAACACGTTTTTTTTCTTTGCAAGCTGCATTAAATCGAACAGGATATTGACATTTTTTCATTTTTAACTCATTTTCTCATTTTACCCATTACATATCCAAGGAAACCGATTTTAATGAAAAAGCATATCGTATGTAAGCGGACACAAAAACATAAAATCTGCAGAAAAAAAATATTTTTTTGTGTCTCTCAGTCTTGGTATCTCTAAAGATACACTATACACAAATTATAACGAATGAATAGGCATTTTGTTTAGTGCATTGGGTAAACGGGAAATTGTACGTAATAAGGTAATATTACGCCGTTCTTGTTAATTTAAATATTGGTTTCTATTCAGAGAATAATATAAAGGGTGATTTTTTAGCTATTATCTTTTTGTCAACACTGGTTTAAACAGCTGACGCACGTTTCGTGTTTTGTTTCACTGTCAAACATCTTGCACATCAAACATCTTCATCTGTCAACTTGCATGACATGTGGTTTCAACAAGACGGTGCCACATGCCACACAGCACGCGCAACAATGGACTTTTTGAGATGCGAGTTCGGCGAACATTTTATTTCACGTTCTGGACCGGTCAATTGGGTCATCGTGAGATTTAGCGCCCTAAGACTATTTTTTGTGGGGCTATGTTAAAGCTCATGTCTATACAGACAAGCCCGCTTCAATTGACGCATTAGTCTTATCCGGTCGAATGTCTTTAGAAGCCTTGGATAAATTTGGCATGGAAAAATGTTCATCGATTTCAAATCAACAACTGTGGAAAAGTCGGTCCAAGAGCACCGGGAGTTGGCAATTATCGACAACCTCCGAGCAGAGAGTATCTCTAATCACCACAGCTCCACCAGTATTATCACAGACACACAATCAGTTATAATTGTGTAACAGCTACGAAATTAAACAGTGCCATGCGAGATACTTATCGTCAGAGGAAAATAGTGACATGTCCGACGAAGATATTCTGTGCATTAAGGCGAAGTATATTCTATCAAGCAATTCATTAAAAGTGTTTTGAGATTATAGAATCAACTAAGCAATTAAATTTAATTGAACAAGACCATAATAAGGCGGATAAAATTGACAAGAGTTAGTGATAAGGGTGACCTTGACCAATTATCGAAATCTTATTTTTTAATTTCGAAATATGTTCACGGAAGTCACTCAAATAGATTTCCTGAAAAAACGCTTTTCTTATGGGAACAATTACATATCCAAGAGATATTTCAATATTGGACACTTTTCTCACTAATCATTACAGAGTTTTAGAGACTGTTTCTTTTATAACAGGTTAATCGAAATCAAAATATTCCACCAAAAAGGTGAAGAGTTTTAATTCAAATAAGGCTAAGCCTAAACATCATCGTCCATAATTTAAATATAAAAAATATAGCAAATCGTTAATACTGTAGTAACTAAAATTGTGCCGAGAATATTAAATACTATATGCGTGGTTTTTATATTTATAATAATAAGCTCAATTTTACTTTACGCGCGAAGTAGCTACAAAGTATACAGTTAGTAGAATAAACTCAGTAAAATCACAATCACAAGTGCCAATACCAGACTAGAACCACTACAATTAATTTCTTATAAAATAAAATTTTTTTATTTCTGTTATACTTTTATAAACACTTTGTTTTGATTTTATTATTCATTACAGGATTCGTATATACTGTCACCTTCATCATTTAACATTGTCCTTAGTTTTTGTGAAATATTACAAATTATTATTGAGTGATAAGAAATTATAATATTACATATAAATTATATGCATTTACATATATGCACTATACTATACTAGCTGCACCGGCCAACATTGTTCTTCCACATAAATTATTTCTAGTGAATATTTTGGTTTGTAACTAAAAAAGTAACGAATGTATTGTATGTGTAAATTAATTGAATAGGATCGATAAAAAAGGACGATCGTTTATCGCTCAAATAGCTCGAATATAACGAGTTGGAGGAAAAAGAGTTTGACGACTATCTATATAAGATACTATACAACTATATAAGAATATTTGCCTGTTCTGCACGAGGAATGTGATTTCCCTTAACATAGGAACCATTGTCAAATCGCCATCAGAGATGTTGCCTCTGATGTGTTAAGTTATGAAACGCCACTCACACAAACACACGCTTGGTTTAACATAGAGTGCAGCAAACAACGCTAGACAAATGCACAGGCTTCTCGAAATGAAAAAAAAAAATCTAATCACCACGATTCCACCAGTATTATCACGGACACACAATCAGTTCTAATTGTGTAACAGCTACAAAATTAAACAGTGTTATGCGAGATACTTATCGTTAGAGGAAAATAATGACATGTCCGATGAAGATACTCAGTCCATTAAAGATAAGTATATTCCATTAAAAGTTGTTTTGAGATTATAGAATCAACTAAGCAATTAAAATTAATTGAACAAGATAATAATATATACATAATAAGTCAGATTAAATTGACAAGAGTGAGTGAATTATCGAAATCTTATTTTTTAATTTTGAGATATGTTCACGGCGGTTGGTATTGATTATCCCAAATTACGTGCAGTTCAAAAATTGTAAAAAAAACGGAATGTGATGCAGTATTGTTTCGAAATTTTCACTTTTCCACACAAAGTTTTGCTTTAGAATAAAACGCATTAACTCAGCAAGTCGAAGAATAATTTTTGAAAGATCAGAACCGTAATGAATAAGCAACTTAAAAGTATATTTAATTTGTAAAAGATTCCAGTAGAATTTACGACAGATGTTCCAATCTAAAGGCTCATGCAATTAAAACAGATTCTTAGGATCCTATCCTAGTACATTTATGCTCAAATAGACTTCCTGAAAAAACCCTTTCCTTAGGGGAACAATCACTTACAAGTCCAAGAGATATTCCAATATTGGACACTTTTCTCACTAATCATTACAGAGTTTTAGAAACTGTTTCTGGTATGACAGGTTAATCGAAATCAAAATACTCCACCAACAAGGTGAAGAGTTTTAATCCAAATAAGGCTAAGCCACAACATCATCGATCTTTTCATACCAACGGCTAACCGTTTAATTGCAAGCTGTAGAATAATAATGATACACTTCGCGTCTGTCCAGCCTTCATTTAAATGTCTATTCCCGAATTAGTACCGACTGAAAGTAAACGCTCTGAAATATTGCAACAATTTTTTATCAGCATTTAAAACACAAGTGACAAAGTCATAACTTATATTTGCATTACAAACAAAAACATGCAATAATACTCAATAAATTATATAAAACTAAATTCTCTGAATCAACCCAAATCTTCTAACACTTCTTCTTCTTCTTCGTCTTACAGTACAGTAGTTTTTCATCAATCATAAACTTTGTAGTTCTGAAAATATGTGTAAGTGAAACACATTCGTGGTCCAGATTTCGATCAAAACTTGAATTCAATATGGTTATGTGTTAAACCGTCATAGTGTACACACGCAAACGTTTACGTGAACATTTTGGGGATGAGGATATTCTCTCCCCCAAAAAACTGACAGGTGTTAAATTAAGCAATGGCTTCCGAACCGAGTTATCCAAATATTTACATGCCTTTTCAAACCCTAGACGATTACCCTGTGTAGAAAGTGAACAAATTAAAGCCAGATTTAAAAATTAACTCATTTCTTTGGCATTAAATGCGTAACTAATTTCTTTGAAATCCATAACGTAGAACTCTACGAAATATATATATATATATATATATATATATATATATATATATATAAAATTAACAACTAAAATTTCTGAACTACGCAAGAAATTTTATTTAAAACCATTGTGAGCTAGGATTCAAACATAATCCAAACAAAATGGTCCTATGCACTGTCATGTCCATTGCTACGGTGCCAACTGCTCTGGAAACTATCACACTGAAGATTACAACCATACAAATCATCCGACCTTGAATGCCCCAGCCGAAAGCAGTATGTTGATATTCGGAATAATGTCACCTCACGTAAAAACACCATAGGTCTAAGCCGCCTAGTAGTGTGGTCACTCAACATCATCAAAGTTCCTACGATCGCTTTCCTCTTAAGGACTTTCCACAGCTCTGAAGACATCGCATATTCTCTTTACATCATCAATCCTCAAGAAAACAAGAAACTAAAACGTCGCAGGTGCGCACTCATCGACTTTAGACCCAACTTAAGTGACCAACAAGTTCACTAATTTCAGCAAATTCACACGAGAATGATAATTTGTTCTCATTTCAAGAAATAATTCTCTTCCCAGTGAAGTTATTCCTAAATATAGATTATACAGGCAAAACGGTGGTGGTGGGGGTGTTGCCATCCTTATAAAAAACGGAACATGTCGCTCTCTACGAAAATCATCTAACCTTAGACTTATTCAATCCATAGGATTCGATATTACTGTAGAAGAAAATTCCTAATGGAGTATCATTTCTACCTATTTCCCTAGATGAAATAGTAGTACGGAAAAGAGAACTCAATTTGGAAGAGATCTCAAACAATTATTAAAGTGCAATAATGAACTTATCATTGGAGACGACTTTAGAATGTATGTAAGAGTCAGCGGGGAAATTCCATACACTCGTTGCGACAGTAAGATCAAGAACAAAACTGGGAGAATATTTGTTTATTTAGAAGTGGAACATCTTGAGAAAGAGCTTGCGCAGAGGAGTCTTTCGACAGTCGGAGGAGAGGCCGAACTGCAACAACGGCTGCGTGATGCCCTCGATAAGGATGGATTGGATCCAGAAGTTGCCGAATCATCTGGAAATACGGCTTCGGTGGGTCTAGGACAGTTTATAGCGTTAATGCAAAATTGTTCCAAGAACAAAAACAATATCTGAAAAGTTTTAACAAATCGTTGGAATAAATGACAAATTTCATTGAAAAAAACTTACCCCAGACAATATATACGTAAGTGGATTACAAACACACAGACAATTGAATAGTGGAGTTTATCAACGTTTTCGAAATTATTGACAGTAACTTAGCTGTTTCAAGGCAATTTTTCCAAACATTACATATTCTTAATACAAATTTCTAGAAATACAAGAATTCGTGGTTCCTTACTTGTCTAATTAAAAAATAGATGAAGTTCTTTATTCAAGACTCATAAGCCGAAAAATTCTTATTTTTGTGTATTTTCTCTTTTGAAAACTCATTTTTGTAGTGGATACAGCAGCTTGATGATGTGCTGTATAAAATGTATGTTTAAATTTGAAAACAAAACTGTTATATGACGTGCATGATATTTTTCTGTGAAACAGAATCATACAACATTCCCATACTTCCAGTGTAATTTGTAGGTAATACTTGTATCACATCGGAAAATACAACAAATCTGAGAAACAGAAGACAGAATGATGCAATGTATGTGCTATTTAATCAGAGAAATAGGCCCCTGGACACAGATAGCGAATCCCATCTAGTCTACAGGCTTCATCTGTATAAGAACATACTCCTTGCATGGATTCGGGCCAATCAGATGTCGTAATTCACATACCATCTCGGGTCTGTTTATGTAAATTTTACACGTTAGGAGCATTAAAGAAGAACCGTACCAGATTTTTGCTGTTGCAATGGTTGTTTCGTCCGCCATAATTTAAATATAAAAAATATAGCAAATAGTTAATGCTGTAGTAACTAAAATTGTGCCGAGAATATTAAATACTATATGCGCGGTTTTTATATTTATAATCAGCTCAATTTTACTTTACGCGCCAAGTAGCTACAAAGTATACAGTTAGTAGAATAAACTCAATAAAATCACAATCACAAGTGCCAATACCAGACTAGAACCACTACATTTAATTTCTTATAAAATAAAATTTTTTTATTTCTGTTATACTTTTATAAACACTTTGTTTTGATTTTATTATTCATTACAGGATTCGTATATACTGTCACCTTCATCATTTAACATTGTCCTTAGTTTTTGTGAAATATTACAAATTATTATTGAGTGATAAGAAATTATAATATTACATATAAACTATATGCATTTACATATTGGGTTCTATACTAGCTGCACCGGCCACATAAACTATTTCTAGTAAATATTTTGGTTTGTAACTAAAAAAATAACGCATGTATTGTATGTGTAAATTGATTGAATGGGATCGATAAAAAAGGACGATCGTTTATCGCTCAAATAGCTCGAATATAACGAGTTGGAGGAAAAAGAGTTTGACGACTATCTATATAAGATACTATACAACTATATAAGAATATTTGCCTGTTCTGCACGAGGAATGTGATTTCCCTTAACATAGGAACCATTGTCAAATCGCCATAAGAGATGTTGCCTCTGATGTGTTAAGTTTTGAAACGAAACTCACACAAACACACGCTTGGTTTAACGTAGAGTGCAGCAAACAACGCTAGACAAATGCACAGTCTTCTCGATAGGAAAAAAAAACTCTAATCACCACGATTCCACCAGTATTATCACGGACACACAATCAGTTCTAATTGTGTAACAGCTACAAAATTAAACAGTGTTATGCGAGAGAGGATTAGGATAAGGAGAATAATGACATGTCCGATGAAGATACTTAGTCCATTAAGGAGAAGTATATTCTATCAAGCAATTCATTAAAAGTTGTTTTGAGATTATAGAATCAACTAAGCAATTAAAATTAATTGAACAAGATAATAATATATACATAATAAGTCAGATTAAATTGACAAGAGTGAGTGAAAAGGGTGACCTTGCTCAATTATCGAAATCTTATTTTTTTAATTTTGAGATATGTTCACGGCGGTTGGTATTGATTATCCCAAATTACGTGCAGTTCAAAAATTGTAAAAAAAACGGAATGTGATGCAGTATTGTTTCGAAATTTTCACTTTTCCACACAAAGTTTTGCTTTAGAATAAAACGCATTAACTCAGCAAGTCGAAGAATAATTTTTGAAAGATCAGAACCGTAATGAATAAGCAACTTAAAAGTATATTTAATTTGTAAAAGATTCCAGTAGAATTTACGACAGATGTTCCAATCTAAAGGCTCATGCAATTAAAACAGATTCTTAGGATCCTATCCTAGTACATTTATGCTCAAATAGACTTCCTGAAAAAACCCTTTCCTTAGGGGAACAATCACTTACAAGTCCAAGAGATATTCCAATATTGGACACTTTTCTCACTAATCATTACAGAGTTTTAGAAACTGTTTCTGGTATGACAGGTTAATCGAAATCAAAATACTCCACCAACAAGGTGAAGAGTTTTAATCCAAATAAGGCTAAGCCACAACATCATCGATCTTTTCATACCAACGGCTAACCGTTTAATTGCAAGCTGTAGAATAATAATGATACACTTCGCGTCTGTCCAGCCTTCATTTAAATGTCTATTCCCGAATTAGTACCGACTGAAAGTAAACGCTCTGAAATATTGCAACAATTTTTTATCAGCATTTAAAACACAAGTGACAAAGTCATAACTTATATTTGCATTACAAACAAAAACATGCAATAATACTCAATAAATTATATAAAACTAAATTCTCTGAATCAACCCAAATCTTCTAACACTTCTTCTTCTTCTTCGTCTTACAGTACAGTAGTTTTTCATCAATCATAAACTTTGTAGTTCTGAAAATATGTGTAAGTGAAACACATTCGTGGTCCAGATTTCGATCAAAACTTGAATTCAATATGGTTATGTGTTAAACCGTCATAGTGTACACACGCAAACGTTTACGTGAACATTTTGGGGATGAGGATATTCTCTCCCCCAAAAAACTGACAGGTGTTAAATTAAGCAATGGCTTCCGAACCGAGTTATCCAAATATTTACATGCCTTTTCAAACCCTAGACGATTACCCTGTGTAGAAAGTGAACAAATTAAAGCCAGATTTAAAAATTAACTCATTTCTTTGGCATTAAATGCGTAACTAATTTCTTTGAAATCCATAACGTAGAACTCTACGAAATATATATATATATATATATATATATATATATATATATATATATATATATATAAAATTAACAACTAAAATTTCTGAACTACGCAAGAAATTTTATTTAAAACCATTGTGAGCTAGGATTCAAACATAATCCAAACAAAATGGTCCTATGCACTGTCATGTCCATTGCTACGGTGCCAACTGCTCTGGAAACTATCACACTGAAGATTACAACCATACAAATCATCCGACCTTGAATGCCCCAGCCGAAAGCAGTATGTTGATATTCGGAATAATGTCACCTCACGTAAAAACACCATAGGTCTAAGCCGCCTAGTAGTGTGGTCACTCAACATCATCAAAGTTCCTACGATCGCTTTCCTCTTAAGGACTTTCCACAGCTCTGAAGACATCGCATATTCTCTTTACATCATCAATCCTCAAGAAAACAAGAAACTAAAACGTCGCAGGTGCGCACTCATCGACTTTAGACCCAACTTAAGTGACCAACAAGTTCACTAATTTCAGCAAATTCACACGAGAATGATAATTTGTTCTCATTTCAAGAAATAATTCTCTTCCCAGTGAAGTTATTCCTAAATATAGATTATACAGGCAAAACGGTGGTGGTGGGGGTGTTGCCATCCTTATAAAAAACGGAACATGTCGCTCTCTACGAAAATCATCTAACCTTAGACTTATTCAATCCATAGGATTCGATATTACTGTAGAAGAAAATTCCTAATGGAGTATCATTTCTACCTATTTCCCTAGATGAAATAGTAGTACGGAAAAGAGAACTCAATTTGGAAGAGATCTCAAACAATTATTAAAGTGCAATAATGAACTTATCATTGGAGACGACTTTAGAATGTATGTAAGAGTCAGCGGGGAAATTCCATACACTCGTTGCGACAGTAAGATCAAGAACAAAACTGGGAGAATATTTGTTTATTTAGAAGTGGAACATCTTGAGAAAGAGCTTGCGCAGAGGAGTCTTTCGACAGTCGGAGGAGAGGCCGAACTGCAACAACGGCTGCGTGATGCCCTCGATAAGGATGGATTGGATCCAGAAGTTGCCGAATCATCTGGAAATACGGCTTCGGTGGGTCTAGGACAGTTTATAGCGTTAATGCAAAATTGTTCCAAGAACAAAAACAATATCTGAAAAGTTTTAACAAATCGTTGGAATAAATGACAAATTTCATTGAAAACTAATTAGCGTCGTGAACTTACCCCAGACAATATATACGTAAGTGGATTACAAACACACAGACAATTGAATAGTGGAGTTTATCAACGTTTTCGAAATTATTGACAGTAAC
This sequence comes from Eristalis tenax, assembly GCA_905231855.2. Taxonomy (NCBI): domain Eukaryota; kingdom Metazoa; phylum Arthropoda; class Insecta; order Diptera; family Syrphidae; genus Eristalis; species Eristalis tenax. Next base: position 90,138,957 of record HG993124.1, on the reverse strand, counting down.
TTAGCTGTTTCAAGGCAATTTTTCCAAACATTACATATTCTTAATACAAATTTCTAGAAATACAAGAATTCGTGGTTCCTTACTTGTCTAATTAAAAAATAGATGAAGTTCTTTATTCAAGACTCATAAGCCGAAAAATTCTTATTTTTGTGTATTTTCTCTTTTGAAAACTCATTTTTGTAGTGGATACAGCAGCTTGATGATGTGCTGTATAAAATGTATGTTTAAATTTGAAAACAAAACTGTTATATGACGTGCATGATATTTTTCTGTGAAACAGAATCATACAACATTCCCATACTTCCAGTGTAATTTGTAGGTAATACTTGTATCACATCGGAAAATACAACAAATCTGAGAAACAGAAGACAGAATGATGCAATGTATGTGCTATTTAATCAGAGAAATAGGCCCCTGGACATAGATAGCGAATCCCATCTAGTCTACAGGCTTCATCTGTATAAGAACATACTCCTTGCATGGATTCGGGCCAATCAGATGTCGTAATTCACATACCATCTCGGGTCTGTTTATGTAAATTTTACACGTTAGGAGCATTAAAGAAGAACCGTACCAGATTTTTGCTGTTGCAATGGTTGTTTCGTCCGCCATAATTTAAATATAAAAAATATAGCAAATAGTTAATGCTGTAGTAACCAAAATTGTGCCGAGAATATTAAATACTATATGCGCGGTTTTTATATTTATAATCAGCTCAATTTTACTTTACGCGCCAAGTAGCTACAAAGTATACAGTTAGTAGAATAAACTCAATAAAATCACAATCACAAGTGCCAATACCAGACTAGAACCACTACATTTAATTTCTTATAAAATAAAATTTTTTTATTTCTGTTATACTTTTATAAACACTTTGTTTTGATTTTATTATTCATTACAGGATTCGTATATACTGTCACCTTCATCATTTAACATTGCCCTTAGTTTTTGTGAAATATTACAAATTATTATTGAGTGATAAGAAATTGTAATATTACATATAAATTATATGCATTTACATATTAGGTTCTATACTAGCTGCACCGGCCAACATTGTTCTGCCACATAAATTATTTCTAGTGAATATTTTGGTTTGTTACTAAAAAAATAACGAATGTATTGTATGTGTGTTTTTATGTATATATTGTATGGGATCTATAAAAAAGGATTATCGTTTATCGTTCAAATAGCTCGGATATATCGAGTTGGAGGAAAGAGAGTTTGACGTTTATCCTGCCGACAATGACAGCGTTTTTTTAATCAAGCAACGATGTCCTAATTATTTAATTTAATAATTTGATAATATATATAATCATATCACGAGAATATTATATTCATAGTTTTTATACTGTAAGATCCTTTCCTTTTGGTGAGGGACAAAACTCATACCAAAATCTTGCTAAGTAGATAAGAGGAAAGTGGCCTAACCCACATTGAACATACAACTATTGCAATTGCAAAAGTGGCCGTTTTTCTGAAGAAAATATGCTGTCAAATGACACTTGATTATTATTTAACTTCATTTGATGCATGTGCAATCAAATTTTGAAATTAGTCCAAACAAGAAAGTATGATCATCTCCATAAGACATCTATGTGGGTTAGGCCCCTCATGCTCTGATAGTCTCAACTAATGTACGCAGTGATCTCTCTGCCCAAGAGGGGTCTTAATGAGAACCCCGCCTTCAAGGTTCGGGGGTTTCGAGCACGGTAACTTCGAGTAAAAGACGAATAGTTTAGAGACAACACCGAGCCTCGGTTACGGACAACTATATAAGAATATTTGCCTGTTCTGCACGAAGAACGTGATGTGCCTTAACAAATGAACCATTGTCAAATCGCCATCAGAGATGTTGCCTCTGATGTGTTAAGTTTTGAAACGCCACTCACACAAACACACGCTTGGTTTAACATAGAGTGCAGCAAACAACGCTAGACAAATGCACAGGCTTCTCGAAATGAAAAAAAAAAATCTACTCACCACGATTCCACCAGTATTATCACGGACACACAATCAGTTCTAATTGTGTAACAGCTACAAAATTAAACAGTGTTATGCGAGATACTTATCGTTAGAGGAAAATAATGACATGTCCGATGAAGATACTCAGTCCATTAAAGATAAGTATATTCCATTAAAAGTTGTTTTGAGATTATAGAATCAACTAAGCAATTAAAATTAATTGAACAAGATAATAATATATACATAATAAGTCAGATTAAATTGACAAGAGTGAGTGAATTATCGAAATCTTATTTTTTAATTTTGAGATATGTTCACGGCGGTTGGTATTGATTATCCCAAATTACGTGCAGTTCAAAAATTGTAAAAAAAACGGTATGTGATGCAGTATTGTTTCGAAATTTTCACTTTTCCACACAAAGTTTGGCTTTAGAATAGAAAGCATTAACTCAGCTAATCGAAGAATAATTTTTGACAGATGATTATGAAAGAACCATAATGAATAAGCAACTTAAAAGTATATTTAATTTGTAAAAGATTCCAGTAGAATTTACGACAGATGTTCCAATCTAAAGGCTCACGCAATTAAAACAGATTCTTAGGATCCTATCCTAGTGTATTTATGCTCAAATAGACTTCCTGAAAAAACCCTTTCCTTATGGGAACAATCACTTACAAATCCAAGAGATATTCTAATATTGGATACTTTTCTCACTAATCATTACAGAGTTTTAGAAACTGTTTCTGGTATGACAGGTTAATCGAAATTGAAATATTCCACCAACAAGAATCCAAATAAGGCTAAGCCACAACATCATAGATCTTTTCATACCAACAGCAAACCGTTTAATTACAAGCTGTGGAATAATTATGATACACTTCGCATCTGTCCAGTCTTTATTTAAATGTCTATTCCCGAATTAATACCGAATGTAAGTGAACGCTCTGATATTGCAACAATTGTTTATCAGCATTTAAAACACAAGTGACAAAGCCATAACTTATATTTGCATTACAAACAAAAACATGCAATAATACTCAATAAATTAAATAAAACTGAATTCTCTGAATCAACCCAAATCTTCTAACACTTCTTTTTCTTCTTCGTCTTACAGTAAAGTAGTTTTTCATCAATCATCCACTTTGTAGTTCTGAAAATATGTGTAATTGAAACACATTCATGGTCCAGATTTCGATCAAACCTTGAATTCAATATGGTTATGTGTTAAACCGTCATAGTGTGCACACGCAAACGTTTACGTGAACATTTTGGGGATGAGGATCTTCTCTCCCCCAAAAAACTGACAGCTGTTAAATCAAGCAATGGCTTCCGAACCGAGTTATCCAAATCTTTACATGCCTTTTCAAACCCTAGACGATTACCCTGTGTAGAAAGTGAACAAATTAAAGCCAGATTTAAAAATTAACTCATTTCTTTGGCATTAAATGCGTAACTAATTTCTTTGAAATCCATAACGTAGAACTCTACGAAATATATATATATATATAAAATTAACAACTAAAATTTCTGAACTACGCAAGAAATTTTATTTAAAACCATTGTGAGCTAGGATTCAAACATAATCCAAACAAAATGGTCCTATGCACTGTCATGTCCATTGCTACGGTGCCAACTGCTCTGGAAACTATCACACTGAAGATTACAACCATACAAATCATCCGACCTTGAATGCCCCAGCCGAAAGCAGTATGTTGATATTCGGAATAATGTCACCTCACGTAAAAACACCATAGGTCTAAGCCGCCTAGTAGTGTGGTCACTCAACATCATCAAAGTTCCTATGATCGCTTTCCTCTTAAGGACTTTCCACCGTTCTGAAGACCTCGCATATTCTCTTTACATCATCAATCCTCAAGAAAACAAGAAACTAAAACGTCGCAGGTGCGCACTCATCGACTTTAGACCCAACTTAAGTGACCAACAAGTTCACTAATTTCAGCAAATTCACACGAGAATGATAATTTGTTCTCATTTGAAGAAATAATTCTCTTCCCAGTGAATTTATTCCTAAATATAGATTAGACAGGCAAAACGGTGGTGGTGGGGGTGTTGCCATCCTTATAAAAAACGGAACATGTCGCTCTCTACGAAAATCATCTAACCTTAGACTTATTCAATCCATAGGAATCGATATTACTTTAGAAGAAAATTCCTAATGGAGTATCATTTCTACCTATTTCACTAGAAGAAAGAGTAGTACGGAAAAGAGAACTCAATTTGGAAGAGATCTCAAACAATTATTAAAGTGCAATAATGAACTTATCATTGGAGGCGGCTTTAATTGCCGCCATCGTTCTTGGGGCTGGCTAAGAGGGAATTGTTGGGGTATAAGATGAGATAATCAGGACACCAGTATTATCGAAATTCTTGTATTAACTGCAATAAGGATGCCACCACCTGTACACTGATTGATTACAAAGAATCATGTATATAAGAGTCAGCGGGGAAATTCCATAGACTCGTGGCGACAGTAAGATCAAGAACAAAACTGGGAGTATAAATATCGGCACGGTGGTCGATGCGAGTTTGTTCATAGTGAGAATTAGTAAAGTTTAGTTGGAGTGTTATTACAGTTCAGTTAAAGAATTAGTAAAGTCCAGTTTGTGATTTTGTAGTGTTCAAAGTGTTATTCGGCTCAGCCTGAAAGGAGCAAGGAGCTTTGTAATAAAGTAATAGTGATTCTTAAAGTGTAATGAAGTATAACAAGTAAATGAGTGTTTGCTAGAATGTGTATAACGTAAATAGTGAACTTTTGTGTTTCATTCGTCACAATCCCGTGATCGAACCCTGTTTTGTAGACAGTTTAGTTAATTATACGTATACTCAATTACGGCTAAACGTAACATCTGGTGTCGGAATGAATGGTGCAATTTGTTTATTTAGAAGTGGAACATCTTGAGAAAGAGCTTGCGCAGAGGAGTCTTTCGACAGTCGGAGGAGAGGCCGAACTGCAACAACGGCTGCGTGATGCCCTCGATAAGGATGGATTGGATCCAGAAGTTGCCGAATCATCTGGAAATACGGCTTCGGTGGATCGAGCACAGTTTATAGTGTTATTGCAAAAATTGTTCCAAGAACAAAAACAATATCTGAAAAGTTTTAACAAATCTTTGGAATAAATGACAAATTTCATTGAAAACTAATTAGCGTCGTGAATTTAACCCAGACAAGATATACGTAAGTGGTTTACAAACACACAGACAATTGAATAATGGAGATTATCAACGTTTTCGAATTTATTGACAGTAACTTAGCTGTTTCCAGACAATTTTCTCAAATACTACATGTTTTTAATACAAAATTTCTAGAAATAAGAGAATTCGTGGTTCCTTACTTGTCTAATTAAAAAAAAAGATTGTTTTTTCAAAACTCATACGCCGAAAAATTCTTATTTTTGTGTATTTTCCCTTTTGAAAACTCGTTTTGTAGTGGATACAGCGGCTTGATGATGTGCTGTATAAAATGTATGTTCAAATTTGAAAGCAAAACTGTTATATGACATGCATGATATTTTTCTGTGAAACAGAATCATACAACATTCTCATACTTCCCGTGTAATTTGTAGGTGATACTTGTATCACATCGGAAAATACAACAAATCTGTGAAACAGAAAACAGAATGATGCAATGTATGTGCTGTTTGATCAGATCCCTGGACATAGATAGCGAATCCAATCTAGTCTACCGGCTTCATCTGGATAAAAACATACTCCTTGCATGGATTCGGGCCAATCAGATGTCGTAATTCACATATAAGGAGCATTAAAGAAGAACCGTACCAGATTTTTGCTGTTGCAATGGTTCTTTCTTCCGCTATAATTTAAATATAAAAATATTACAAAGAGTTAATACTGTAGTAACTAAAATATACAACTAAAATACTATACGCGTGGTTTTTATATTTATAATCAGCTCAATTTTACTTTACGCTCGAAGTAGCTACAAAGTATACAGTAAGGAGAATAAGCTCAGTAAACATAAATGAGTACAGCGCGTTGAAGAATCACAATCACAGGTGCCAATACCAGACTAGAACCAATACATTTAATTTCTTATAAAATAAAATTTTTTATTTCTGTTATACTTTTATAAACACTTTGTTTTGATTTTATTATTCATTACAGGATTCGTATATACTGTCACCTTCATCATTTAACATTGTCCTTAGTTTTTGTGAAATATTACAAATTATTATTGAGTGATAAGAAATTATAATATTACATATAAATTATATGCATTTACATATTAGGTTCTATACTAGCTGCACCGGCCAACATTGTTCTGCCACATAAATTATTTCTAGTGAATATTTTGGTTTGTTACTAAAAAAAATAACGAATGTATTGTATGTGTGTTTGTATGTATATATTGTATGGGATCCATAAAAAAGGCCTATCGTTTATCGTTCAAATAGCTCGGATATATCGAGTTGGAGGAAAAAGAGTTTGACGTTTATCCTGCCGACAATGACAGCGTTTTTTTAATCAAGCAACGATGTCCTAATTATTTAATTTAATAATTTGATAATATATACAATCATATCACGAGAATATTATATTTATAGTTTTTATACTGTAAGATCCTTTCCTTTTGGTGAGGGACAAAACTCATGCCAAAATCTTGCTAAGTAGATAAGAGGAAAGTAGCCTAACCCACATTGAACACACAACTATTGCAATTGCAAAAGTGGCCTTTTTCTGAAGAAAATATGCTGTCAAATGACACTTGATTATTATTTACCTTCATTTGATGCATGTGCAATTAAATTTTGAAATTAGTCCAAACAAGAAATTATGATCATCTCCATAAGACATCTGTGTGGGTTAGTCCACTCATGCTCTGATAGTCTCAACTAATGTACGCAGTGATCTCTCTGCCCAACAGGGGTCTTAATGAGAACCCCGCCTTCAAGGTTCGGGGGTTTCGAGCACGGTAACTTCGAGTAAAAGACGAATAGTTTAGAGACAACACCGAGCCTCGGTTACGGACAACTATATAAGAATATTTGCATGTTCTGCACGAAGAACGTGATGTCCCTTAACAAATGAACCATTGTCAAATCGCCATCAGAGATGTTGCCTCTGATGTGTTAAGTTTTGAAACGCCACTCACACAAACACACGCTTGGTTTAACATAGAGTGCAGCAAACAACGCTAGACAAATGCATAGGCTTCTCGAAAGGAAAAAAAAATCTAATCACCACGATTCCACCAGTATTATCACGGACACACAATCAGTTCTAATTGTGTAACAGCTACAATATTAAACAGTGTTATGCGAGATACTTATCGTTAGAGGAAAATAATGACATGTCCTATGAAGATGCTCCGTCCATTAAGGAGAAGTATATTCTATCAAGCAATTCATTAAAAGTTGTTTTGAGATTATAGAATCAACTAAGCAATTAAAATTAATTGAACAAGATAATAATATATACATAATAAGTCAGATTAAATTGACAAGAGTGAGTGAAAAGGGTGACCTTGGTCAATTATCGAAATCTTATTTTTTAATTTCGAGATATGTTCACGGCGGTTGGTATTGATTATCCCAAATTACGTGCAGTTAAAAAATTGTAAAAAAAAACGGAATGTGATGCAGTATTGTTTCGAAATTTTCACTTTTCCACACAAACTTTTGCTTTAGAATAGAACGCATTAACTCAGCAAGTCGAAGAATAATTTTTGAAAGATGATTATGAAAGAACCACAATGAATAAGCAACTTAAAAGTATATTTAATTTCTAAAAGGTTCCAGTAGAATTTACGACAGATGTTCCAATCTAAAGGCTCACGCAATTAAAACAGATTCTTAGGATCCTATCCTAGTACATTTATGCTCAAATAGACTTCCTGAAAAAACCCTTTCCTTATGGAAACAATCACTTACAAATCCAAGAGATATTCCAATATTGGATACTTTTCTCACTAATCATTACAGAATTTTAGAAACTGTTTCTGGTATGACAGGTTAATCGAAATCAAAATATTCCACCAACAAGAATCCAAATAAGGCTAAGCCACAACATCATAGATCTTTTCATACCAACGACAAACCGTTTAATTGCAAGCTGTGGAATAATAATGATACACTTCGCATCTGTCCAGTCTTTATTTAAATGTCTATTCCCGAATCAATACCGAATGTAAGTGAACGCTCTGAAATATTGCAACAATTGTTTATCAGCATTTAAAACAAAACCATGCAATAATGATCAATAAATTAAATAAAACTAAATTCTCTGAATCAACCCAAATCTTCTAACAGATCTTCTTCTTCTTCGTCTTACAGTACAGTAGTTTTTCATCAATCATCCACTTTGTAGTTCTGAAAATATGTGTAAGTGAAACACATTCATGGTCCAGATTTCGATCAAAACTTGAATTCAATATGGTCTTTCGACAGTCGGAGGAGAGGGCGAACTGCAACAACGGCTGCGTGATGCTTTCGATTAGGATAGATTGGATCCAGAAGTTGCCGAATCATCTGTAAATACGGCTTCGGTGGGTCTAGGACAGTTTTTAGCGTTAATGCAAAATTGTTCCAAGAACAAAAACAATATCTGAAAAGTTTTAACAAATCGTTGTAATAAATGACAAATTTCATTGAAAACTAATTAGCGTCGTGAACTTACCCCAGACCAATCCACCAATCAACCACCAATCCACCAATCAACGTTTTCGAAATTATTGACAGTAACTTAGCTGTTTCAAGGCAATTTTTCCAAACATTACATATTCTTAATACAAATTTCTAGAAATACAAGAATTCGTGGTTCCTTACTTGTCTAATTAAAAAATAGATGAAGTTCTTTATTCAAGACGCATAAGCCGAAAAATTCTTATTTTTGTGTATTTTCTCTTTTGAAAACTCATTTTTGTAGTGGATACAGCAGCTTGATGATGTGCTGTATAAAATGTATGTTTAAATTTGAAAGCAAAACTGTTATATGACGTGCATGATATTTTTCTGTGAAACAGAATCATACAACATTCCCATACTTCCAGTGTAATTTGTAGGTAATACTTGTATCACATCGGAAAATACAACAAATTTGAGAAACAGAAAACAGTATGATGCAATGTATGTGCTGTTTAATCAGAGAAATAGGCCACTGGACATAGATAGCGAATCCAATCGAAGTCTACCGGCTTCATCTGCATAAGAACATACACCTTGCATGGATTCGGGCCAATCAGATGTCGTAATTCACATACCTTCTCGGGTCTGTTTATGTAAATTTCACACGTTAGGAGCATTAAAGAAGAACCGTTTAACATAGAGTGCAGCAAACAACGCTAGACAAATGCACAGGCTTCTCGAAAGGAAAAAAAAACTCTAATCACCACGATTCCACCAGTATTATCACGGACACACAATCAGTTCTAATTGTGTAAAAGCTAAAGTGTTATGCGAGATACTTATCGAGGAAAATAATGACATGTCCGATGAAGATACTCAGTCCATTAAGGAGAAGTATATTCTATCAAGCAATTCATTAAAAGTTGTTTTGAGATTATAGAATCAACTATGCAATTAAATTTAATTGAACAAGATCATAATAAGTCAGATTAAATTTACTAGAGTGAGTGAAAAGGGTGACCTTGGTTGATATTGATTATCCTAAATTACGTGCGGTTCAAAAATTGTAAAAAACAACGGAATGTGATGCGGTATTGTTTCGAAATTTTCACTTTTCCACACACAGTTTTGATTTAGAATAGAAAGCATTTACTCAGCAATTCGAACAATAATTTTTGAAAGAACCATAATGAATTAGCAACTTAAAAGTATATATAATTTGTATAGTATTCCAGTAGAGTCAGGAAAGGTGATTCAAAATTTGCAACACGAAATTAACGACAGATGTTCCAATCTTAAGGCTCATGCAATTAAAACAGATTCTTAAGATCCTATCTTTATGCTCAAATAGACTTCCTGAAAAACGCTTTCCTTATGGGAACAATCACATACAAATCCAAGAGATATTCTAATATTGGACACTTATCTCACTAATCATTACAGAGTTTTAGAAACTGTTTCTGGTATAACAGGTTAATCGAAATCCAAATATTCCACCAACAAGGTGAAGAGTTTTAATCCAAATAAGGCTAAGCCACAACATCATCCATCTTTTCATACTAACGACAAACCGCTGTGGAATAATAATGATACACTTCGCATCTGTCCAGTATTTATTTAAATGTCTATGACGGAATCAATACAGAATGAAAGTAAACGCTCTGAAATATTGCAATTGTTTATCAGCATTTAAAACACAAGTGACAAAGCCATAACTTGTATTTGCATTACAAACAGAAACATTTTTTCGGGTGCTGAAAGTAATATGCTCATCATACGATTCATACGAACAAATTTGCAATGAATTTAGAATATTTTTCACACCAACGGAAAAATAACGCACCATTGAATGTTGTTCCTCCCGGTCCTCATTTATGTGGTAAGGCAGATTTAAGAATTAGCTCATTTCTTTGGCATTAAATGCGTAACTAATTTCTTTGAAATCCATAACGTAGAACTCTACGAAATATATATATATATATAAAATTAACAACTAAAATTTCTGAACTACGCAAGAAATATAGAAGTTTATTTAAAACCATTGTGAGCTAGGATTCCAAACATAATCCAAACAAAATGGTCCTATGCAGACCTCGCATATTCTCTTTACATCATCAATCCTCTAGAAAACAAGAAACTACAACGTCGCAGGTGAGGACTCATCGACTTTAGACCCAACTTAAGTGACCAACATGTTCACTAATTTCAGCAAATTCACACGAGAATAATAATTTGTTCTCATTTGAAGAAATTAATTCTCTTCCAAGTGAAGTTATTCCTAAATATAGATTAGACAGGCAAAACTGTGATGGTGGGGATGTTGTCATCCTTATAAAAAACGGAACATGTCACTCTCTACGAAAATCATCTAACCGTTGACTTATTCAATCCATAGGAATCGATATTACATTAGAAGATAATTCCAAATGGAGTATCATGAAGAGTAATCCTGAAATTCTTGTATATACTGCAATAAGGATGCCGCCACCTATGCATTGATAAATTACAAAGAATCATGTATATAAGAGGCAGCGGGGAAATTCCATAGACTCATGGCGACAGTAAGATCTAGAATCAATACTGGGAGTATTAATATCGGCACGGTGGTCGATGCGAGTTAGTTCAATTGGAGAATTATTACAGTTCAGACAAATACTTATTACAGTGCTGTTGGGGATTTTATAGTGTTCAAAAGGTTTATCAGTTCAGCCTGAAAGGCAGCAAAGTGTTTTATTTGAATATTGTAAATGTAGATACAAATAATGGTATTTATTGCAACCTCGCAACTTTAGGAAAAGTACAGAATGACCTTATGGAAGCGTTCCCCAAAATAAAAATGAAATGCGCAAACAAATTTGTTCAAGACGTATTTAACAAGAATGTCGAAGAGAATGTTATTGCAATGAACATGAAAGAGCACATGGGAGACCACAGGAGAACTTTAAACAAATACTTACAGAATACTGTTTTCCGAACATGAAGAAATTGTGTAAATGTAAGATGTGCAAAGAAAGTAAATATAAGCAAAGACCAGAACATGTGTAACCCTACTTTGCATACCCAAAGCAACGGTCACTTAATCCTGTCTGAAATAACCAGATGCACTAAGAACTCAACTGCTGATCTTTCAACATTTAAGTATAATCGCACCATCTACTCCGTAACAGATTGTAAACTCATAGACATCTTTTCTGGTACCTCTGATGAAATAAATACCGAAACCATTAAAAAACTTAAAGCTTAACAAATCGAAGACCTGACCTATCATAATAATGGAACCAAATATGAAGAATACAAACACGAGGATAAGATTTACCTTGAAACTAATAAAAGAATAGGGTACAAACTTTAAAAATCTTACATGAAAAAACAATTCAGGAAGATTTAGGCACCGTAGTCGTAATCGATGGAAGACAGATACACAAAGATAAACTAAGATAAATTTCCTCTCTTGCAGATTACATCCTTTCGTTTTCACGCAAGCGAAATTCATTGATTATACAATACAACATCAGCATTGATCCCAGTCCATAGGAGAAAGGTTGTCATATTTGAAGAATATTTTTATTGAAAACATTAAACCAACTTATCAGGCTTCAACACCATCATTTTCAAGACCATGAAGCTAATAAATGCCATTGGAGACGAGAATATTACAGAATTTTTACAGCGGGATGTTAATGAAATAAAGCGGTTATTGCGTTTATTCAAGGCGCCTGGCAAATTTCGTAGATATATAGACTTTATTGGATCAGCTATTAAATTCTTTGCAGGAACGCCAAATAATCACGATTTCCAAATACTAAGAATGCAAGGACAAGACAAAATAATAGACAAATAGAAATAAACAAGGACATTCAAACTAAAATTGATAAAATAACAGAAAGTAAAAACAATATAACTAATTTGAACAATTATAAAGTAGCGGTAAATTATCAAATATTTACCAAGTTAATGTTAAAAAGAAATAGAATAATTATAGATAATTTATATAACAAGGTCCAAGCACTAGTATTAGCAAACAATAATATTGTAAGCCCCTTATTAAATATCGATGAAATAGATTTAATAAGTATAAAAGAAAATATTATAACTCCTATAAACGAACTACAGATGTAAAAATGTATTTTCTTAATGAAACTCTTGTTTATATAATTATCTAAACCTATAGTTTCAAAAAAATTCAACTTGTTGAAATATCCAGCTCATTGTAATGAATACCATTTGCCCTTATGAATTGTAAGAAAGACATATCCTGCACTTGTTGCCAAATTAACCACAACGGCATTTGCCTATCTCAACTTCTCAATAATCATTCAGCTATCTGCCCAAGAACTTCTGCCAACCATCTAGACAAAATAAGAGTCATCAAGGATGGACTAATTATAGCACGTGACAATTATTTTACCGTGCAAGAAAATGGCCAGTGACTTATTATCAACTTTACATTCCTTATAACCTTCGAGAAATCCATAACCATCAATGGAAGGCAATACAGCACAGCCCATGATGTGGGGGTAATGCATCTACCAGTACCCAAAAAGATGATTTTGATTGAGATTGAATTTGAACACAAAATGTCGCTACCGTATTTTGTTATCCATAACCCCGATCGAACCCACTTTGAACCCAACGTCATCATTTCCTGCACGAGCTGTACCCCTTGATCAACTCGCACTTTACTTAAACGCAGTGTCAATTTCTGCACAAGCTATTCGCCAGCACGCTCGCCCGAACATTCACACTTGCTCGAACGCAGCGTCATAGTCAACTGAACAATCAATACCCCAGCACGTTAATGCCAAACGCCAAACTAATACTCATTGTCACCATTTCCTGCACACACAACAAGCCACAGCACAATCACCTTTAGTTTTAGGTAGCTAAGCTATTTCATTATTGTTTAGGTAGGTTACGTTAACACTTGAAAGAAAGACTGAAGTCTTTTAATTTATATTCAGAAAATGAACTTATTGCTCATTTAATGGCTATCACGTAGATTGCAATATTAGTTTTTAAGTCTCAAATAAGGGTTTTTACTTGTAGATTTGTTCAATTAATAAGTGAAATGAATTGTATACGTGATTAATTATAGTTATATATAGATCAATCATAAAAGGTGCTAAGTAATATATCCTAAATCTATTTAGCTTGTATCAAACTTTTTTGTAACCACGGATTTCGGTGGTAATAAAGCGAATCTGAATCTGAAATGTGCTATCAACCTAAATGCTAAAGAAATTATATACAGTCCACTGAAAATCCAACTTCACATTCAGTTAACATTCAATCGTATCATTTAAAAATATTGTTACCACAAATACGGGTTCGATCACTGGATTGTGACGAATGGAACACAAAAGTTCACTATTCACGATATACACGAATTTATTTTGCAAACACTGATGTACTTCTTATACTTCATTACACCTTAACGATCACTATTACTTTACCACAAAACTCTCATCAATTAGTTCTCAGGCTGAACTGATTAACACTTTGAACACTATAAAATCACAAACTGAACTTAACTGATTCTCCCTCTGAACAGCACTCGCATTGAACACCGTGCCGATATTTATACTCCCAGTATTGGTTTTAGATCTTACTGTCGCCACGAGTCTATGGAATTTCCCCGCTGACTTTTATACACATGATTCTTTGCAATCTGTCAGTGTATAGGCTGAAGAATTTGGGGAACACTCTTCGGAGTTGATCGTTCTTCTAATTTCGTATAGATGGCGTTGGTTTCCTGATTATTTCAGACACATCTTATACGCGTTATACCATTCACGTCACACTACCTATCACCTAAACCTGTTCGTCCCGAACAAGATTCAGAATTCCTGCCTGTACGGTGGGGGCCGATCCCAATGTATATTTAACCTTCGTGGGAGTCCTTTGCTCCTTTGCGGGTTGTGAGACAACGCCATCCGCGGATCATCAAAACCTCCAGAACTCATGACTCATAACATGTCCCTGAAACGATGGCCCCTTCCTGGCTGTCAGTGCATCCAATGCGCCCCTTCCTACCGGTTCTCCAGCGTTGAGCTGCTGCTTTCCTCCCTGACCTCGTGATACCCAGGATCAACTCGTCAACTATATCTGAAATTAGGAACGTGTGCTCAACTGTCATACCGCCTATCGTGATTGTCTCGTTTAACTTCCCAAGTACTTCTGCATCATCACCCGTAGCAGTTCGTAGCCGTATTCCGAACAACGGCTTCACTTCTTCCACCAGATCCCTCCTTAGGATCGAATGTAATGCTCCCGTGTCCAATGTTACCGCTAACCGCCTTCTCCAACGATGCCATCGACAGTAAGACTGTTCGCGTTCCTTCCTGCGGGTTCTAGAATAAGACACACACACTAATTCCGCTGCCTCGTAGGACACAACAGAAGCAACCATTTCCTGGGAGGTGCTCTTTGGTGAAAACAGTGTTGTACGCTTCGTCTCCAGAGCACTTATTCCATCTACGAACGCATACATTTTGACGTTTACTGACATTTGAAATGTGCCAATCGCTTAATCTCTGCAGCAAATTCCTGGAGCGACTCACCGTTGCGTTGTTTTCTGCTCTTCAACTCCATTTTGATGACTTGCATGCTTTGTTCACTTCCATACTTTCGCTGTAACGAGCCCATGATTGCGTTATAGTCCATCTGGAGATTTTCTGGAATCGTTTGGAGAACGTCTGCATCACCGCCCTTTAACGACACGACCAAAGCCGCCGCCTTGTCTTCATCGCTCAGATGTGCCCTGCGACAGACGTTTCGAACTGCAGCCTGAAGATGTTGAAGGCTGTTGTTCCGTCGTACAACAACTACACTGTTGAGGTGGTGAACTTTCTCGTCCAGTACTTTCACTTCACTATTCACCAACAGAAGTTTCTGTTCCAAACAAAAAGTTCACTATTCACGATATACACGAATTTATTTTGCAAACACTGATTTACTTCTTATACTTTATTTCACTTTAACGACTACTATTACTTTACTACAAAACTCCTTGCGGCCTTTCAGGCTGAACTGATTAACCTTTTGAACACTATAAAATCACAAACTGAACTTTACTAATTCTTCAACTGAACTGACTGTAATAATTATATAACTGGACTGAATTGTAATAATTCCTCAACTGAACTGCACTGTAATAATTATTTAACTGAACTGACTGAGCAGACTCCCATCGATCGTTGTCCCAATAGTTCTTCTAGATCGTACTGTCGCCACGAGTCTATGGAATTTTCCCGCTGACGATTATATAAATGAGTCTTTGTAATCTATCAGTTAGTGGTGGCGACATCCATTCTTGCAGTATGTACAACAATTTCTTGAATACTCTTCGGAGTTTATCGTTCTTCCAATTGCGGATCGATGGTGTCTGTTGTGTCCTGATTATCTCATCTTATACACGTTATACTATTCACGTCACAATATAATAAATCGGTTTAACTAACATTAGTTGGGTAGTGTACTTACATTAAGCCACACTTACACTAAACATTTCACACAGGTTCAGAAGTCACTTTTATCTGTGAAACTATGCAGAAAATCTAGTAATAGGTATTCATATAAATCCTAAATATAAAAGACGGTCTGAAAACAATACTGTGTTTCGTTGGGTTCTATCAGGCCCACTTCCAAACAATGTAAGTTAACATGAGTGCCCCAAATACGTTCGGTTCTGTGGGAACTAAATGTTCTCACAGTAGCGCACAGACATAGCGTCAGCAGAACGCAGTCAACACCGGTATGCGAAACGAACGTGGAAGTAATGCTGATGCAGCGTCTGGGCAGTACATAGGGTTAAGTTACATTTATGGTAATTCTATGTTAGATGTAAACTAGAAATATATTTTCAATAAACGGGGGAGCACTTGTTGTTTGGCCTCCAAAAGAAGATGATGTTTTTGAAGAATTAACTGGTGCCCAGCGAAATAAAATAGTAAAAGTTGAACTTCGCAATTCAACATATTTCATCAACGAAATACGACGAATTGAACAACGACCCCTGGAACCCTTGCAGATGAGAGCAGTATTTCAAATAATGTGGATATTATTGTAAGGATTTAATATTGTTAAGCGTTAGTGAACTAAGTGTTTTTTGTTACCTAAATAAGAGTGAACTGTGTTAGTAATAGTGATAATTATCTGTTAGTATCGGTATTAAAGAATAGGAAATTATGGCAAAGAACATTGCAATAGCAGTTCAAACTGCAGTAGAGACTGCTTGTTCAAGTATCATGCGGAGTATGACAGAGATCATGAATGAAAATAAAATAAATAATCAAAAGATTCAGTCAGAAGTATCCGCTTTAACCGTCAAACTTAGTGAGGTTCAAAAAAGTTCGCCTCCAGTGGTATCATACGAACCTGTGCGCGTTTCTAATACAGAATTAATATGCCCTATCTCTTTGGATTTAGTAAAGTCCCTCCCAGAATTTTCCGGTGAACAGGCTAGATATGTAAGTTGGCGACAAGCTGCTAATACAGCAGTTGATCTTTTTCGAAAATACCCCGGCACCGAAAAATATTACCAAGCGGTTGCCATAATTCGAAATAAAATAGTTGGGTCAGCAGACCTGATCCTATCTTCGTTCAATACTACATTAAATTTCGATGCAATAATAGCCAGGCTCGACCAAACCTATTCAGATAGACGGCCTTTACACGTTCTAGAAAATCAGTTCAGTATTTAAGTGCAAGGCAAAATGAATATTTCCGATTTTTATGATGAAATCGAAAAAAATCTCACGCTCATAATGAACAAAATAACAATGGACTATTCCGGCAACAGCGAACTTATAAGTTCATTTTCAAACAAATACCGTTCTGACGCTTTACGAGTATTCATTTCGGGACTAAATAGACCTTTTTTCGTCTGGTTGTTTAGATCTTCCCTCAGCTCTCGCCAAAGCGCAAGAGTTGGAAGCTTATCAATACAGATATGAGTTTGCAAGAGCTTTTGACTCCCGTCAAACGAATAACATTGTTTATCGGAGTAATCCACAGAACAACAGAACCACAAAATAACCTTATTATAATACAAGAAGACAATGCAATGGATATAGATCCAACGTCTTCTTAATTCCGGCACAATACTCGATTTAATCCACAGCAACAGCCTTTAAGTAGTAGAAACGTATCAGCCATTCAAAAAACGCCATGGCACCGATTTGAGAAAAGACATCGCGAATCTGATAGATCTACTTTACCAAAATTTCAGCACGTTAGTCACATACAACAGCACTTAAAAACTAATCAGAATAAAGCATTCAATGATAACCTCAAAAACCAGGTTAATTTCTTAGAGTAGGGTCGGCACTGCCTTTTATCAAAAAGAAACTTAATAACTGCCTCGAATTAAGAATTCTTATTGATACAGGTACTGCCAAAAATTATATAAAGAAGTTACCACAATTAAAACACGTCATTTCAAACAACATTAGCTTTATCGCTAAAACCCTTAATGGACAGAATAAAATCACAGAAAAGTGTAAAATGAATTTTATCCGTTACTTAACCCATTTTTATTTACTTCCGCAACTAAGTACATTTCACTAAGTACATCAGTTCAAAGAACATGTAAAAGTCTTTGATCAGACCGAACAAAAATTACCATTTAACACATCTGTTAAAGCATCGATCAGAACAACAAGTTCAGAACCCATTTATTCTAGACCCCGACCATATCCTATGGCACATATTGAGTTCGTCAATAATGAAATTGAACGACTGTTAAAGGATGGTATTATCCAACCGTCCCGTTCTCCCTACAATACACCTATACTGGTCGTTAATAAAAAAGGCCTGAACGACGATAATACAAAGAATTTAAGATTGGTATTGGATTACAAAAAACTAAATGAAAAAAACTGTACCCGACCGATATCCGATTTCAGAAATATCTGTTGTACTCTCAAATCTGGGTCAAGCAAACTTTTATTCTATAATAGACCTAAAAGCTGTTTTTCACTAAATATTACTGGATGAAAAAGATAGAGAGAAGACAGCTTTCTCAATAAATCATGGAAAATTCGAATTCTGTAGCTGTCATTCGGTCTTCGAAACGCTCCGAGTATATTCCAACGGACAATTGCTGATGTACTTATACCCGAAATAGGCAGAAACTGTCATGTCTATGTAGATGATGTGATAATTTTCCCTAGGACCGCAGAAGATCATTTGAAAGATTTGGACAGAATATTTTCTAAACTTTATGAAGCTAATATGAGGATAGCTCCGAAAAAATCAAAATTCTTCAAAAAAGAAGTCGAATTCTTAGGCTTTACCGTTTCATGCGATGGTATTAGTCCCCCAAAATTTCGTGATATTTTTGGTTTTGAAGTTTCCAAGTCCTTAAGAGCAGTGCGAGCCTTCCTTGGACTTTCTGGGTATTATCGCAAATTTGTGAACGACTATGCTCTCATTACCAGGCCACTAACGAAATACTTAAGCGGTGATAATGGAAATATAAGCTCTTACAAGTCAAAACATATTAAAATCGTCTCGGATGCAGAAGCATTGGAAGCTTTTAAAAAAATTAAAACCATCTTGGCATCGGATGATGTTCTCCTTTTGTACCCAGATTTCAAAAAGCATTTTGACTTGACAACGGATGCTTCGTCCGACGCTGTAGGTGCCGTGCTTTCATAAAACGGACGCCCTATAACAATGATATCCAGAACTCTGAGCAAGGCGGAACAAAACTATGCAACCAATGAGCGTGAAATGCTCGCGATAGTATGGGCTTTGCAAAATCTTAGCAATTATTTATACGGGGCTCCCAAAATTAACATTTTCACTGACCATCAACCGCTAACATTCGCCATGTCTGAAAAGAACCTAAATACTAAACTCAGAAGATGGAGAGCATTTATAGAAGAATACTCACCATCCTTTTACTATAAAATCGGAAAATATAACAAGGTCGCTGATGCGTTATCACGGCAGCACAGAAATGTGGTTAGTACCTGTGGCTCTACAATCCATAGCGAAGAATCATTATCAAAAGTAATACCATCGGTTCCACAACCGATAAATACTTTCAAGAACCAAATCTTCATAAAGCAAGGCTCTGAAGATAGCAGAAAAACGAAAATCTTATTTTGAAAACAGTTAAGGCAATATATTTATTAAATGTTCTTCCTTAACGAAACTTATTGAATCTATGAAGGAAATAATAAATTCTGATGTAAACAATGGTATATTTTGCACACTCGAAGTTCTAGGTATATGCAAAACGATTTGATTAATGCGTTCCCAGGAGTCAAAATGAAGTACACTAAAAAATTCGTACGTAAAAGCCGATTAAGCATCCGATATGTCCCACACCAATTCCTAAATATCGCGGTGAAATTTTTCACATCGATATTTATAATACGGAAAATACTTTATAACATGTCTAGACATATTCTCAAAATTTGCGATTATAAAACATATTAGCTCCAGAAACGCAACGGATATAAAAAATCCTCTTACAGAAATTATATCGCATTTCTATCAGCCAAGGCTGATAATTTCTGATAATGAAGGTGCTTTCATATCCAACTCAATACAAGCTTTTGTTAAGAATTGTTTCAACATATCATGGTACCCTGTCCCTGCTCTTCATAGCGAGAGCAACGATCAAGTGAAACGCCTGCACTCTACTCTTGCAGAAATAGCAAGATGTATCAAAACGACCACTACAGATATAGTTGAACTATTCCTGTTAGCTGTCTATAAATATAATAAAACCATTCACAGTGTCACTGGATATAAACGCAATCGGCAGAATTACGGATTATTCAAATGCTAAACAGGGCAGTACCAAACGGCGAAGTAGCTGTCTACCAAGAGTATTTATATTTTAAACATATAACAAATTTCTCCTTATTGGAGCAAATCCTGAATTACAATTATAATCTTATTAATGTGCTTAGAGACGAACAAGGCAAGGAAATACTTGAAACGATATACAAGAGGGTACACGATTGTCGAGAATCCTAAAGCCTCAAAATAAAACAAAAAGAGCAATCGATTTCCTTGGATCCGCCTTAAAATTTATAGCGGGTACACCAGATCATCAGGATTTCGAAATATTGCAAATTAGAGAGAGCGAACTAATGAAAACAAACAATAAGCAAGTAGAAATCAATAAAGATATAGAACTCAAATTTAACGAACTAACAGATAGAATAAATACATTATGTAACCACCAATGTTAATGTCAAATAGAAACCGAATTGTTATTCAAAATCTTTATAATGTTGTCAACGCAATCGTTCGTCGTAAGAGAAATATTGTGAATCCACTTATGCTGTACATGAACGAAATCGATTTTATATTACTTAACGAAAAAATGCTTACTCCACTAAATGATTTGTTGAATATAGCAGATGTAAAAATATATTATTATGAGAACTCTTTTGTATATTTAACTAAAATGCCTTATGTTAAGAAAATATGTAATCTTTTTTTAGTTGCACCTGTAATTCATAATAATAAAGTCATAGATATGAAAAACAATGTAAAGATTGTAATGAAAATAATTTAGCCTTAAGTGAATGTAAACAGTCTTGGCTTTACAATTATTGCATTATAGATTCAGAAGATAAATATTTGTTTCAACTTTTAAATCATCATACAGCTAACAGCCCGACCGCATCAGCATTTCATATCGGCGAAGAAAACAATGTCACTGAAAATAGTCAACAAGTGTCTCTTAATGGAACATATCTTGTTACATTTAAAAGCAACATCACCATTAATGGGAAAAAGTATTCTACATCTAGACCATCCGATATAACTCAACTACCAGCACCAAAGAAAACTTCTTTGAGAGAAACTAAATTTAACGAAAAGTTATCGTTGCCGTTTCTTCATAAACTGCATACAAAAAATAACGAAGAAATCGAAGAACTTAAAAATTTCACTCAAACCAATAACTGGCTATGGTACGGGACATCTGCTGGACTTATTATTGTCATAATGATAATACTATGCATTAAATTACAACCAAGAAATCTGAATTTTATTTAAACAATTATTCCTTCAACAGAGATGCAGATACTTTATCGAAATAAGCTAAAATAATGTATTGAAAATATTATGAACGGGACGTTCATATTTAAGGTGGGGGCAGTTAACACTAGTGCCCCAAATACGTACGGTTCTGTAGGAACTAAATGTTCTCACAGTAGCGCACAGACATGGCGTCAGCAGAACGCAGTCAACACCGGTGTGCGAAACGAACGTGGAAGTAATGCTGATGCAGCGTCTGGGCAGCACATAGGGTTAAGTTACATTTAAGGTGATTCTATGTTAGATGTAAGCTAGAAATATATTTTCAATAAACGGGGAAGCACTTGTTGTTTGGCCTCCAAAAGAAGATGATGTTTTTGAAGTATTAACTTGTACATTCTTGTTCAACATGCTTTTCTTATTTCAATGAACTTTCTTTACACCTACAGCTGGCAAATTCTGGAAAATTGAAGACTTATCAGCCCCCTTTCAAAGAAAGATAATCTTTGTGAAGATCTGTTTGCAACAACAACTTTCAGGAGAGGTGGTGGTCAATATACTATTCGCCGTCTGGTCAAAAACCAAATGCTAACATTAGGTTTTTCTCGAGACCAAGCCTTAAATGCCATGATACTCGTACATGTCATGAAAAGGAATTCGAAATTTCAACACGAAATTAACGACTTTTACAATCCTAAGACTCACGCAGTTAAAACAGGTTCCTGGGATCCTATCCTAGTGTATTTATGCTCAAATTGACTTAAACTTGAACTCTTTCCTTATGGGAACAATCACTTGCAAATCCAAGAGATATTCCAACATTGGATACTTTTCTCACTAATCGTTACAGAGTTAGAAACCGTTTCTGATATAACAGGTTCATCGAAATCAAAAGATACCACCAACAAGTTAAAGAGTTTCAATCCAAATAAGTCTAAGCCACAATATCATCGATCTTTTCATACCAACGACAAACCATTAAATTGCAAGCTGTGCAATAATAATCATAAACTTCGCATCTGTCCAATCTTTATTCAAATGTCCATACCCGAATAAATACCGAAAGTGAACGCTCTGAAATATTGCAATTAAGTCTCAGAATCAACCCAATTCTTCTAACACTTCTTCTCATGCTTCTTCTTCTTCTTCCTCTAACAGTACACAAATTTCTCATCAATCATCCATTTTGTGGTTCTGAAAGTAAGTGTAAGTGAACCACATTCATGGTACAAATTTCGATTAAAACTTTAATTCAATATCGTTCTGTGTTAAACAGTCATAGTGTGCACACGCTTTCTTCTTTCTACTTTTGGCACCGCCAGTCCTCCCTTTTGGAAAATCACAAAAGTTATCAAAAATAGACGCAGCTTTGTACCAACTCTTAAAAACGGTAAGATATAAGTAGTTTATTTTTTATGACACAGAGTGCAAAGGCAAAACTATTAGCTCCCCCCTTTTACAAAAATCACTCGGTAGCGGCTCACCTTACTGATGCCAATACTGAAACTCCAGTGGTATCGATCATTTCGAGTGTACCTTATGCTATTAACCGTATATATCCTACTCATCTTAACCATGTCCAAGCATTTATTAAGCAATTTAAGGTCAAGAAGTCTCGAGGGCAAGATAAAATTAACAATGTACTCTTGAATGCAGTTGAGCGCTTGACTATCACAAACCATAAATGTTGACGCAAAGCCTGGCAAACCTAAGGATAGTATGAGTACTATCCTACTCAGGAGTATGAGTAAGTTACTATAGAAAATAATTAAAGTAAGAATAGAAGAACATTTCGAGGATAACAAAATTGTCCCAGATTTTCAGTTTGGTTTTCGCAAAAACCACTCAATCTGCCACCAAATTGCCTTGAATTAAAAATCATGTTAAAACAAATGTTGGTCTTAAAACAGGCGTAGTATTATTAGCTATAGTAAACGCTTTCGATACGGTACTACATGATGATCTTGCTTTTAAGCTTTAATAATACAATTTCCCTACCCCTTTCGTAAATATAATTCGGAGTCATAAGCAATAGACATTTCACAGTTTGCATCGGAAACGCTTACTCAACTCTCAATAATGCAGAATTTGGTTTTTCCCAAGGATCAATTCTGTACCCAATATTATTTAATACATATTCCTTAGAGTTACTGGCGAAAGTACACAACTCGCTATGTTTGCTGATGATAAAGCAATTTTCTCATCGGGAGGGCTTTCTGTAAAAGTCCTTAATTTCCTACACCGATCCTTAAATAATTTTATAAATCATTTTGCCATCAGTCGTCATTTTAGAAGCAGTCTGCTAGATGTCCGAAACAGACGAGTAGCGGACATGTGGTTGGTACGAAATCACCATCTCATAATAGCTACTGTCCAGTTGTGCACTGCTGCCGTTCGAAGATATAACGACACAAGATCAGCATCATTACATAGATTATTGATATGGTGTATGATTGAGGCATGTTTTTCATATGCTTGTAGCATACTCTTAGGTGATATGTAATTAGTAAGCAAAAGTAAACGCTCATTTGAATGAATGTGAAAAGTACTTGAAACACAATGTTGTCCAACATAATGAAACAAGTACGCCACTACGACCATTGGCTGAATTGCATCGGTCCAGCCTAATCGAATTATATTTTGCACGACGTTCATTGAAGATCTGCTTTGGTGAAATATCCGGATAAGGCCAAGTTTCAACGTATGTATTTTAATTTCGGGATATGGATGAAAGGCTTAAATTGAATGCCTAGTGGCCAAACAGATGGTTCGAGTAACAGAGCACTCATAAAAATACGCTGAGCACCCAAGATGACGCTTATGACGCTTTTTCTTTTAAAAAATCACTTCAGCCGCGAGATTTAACTTCAGTGCAACATATTGTGACGTGAATAGTATAGCGTGTATAAGATGAGATAATCAGGACACCAACCACCACAAAAACAAAAACGCCTTTTATACGCAATTAGAAGAACGATCAACTCCGAAGAGTACTTCCGAAATTGTTGTACATACTGCAAGAATGGATGTCGTCTCCTATAGACTGATAAATTACAAAGAATCATGTACGAGTATATAAGCGTCAGCGGGAAATTCCGTAGACTCGTGGCAACAGTATGATCTAGAAGAACTATCGGGAGGTATAAATATCGGGACGACGTTCGATACGAGCCAGTTCAGTCAAATATTTATTACAGTGCAGTTCAGTTTGGGATTTTATAGCGTTCAAAGTGTTAATCAGTTCAGCTTGAAAGGCAGCAAAGACTTTTGTAGTAAAGTAATAGTGATTTTCAAAGTGTAATAAGGTATAAGAAGTAAATCAGTGCTTACAAAATAAATTCGTGTATATCGTGAATAGCGAACTTTAGTGTTTCATTCGTCAAAATCCAGTGATCGAACCCTGTTGTGTGGACAATTAAGTGCATCTTACTTCTCTTTCCTCATTTCCGCTAAACGTCACAATATGAAATTATGTTCTCTTCAGTTGCACTTGTGTTTAAGCGAGTAAGATGAATAAATTAAAAGTGTTGAACCTTCATGAATTACCACCTGTACCGAACTGTTTTGCCGATCGTTGACTTCTTCATGTTGCTGGCCAGTGACAGTCCTTCACTGTTTATCAGCAGCGAATTATGTGATCACCCCTATATTGGGAAAATCAGTTGGTTTATTTCATTGTTACTGGATCAATACTTTGAATTTGGTGGTGCAGAGAGCTGAAGGGATGCCGTGGGCTGAAGTGATGTAGTGAGCTTAATAGTCACATCTAGAGAAGATCGGATAATTTTTTCAACAGGATACATAATTTGTAAGTGATCGATTTAATATTCCCGACGGCTATTCTTAATTGCGCTATAACTAATAGAAGCGAACCACTATCACTGTTGCACCGGGAGTTAAGATTTTGATCGGCTGGCAATGGCTTAATGGAATCATCAGAGATGGAAACACATTTTTTGTGATAAGCCATCGCAACGAATAAAATTAGCACGGAGAAGTGTAAGATTGCAGATGGCATACTTTTCAGATATTATATCACGCATATAGCAAAACTTGGGGAAAATTCTCAGAAAGCGAATGGAAAGCACGTTTACACTGGTCTATGTCTTAGTCTCGACTATTCTCATTATGTGTGCAGTCTTCGGTTTAAGGAAAATCTTCTGATATAATTATGTAAGTAATCTGGTTAAAGTTGTAGAGGATAAAGTTGTGGAGGACAACATATGCTATTACGATTTACTTGGCAAGAGAAATTGTTCAGCATTCTGAATTTCTTTCTTAATACTAGAAATGCTTGTTCGATTAATGTGCGAATAGAACTATGTTCTGGCGGTAAATTTGCTCAAATGGTTCGTCATGGTTCCTTAGAACCATTAAGTGAACTTCAAGAGAGTGAGCTGAATCGCCGAGGAGATGGCGTTCTCACGGTAGTTTTATTACTTTCTATTACTTTTTGAAGTGGGCTGTCATGCGAAACTGCGAGAACCAGTTGTACTAACTAGAAGAATCTTCTTTTGGGCATGCAATATTTAAATGTGTCCCATGCAAACATCTCAAGACAATAGGCAATGAATTATAATGTTTTTGTTCATAATAATGCTTTCATAATAATGTTCATAATAATGTTTCGTTGCGTTTCTCTATACATAGGCCATATTATTAACCGGTTCTTTACTTTTAATATGTGTGGTATTGCATTTGCATGCTGCATACTGCTGAGTAAGTTTATAAGGCGTTACATGTAAATATTGGTTCGATGAACTTAATCTACCTTGGTCTTCTACATCTTTCGGAGGGCCTTGAACAAGAAAGGTTAGCATTTTTCTTTTAAATTTGATGAAGGCATTGTTTGTTCACCAAAAATGTTTTTCTTTTCATTTGATAATAGAAAAAAGCACATAATCAGGATAAGCCTTTATAACTTCAAAAATAAGTTCGAGTATACATCTTATTTCATTTAAGGAAGAAGAAATTAACTGTATTTTTCGACACACTTGTTTCTTTTTCATGTCTAGAATATGTGGAATTATGCTGCCATTGTAGTTACCAATATTATTAAGACACACATTTCAAAAAATAGCTTCCTTGAAATTTTTTGTATAAAAATGAAGCAATTGGCACACAAAACAAAAAGTCGTTCAAAAACGTCAACAATATTTAAAACATTTTGATGCATCGCAACATCACAACTGCCATAAAATCAGTTTGATGTCAACTGACAGGAATCTTCTTGTAATAGCTACTGTCCAATTACGCACTGCCGCCGTTTGAAGATCTGATGACACAAGAATACATTGGTTCAACATAGACCGACTGTTTTCACATTAGGTGCTGAAAGGATTGTCGGCCAATTCCCGGAAAGCCATAGGGCTAGCAGAGGATACCTGAAGAGCGAAAGCAGCTTAGAATCGCAGCAGGGAGTCCCTAAATAGCATGAAGATGAGAGAAGTGCAGCGCAGTGTGAGCAATGACAAGCTCAATTGCATTAATGCCCTGGCCACGCAAGCAGAAGAATTTATTTTAAGTGACATGCTTGAATTTAAGTGATATCGAATTATTTCAATTTCTTTTCAAATTCAATTCAGGTTAGAGCGTAAATTTGCAATACTACAAATGCATAGAAAAAAGGTAAAAATAAAAAAAAAATACAAATATTGTAGGAGTTATTTCAGTTCGATGAGAAAAAAGAGAAACAAGCGGTACAAAATTGTCTGTACTCGGTCTTAGACCGTACCTGTGAAGGTATGTGAAGCCAGAGATGAACAGCATGAATGAAAAAGTGCCTGCGTGGCATTAAACATTTACGACTCGATCGACAGAAAGTGATCTTTTCATATAAATAATTTGGCTGTTTCTTGTGAATAATTTTGAAGAGTAATATGCACGATCTGTAACCTAGGAAGGCTTCCAATTCACATCCAACTCACATAGGAGATTCCGACGACGTTCCGAGACATGGTCAATTCTGTCAAGATTAGCACTATCAGCGCTTTGGCAGGTTTTAATTTAACGTTGATAGAGAGAATATATTTGCTGATTGACAAGTCTTTTAAAGATGTATATATCTTGGACACTACGCTGTCAATGTGGTCAGTCCATGTTAGTTCACTATTGCACATTATTTCAATGTTTTTTACACATGTAACATAATCAATTGCTGTTGAGTTAAGTTCAATTGGCGGGAAATTCAATAGCGAAGGCGGTTGTTTCGAGAACGGGATGGATTTGGTATTGTCTGGATTGAGTTTTTAAGCCATTTTTTGTAGCCCAATTGGCAATAGAGCCTAAATCCTTGTTTATTTTAGCAACTGAGACTTCAACCATACCAAGAGGGAAACTTAAGTAGATTTGAACATCCTCTGCATAGATATGCAATTTGCAGTAGGCTAACAAGAGACACTTTTGATAAAAACGGAAGAATAGCAATAGGCCTATATTCAGGTGGATTAGTTTTTATGTGAGGAAGTATTATTGGAAGCAACACTTTAACACATATATATATATACATATATATATATAGCATTTGTTCGAGTGTTGTCTGGTGGAAAAAATTGCCATCGATTATAGAGTATTACAATAAAACAAAAGGTTTGAAAAAAAAAACATCAGCAAAAAGACAACTTAATTTTTAGGGTGATGCGCAAGTAAAATGAATTAAGCCAGAGGACAAAACTTCAACCGTCAAAGGCACAGCAACAATAGGCTTTAGACATTGACACTGTTCAGAAAGCAGCTACTAGAACTCAACAAACATCCTAACACATCACCACCCCATCCCAAAAGGACCACCATGGACACACGGACTCGAACAATCCAATGTAAGCACCAGCCATTGTAGGACATAAAATATAAACAATAAACCTACAATAATAACAAATATTAAATTAATCAAAGTACATCAGTTGGGCCCCTATTGTTGAGCCAACACCCTAACCTTTAGTTTGTAAGTCTAGTTGTAAACAAAACTGTAAAAACAATATAAATATATAATATAATATTGTGTTCGTGTCGGAGATTTTTTTTTAGTACCCTTAAGTGTTTGGGTTCAAGACACAGCACAAGGTGTAGACAGAGAAAGGGAGAGGAGGTACCTGTGCACATTGGTTTTAAATATCTGCGGATTGTATTCTGCGGGAAATATTGGGCTGGGAAGAGCATTCCATATTCGTGTCGTGCGGCAAATGAACGAGTCTCTAAATTTAACTGTGCGTCCGAAAGTAGGCTTAAGGGTAAACTGATAAGCATTCCTGGCGAGATGGGTATTGCGGGTGAATTTATGGAGAGGAGGAATGCAGTTGGCAAGCTCACTTGTGCATCCTTTGTTAAAATAGCGATAAAATACGGATAGAGACGAGACGTCGATGTTCGAGCGAGTCAAGTGACTCTGCAATACTGTTGTGTCCTATAAGTTTTATCGCTCGCTTTTGGATTCTATCTAGTAGGTGCAGGGTGGTTTTGGGGGCACCAAACCAGATATGAGCGTTGTACTCAAATTTAGGGCGTATAAACGCATTATAAATTAAAGCCAAATCAGAAGGGGTGAAGTATTTCTTGCATCGATTAAGGAAACCAAAAGGTCATTGATAAACATTGAAAATAATAACGGACCGATTGAACCTTGAGGAACACCACAGCTTATGGAAAACAGCTTGGACTCGGTTAAAAAAATAAGAAACAATTAATTTATTAGTGGGATTACAGAAGTTGAATTTGGTGGACAGTTTATGACAGAGTATCCTTGGGTCAACGCTGTCAAATGCTTTCGAAATGTCAAGTAAGGTTAATTATTTTGTTAATTCGTCCGTTACTTTTAAAAAGGCTCTGGCACAGCTATGTCCTTTACGAAAACCTGACTGCAATGGATTTAATAGATTGTGTCGCTCAATGTAATCTTTGATGTCTCGGCTAACAAGAGACTCAAACACTTCTGATAAAAACGGAAGAATATCAATAGGTCTATATTCAGGTGGATTAGTTTTCTTGGGAATTGGGATTATCTTTGCTTTTTTCCACAATGTAGGGTACGTCGAAGTCATGATTATTGTGTTAATAATGTGAGTGAGTATTATTTAAAAGTCTTGGAGACATTCTTTCGGAGGATGCAGGGCCAGTAGAAGCAAATTGAATATTTAAGTTGTCAAGGTTAATGTCATCATCGTTTATCCTTTTCTTTACTTTGCTCAGTCGAATTTCGCGAAACTGTTTTCAAAGGAAACTGGAAGATCGATTGGTGTTGAGCTTAGCTGATTTTATCCACAATGTTACATGGTTTCTGCAGCAGAGTTTGATTAGATGGCGCTCTTGCTGTGTGGGATACATAATTTGTAAGTGATCGATTTAATATTCCCGACGGCTATTATTAATTGCGCTATAACTAATAGAAGCGAACCACTAACACTGTTGCTGGCAATGGCTTAATGGAATCATCAGAGATGGAAACACATTTTTTGTGATAAGCCATCGCAACGAATAAAATTAGCACGGAGAAGTGTAAGATTGCAGATGGCACACTTTTCAGATATTATGCGTTATATCACGCATATAGAAAAACTTGGGGAAAATTCTCAGAAAGCGAATGGAAAGCACGTTTACACTGGTCTATGTCTTAGTCTCGACTATTCTCATTATGTGTACAGTCTTCGGTTTAAGGAAAATCTTCTGATATAATTATGTAAGTAATCTGGTTAAAGTTGTAGAGGATAAAGTTGTGGAGGACAACATATGCTATTACGATTTACTTGGCAAGAGAAATTGTTCAGCATTCTGAATTTCTTTCTTAATACTAGAAATGCTTGTTCGATTAATGTGCGAATAGAACTATGTTCTGGCGGTAAATTTGCTCAAATGGTTCGTCATGGTTCCTTAGAACCATTAAGTGAACTTCAAGAGAGTGAGCTGAATCGCCGAGGAGATGGCGTTCTCACGGTAGTTTTATTACTTTCTATTACTTTTTGAAGTGGGCTGTCATGCGAAACTGCGAGAACCAGTTGTACTAACTAGAAGAATCTTCTTTTGGGCATGCAATATTTAAATGTGTCCCATGCAAACATCTCAAGACAATAGGCAATGAATTATAATGTTTTTGTTCATAATAATGCTTTCATAATAATGTTCATAATAATGTTTTGTTGCGTTTCTCTATACATAGGCCATATTATTAACCGGTTCTTTACTTTTAATATGTGTGGTATTGCATTTGCATGCTGCATACTGCTGAGTAAGTTTATAAGGCGTTACATGTAAATATTGGTTCGATGAACTTAATCTACCTTGGTCTTCTACATCTTTCGGAGGGCCTTGAACAAGAAAGGTTAACATTTTTCTTTTAAATTTGATGAAGGCATTGTTTGTTCACCAAAGATGTTTTTCTTTTCATTTGATAATAGAAAAAAACACATAATCAGGATAAGCCTTTATAACTTCAAAAATAAGTTCGAGTATACATCTTATTTCATTTAAGGAAGAAGAAATTAACTGTATTTTTCGACACACTTGTTTCTTTTTCATGTCTAGAATATGTGGAATTATGCTGCCATTGTAGTTCTTCTTCTTCTTTGTTTGGCGCTACAGTCCGGGGTGGACCTGGGCCTCAACCAACAAGCCTCTCCAGCCAGCACGATCTTTCGCCAGCTGCCTCCAGTTGTGCACACCAAGTTGGTTGAGGTCCTTCTCCACTTGTGTGCGCCATCTCGTTCTAGGACGCCCTCTTATGCGTTGTCCCAAAGGCTCGGAATCGAAGACTCTTCGGGCCGGAGCTGTGGTGTCAATCCGCTCTACGTGACCTAGCCATCTTAAGCGTTGGATCCGAAGACGCTTAACTAGGTGCATGCCGCTGTACAGCCCGTACAGTTCGTGGTTGAATCTCCTTCTCCAGACGCCATCAATACAAACAGGACCAAAGATCGCACGCAGAACTTTTCTCTCAAAAAGACCAAGAGCTTCTTCATCCGCTTTCAATAGCGTCCATGTCTCTGCGCCATAGAGCAGGACGGGGATGATTAGGGTGTTATATAAAGTCAACTTGGTGTTTCTAGAGATGGCTCTGTTACTCAATTGCCTCTTGAGCCCAAAGAAACAGCGATTGGCAAGAGTAATTCTGCGCTTGATCTCGGTACTGGTGTTATTGTCCCTGTTTACTGCAGAGCCAAGGTAGACGAAGTCCTTGACTACCTCAAAGTTTCTGCTGCCCATTATGACGCTCTGTCCGAGGCGTCGATGTTGTGCGTCCTTTCGTGATGACAGCATGTACTTTGTTTTGCCCTGATTAACTGCCAAACCCATTTTAGCCGCTTCCGCTTCAATGCTAGCAAAAGCCTCATTGACAGCTCGCTGTGTTCGTCCAATCACGTCAATGTCGTCCGCGTAGGCAAGCAGTTGAACGGACTTTTGGAAGATCGTGCCTCTGGTGTTGACATTTGAGTTTCGCACGATCTTCTCAAGTATGATGTTGAAGAAATCACATGATAGCGTGTCGCCTTGTCTAAAACCTTTTTTGACATTGAAGGTCTCGGTGAGTTCGTTACCGACCTTGATGGAGCAGCGAGAGTTCTCCATCGTCATCCTGCACAATCTGACGAGTTTGGCTGGAATGTCAAAACTAGACATGGCATTGTATAGCTCGTCTCTATGCACGCTGTCATATGCGGCCTTGAAATCGACGAATAGGTGGTGGGTGTCGATATGCATCTCGTGGGTTTTTCCCAGGATCTGCCGCAGTGTGAAAATTTGGTCGATGGTGGACTTTCCCGGCCTGAAACCGCACTGATAAGGACCTATCAGGTTATTGACGAATGGTTTCAGGCGTTCACACAAGACGGCAGAGAGGATCTTGTACGATATGTTAAGGAGACTGATCCCTCGATAGTTGGCGCAGTCAAAAGGGTCTCCTTTCTTGTGGACCGGACAAACGACGCTGAGATTCCACTCATCGGGCATGCTTTCCTCCGACCATATCTTACAGATGAGCTGGTGCATGCGCCCAACCAGATCATCTCCAGCTGCTTTAAACAGTTCCGCGGACAGTCCGCCCGCTCCAGCAGCTTTGTTCGACTTTAGTCTAGATATCGCTATCTTGACCTCGCCTAAGTCGGGGGGACGGAATTCTTGGTGATCCTCGTCCAAATTAAGTGGAACATTCTGCCTGACAGCGGAATTTGTGTCGTCATCGCCGTTTAACAGTCTGCAGAAGTGATTTTTCCAAATTCTCAGCATCGACTGCGATTCTACTACTAGTTGTCCATTGTCATCCCTGCAGGCTTCCGTCCGAGGTCTATACCCTCCGGATAACTGTTTTACCTTTTGGTAAAACTTTCGGACCTCCTTCCTGCCGTAACATCTCTCCATCTCTTCGACCGCACGCTTCTCGTGCTCTTTCTTTTTCCTTCTGAGAAGCCGGTTCTCTTCCCTTCTCTTCTGCTCGTAGAGCTCACGAACAGCTCTCGTTGTTCGATGCAGAGTTGCCTTGTAGGCCTCCTGTTTGGCTGCATGTGCCTGCCTGCACTCGTCGTCAAACCATGGGTTCTTCTTTGGTGGTGTCGTAAAACCCAGCACATCAGTGGCAGCTTCTTTGATGGCTTCTTGACAACGTTTCCATTCCTGGTCTATTGTGGTTGTAGGCAGGGTCGAACTTTCGGCGAGTTTCAGGGAGACTCGGTCGGCAAAGTTCCTAACGATCGATTGCGATTGTAGCTTTCCAACGTCAAAACGAGGTGTCCTGTCTCGACTC
Source organism: Eristalis tenax (assembly GCA_905231855.2). Classification (NCBI taxonomy): domain Eukaryota; kingdom Metazoa; phylum Arthropoda; class Insecta; order Diptera; family Syrphidae; genus Eristalis; species Eristalis tenax. The sequence continues at coordinate 90,105,657 of HG993124.1, read as the reverse complement.
CGTATTTCTCTCGATATCCTCATTCTTATCTTGGCTACAACAAGGAAATGATCCGAGTCAATATTGGCTCCTCGGAAAGTTCGGACATCGAGAATATTGGAGGAGTGTCTGACGTCGATCGCAATGTGATCAATCTGGTTGACGGTTGATTGATCAGGTGACCGCCAGATCCCTTTATGGATGTTGAGGTGTGGGAACCGTGTGCTCATTACAGAGAGGTTACGCCCCGAGGCGAAAGCCACCAGCCTGAGTCCGTTTCCGGATGTGTTGTCGTGCAGGCTGTGTTTTCCGATAACTTTAGCAAAGATTTCTTCCTTGCCCAGCTGTGCGTTGAGATCTCCTAGAACGATCTTGGTATCATAGCTGGGGCATTGATCGTATGTTCTTTCTAGGAGATCATAGAAATCGTCCTTGCTATTGTCATCCTTCTCCTCTGTCGGGGCGTGGGCGCAAATCAGGCTGATGTTCCCGAGCTTAGCCATGATGCGGATTGTTATGAGGCGCTCGCTTACATACTTAAAGCTTAAGACTTTTTGCCTAAGTCTGCCTCGAACAACAAAACCACATCCAAATAAGCGCTGCCCTCCTTCTCTGTAGCAGTCGCCGTAGTAGAGGTCGCAGTTTCTCATCCTCTTTTTGCCCGGCCCGTTCCACCGCACTTCTTGAAGCAATTGGCACACAAAACAAAAAGTCGTTCAAAAACGTCAACAATATTTAAAACATTTTGATGCATCGCAACATCACAACTGCCATAAAATCAGTTTGATGTCAACTGACAGGAATCTTCTTGTAATAGCTACAGTCCAATTACGCACTGCTGCCGTTCGAAGATCTGATGACACAAGAATACCTTGGTTCAACATAGACCAACTGTTTTCACATTAGGTGCTGAAAGGATTGTCGGCCAATTCCCGGAAAGCCATATGGCTAGCAGAGGATACCTGAAGAGCGAAAGCAGCTTAGAGCTCGAATTGCAGCAGGGAGTCCCTAAATAGCATGAAGATGAGAGAAGTGCAGCGCAGTGTGAGCAATGACAAGCTCAATTGCATTAATGCCCTGGCAACGCAAGCAGAAGAATTTATTTTAAGTGACATGCTTGAATTTAAGTGATATCGAATTATTTCAATTTCTTTTCAAATTCAATTCAGGTTAGAGCGTAAATTTGCAATACTACAAATGCATAGAAAAAAGGTAAAAATAAAAAAAAAATACAAATATTGTAGGAGTTATTTCAGTTCGATGAGAAAAAAGAGAAACAAGCGGTACAAAATTGTCTGTACTCGGTGATGAACAGCATGAATGAAAAAGTGCCTGCGTGGCATTAAACATTTACGACTCGATCGACAGAAAGTGATCTTTTCATATAAATAATTTGGCTGTTTCTTGTGAATAATTTTGAAGAGTAATATGCACGATCTGTAACCTAGGAAGGCTTCCAATTCACATCCAACTCACATAGGAGATTCCGACGACGTTCCGAGACATGGTCAATTCTGTCAAGATTAGCACTATCAGCGCTTTGGCAGGTTTTAATTTAACGTTGATAGAGAGAATATATTTGCTGATTGACAAGTCTTTTAAAGATGTATATATCTTGGACACTACGCTGTCAATGTGGTCAGTCCATGTTAGTTCACTATTGCACATTATTTCAATGTTTTTTACACATGTAACATAATCAATTGCTGTTGAGTTAAGTTCAATTGGCGAGAAATTCAATAGCGAAGGCGGTTGTTTCGAGAACGGGATGGATTTGGTATTGTCTGGATTGAGTTTTTAAGCCATTTTTTGTAGCCCAATTGGCAATAGAGCCTAAGTCCTTGTTTATTTTAGCAACTGAGACTTCAACCATACCAAGAGGGAAACTTAAGTAGATTTGAACATCCTCTGCATAGATATGCAATTTGCAGTAGGCTAATAGGAGACACTTTTGATAAAAACGGAAGAATAGCAATAGGCCTATATTCAGGTGGATTAGTTTTTATGTGAGGAAGTATTATTGGAAGCAACACTTTAACACATATATATATATATACATATATATATATATAGCATTTGTTCGAGTGTTGTCTGGTGGAAAAAATTGCCATCGATTATAGAGTATTACAATAAAACAAAAGGTTTGAAAAAAAAAAACATCAGCAAAAAGACAACTTAATTTTTAGGGTGATGCGCAAGTAAAATGAATTAAGCCAGAGGACAAAACTTCAACCGTCAAAGGCACAGCAACAATAGGCTTTAGACATTGACACTGTTCAGAAAGCAGCTACTAGAACTCAACAAACATCCTAACACATCACCACCCCATCCCAAAAGGACCACCATGGACACACGGACTCGAACAATCCAATGTAAGCACCAGCCATTGTAGGACATAAAATATAAACAATAAACCTACAATAATAACAAATATTAAATTAATCAAAGTACATCAGTTGGGCCCCTATTGTTGAGCCAACACCCTAACCTTTAGTTTGTAAGTCTAGTTGTAAACAAAACTGTAAAAACAATTCCGTTCAAATAAATTTTGCCTCCGGGATATTGTGTTCGTGTCGGAGATTTTTTCTTAGTACCCTTAAGTGTTTGGGTTCAAGACACAGCACAAGGTGTAGACAGAGAAAGGGAGAGGAGGTACCTGTGCACATTGGTTTTAAATATCTGCGGATTGTATTCTGCGGGAAATATTGGGCTGGGAAGAGCATTCCATATTCGTGTCGTGCGGCAAATGAACGAGTCTCTAAATTTAACTGTGCGTCCGAAAGTAGGCTTAAGGGTAAACTGATGAGCATTCCTGGCGAGATGGGTATTGCGGGTGAATTTATGGAGAGGAGGAATGCAGTTGGCAAGCTCACTTGTGCATCCTTTGTTAAAATAGCGATAAAATACGGATAGAGACGAGACGTCGATGTTCGAGCGAGTCAAGTGACTCTGCAATACTGTTGTGTCCTATAAGTTTTATCGCTCGCTTTTGGATTCTATCTAGTAGGTGCAGGGTGGTTTTGGGGGCACCAAACCAGATATGAGCTCAAATTTAGGGCGTATAAACGCATTATAAATTAAAGCCAAATCAGAAGGGGTGAAGTATTTCTTGCATCGATTAAGGAAACCAAAAGGTCATTGATAAACATTGAAAATAATAACGGACCGATTGAACCTTGAGGAACACCACAGCTTATGGAAAACAGCTTGGACTCGGTTAAAAAAATAAGAAAGAATTAATTTATTAGTGGGATTACAGAAGTTGAATTGGGTGGACAGTTTATGACAGAGCATCCTTGGGTCAACGCTGTCAAATGCTTTCGAAACGTCAAGTAAGGTTTATAATTTTGTTAATTCGTCCGTTACTTTTAAAAAGGCTCTGGCACAGCTATGTCCTTTACGCAAACCTGACTGCAATGGGTTTAATAGATTGTGTCGCTCAATGTAATCTTTGATGTCTCGGCTAACAAGACACTCAAACACTTCTGATAAAAACGGAAGAATATCAATAGGTCTATATTCAGGTGGATTAGTTTTCTTGGGAATTGGGATTATCTTTGCTTTTTTCCACAATGTAGGGTACGTCGAAGTCATGATTATTGTGTTAATAATGTGAGTGAGACATTCTTGGAGACATTCTTTCGGAGGCTGCAGGGCCAGTAGAAGCAAATTGAATATTTAAGTTGTCAAGGTTAATGTCATCATCGTTTATCCTTTTCTTTACTTTGCTCAGTCGAATTTCGGGAACCTGTTTCCAAAGGAAATTGGAAGATCGATTGGTGTTGAGCTTAGCTGATTTTATCCACAATGTTACATGGTTTCTGCAGTCCTTGTATTCACTATGCACGAAGTGGTACATGTTTCTCGAAGAGATAGTTAATATTAGCGTTAAATAACGTCTGACGTTCATCAACATCAGACGACATATACAGAGTACACCACTCAACATAACAACAATTTGAAAAAAGGTTATCAACATTAATACTACGGAAATCACGATATTGAACGGACTGTGAACAACTTTTTTCTGATTGAATGTCAAATGTTCCAAAAATGAGATCGTGCTGCAGAAATACGGGAACAGAAAATTGGCTATAAGATTTCATCAAGCTGTTATCATTGGTTAACATGACGTCGATCAATGATGGCGAGCAGTTTTCTTTAAAATTAGTGGGCTCAACGGTATTTAAGAAAGTTAAGCTTAGAGAACGCATTATGCGATTCAACAGAGAGTAAAATGACAATTTAAGGAGATTCAAATTGAAATCTCCACATATAATAACATTAGGCGCTGACGAAGAAATGTCTTCGATAATTTCACATACATAATTCTGCCGGGTAACGTCCGGTTAAACCAGTTAAAATCTCGACAAAATAAAATTGACTAGAATGCATATCACTATCATTGGAGGACAAGAGGTCTTTGTTTTTATGTTGTTCCTGATATAAATGGCAAAGCCCCCACCAATCCTGAGAAAGCGGTCTGTTCGAAAGAAATTAAACCCTTTAAGAGAATAGGCGTGGTCATTTACGTCAGGGTCGAACCATGTCTCGGAAATACAAATAATATCCATCATGCTCTTTTCAAAAATTAATTTAAATTCATCAAACTTATTCACAAGACACGTTGTGAGGTGTTCGGGGGACGTGACCTACCACGGAAAATCATCTTCAGCTTAGGAGGCTAAATGTCTATTGTGGAGCAGATGTTATTATAGAGAGTCTCCAGGTTCTCACCAGCATTTTCGGTTACTCCGAAAACTGAATTTTGCTCACTGAGTTCCTCGAGAGAGTCACTGACTTTCAGTGATGAAGAAATCGAAATGAGACAAAGCAATCGAAAATTCAAGATTATGAATTAAAATTAGCGAGTGAAGTCACTTTATGAAAGAAAATAATGCGGTTTATAGATCTTTTACACTTTGAATCTCACTAAACAAAACAGGCAACTCAACTTTCGGTTCTAAAACGAGTATTCCCCAGCAACATAAACCCAAGTCAGTGTCCGTAGAAAGAAATTCCCGAATTCACACCATAACACCTATATATATATATATATATTAACACCGTGCGGATCTTCATCGAGCAATGTGTTGAGTATCGATCACCACTTTACCTGCTGTTCATCGATTTTGAAAAGGCGTTTTATAGTGTCAATCGAGAATACATCTGGCATGCCTTCCACAGCAGAGGCATACCGGATGAATTAATAGTACTTATCAAGGGTACATACGATGGGTCCACATGTCAAGTCTAACACATAGGTAGGCTGCCTTATTCATTCGAAGTCGAAAGTGGGTTCGGTAAAGCTGCGTAGTTTTACCAATGCTGTTTCTATTGGTGATTAGCGATGTGCGTTAACAGGAAATGGAAGAATTCGATGGATTGTTACATCTGAACTCAAACACCCTGACAACGCAGTCAATGTATGCCTCCTGTCTCACAGAATAAAGGACCCACACCAAATGACAAGGTGAGGGAAGTAGACGTCGTGGGGCTGAAAATAAACTCTGCAAAACCCATAATGATTATGCATCGACATTTTCTTTCCTTTTTCAATTGAGTTTTTATTGGACTTGTTATTTAAAGATAAAGCTGCGTAGTTTTACCAATGCTGTTTCTACTGGTGATTAGCGATGTGCGTTAACAGGAAATGGAAGAATTCGATGGATTGTTACATCTGAACTCAAACACCCTGACTACGGCTGTTTAGCATTTCGCGTTCATCCGAAAGTGAGTAAAATTAGAATAGATTGTATTCTGACTTTCAAATTCAGAAGTTTATTTTCCAAGCTAATTCCGAAATTCGAATCAAACTCCATTTTCTTGTCGTTCGGTTTTTTCTGGCAGTTAGATTTGCAAAACATGTTCAGAGATTTTTCTTGGAATTTTATATTTTTGAATTCTATGTTGATCTTTTATTATGTAGGTAACAATCACTTTCCAACTGGGCAAATAAGAAGCTAAAATAATTGCTGATCAGGTTAATGGATGAAGGTCATAAGGTTGTTAGGAGATTTTCAACAAACCTAGTTGGTATTGATCGGTTTTGGGAGAGATGCTCCGCAGAAGCTGCGGACCTCCTTCCAAAGATTATGCAACAAATGCGAGTCAATTCAGTGTCCTGATTAGCAATATTCAGTTTGGGATTTTAGAGTGTTCAAAGTGTTAATCGGTTCAGCCTGAAAGGCAGCAAATAATTTTGTAGTAAAATCATAGTTATAATAGTTAGAGTGTAATAAGGCATAAGAGTTAACCAGGAAGTAAATTCGTATAATCTTGAATAGTGTTATTTTGTGTCTCATTCTTCACAAACCAGTGATCGAACCCTGTTAGGTGCACAATTTGAATAATCTTACTCTAGACTCGTTTCTGAATAACGTAACATTTGGTGTCAGAAGTGGGATTGTGAAATAATTGTAAAATTTGTGAGTTTAAAAATGGAACAGCTGAAGAAAGAGCTGGAGTAGCTCAGCCTTTCGACAATCGCAGTAAAAGCTGATTAACAACAACGGCTGTGTGTTGCTCAGTTGTACGGCCCCGTCTGATTTGGCTCAGGTAATGACCATCATGGTAAAATTTGTTCCAAGAACAAAAGCAAGAAATGCAATAGTCGCGAGAACAAATGCAGCAACCGTTGAAGGACCAGGAGCAACAGATGCAACAATCGTCGGGAAGTGTGCAGCAATCGTCGGAGGAAGGAAGGAGAAGGCTCTGGCAGAACAACAAAATCGTTTTTAACAGAAACTTCTGGAGGTGAATAGTGAAGTGAAAGTACTGGACGAGAAAGTTCACCACCTTGGCAGTAAGGTTCTGGGCCTAGAAACTTCAGTGAACGAGAAAGTTCACCACCTCGATAGCAAAGTTGTGAGCCTAGGAACTTCGATGGACGAGAAAGTTCAACGGATGGAGAAAGACATCTGTGCTCTGAAGATGGGGGAACCATTGTTTGGCAGCGTCGCAACGAAGCTTGAACCACCGACGTACGACGGAACAACAGCCTCCAACATCTTCAGGTTGCAGTTCGAAACATCTGTCGCGAAGATATATCTAAGCGAAGAAGACAAGGCGGCAGCTTTGTGATGTGTCGTTAAAGGGTGGTGCTGTAGACGTGCTCCAAACGATTTCAGATTCGATTCATATGGGCTCATGAGCTGCAACGCATGTACGGAAGTGATCGCATGTAAGCCTTCCAGATTGATTTGAAGAGCCGAAAACAACACAACGGTGGGTCGGTTCAGGAATTTGCAGCAGAGGTTGAGCGATTGGCACATCTGTCGTACGCCAGCTCAAAGAGTATAAGGGATCTGGAGACGAAGTGAACAACTTTGGTTGCTACTTGGTTTGTAGGGAGCGTCGGAAACGTTCCAGGTCTCATTCGCCGCCACGAAACATCAAACGACTAAGCCTAGACCCGACAGGAGAGAAGGGCGGCAGTAAGCCATCTTTAAACATAAAAGAGTTCAGAGGGGTAGAAACTGGCCCCAGAACGAATTGCCCCACAATCTTTGTATCCCAACTCGGAAGGAACGAAAATAAGCCCACTGTCGATGGCATCGTTGGAAGTAGACGGTTTAAGGTGACGTTGGATACGGGAGCATCGCATTCAATCATAAGGAGTGATCTAGTCGAAGAGGCGGAGCCATTGTACGGGATACGGCTACGCACAGCCACAGGGGCGGATGTACCCATGGGACACATGGGAAATTGACCGACACCATCACAATAGGTGGAACGACAGTTGAGCACGAGTTCTTAGTGGCGGATATAGACGACGAATTGATTTTGGGCTTTGACTTCATGATATTTAAGGGCATTGCTGTGGCCTTAAGCGGAAAATTCTAAGCTACCAAACACCTCAGTACAATCTTCGGACATCGGGGGACAAGTCTTCGAGAATCTACCAGGTCGTTGCGGAAATGGACTCCAGGTTTCCGCCGAACTCAGAGTGCGACGTCTGGGCAAAGACAGAGTAGAATTGTGGGAGCAACATGTGGGAACTGGAAGCCGAAGATCAAACACAGCTACGAACATAGTCGTCGGAAGAACTTTCATAGAAGGAAACAGGAAAATAGATTAAGGTCCCAGGGAAATATGAATATGAATGTGCAGAGGAAAATCACAAAGGATCAAGTGAAGGACTTCTGGACATCACAAGGAAAGTTGGGAAAGTAGAACAGGGATTCCATAGGATTTGATGCCTGCAGTCAGTGAGTGAAAGGATACAGGCAAGTGATATCTGCGTAAGGGGACCACAATCAGAAAAAATGCAGCAGCTCAACGCTGGACCACCAGTAGGAAGGGGCGCATTGGGTCCACTGACAGCCAAGAAGGTGCCATCGTTTCAGGAAGAAGGCCTGAGCCATGTTCAGTGAAATGTAAAAGGGCGTGCACAGCTTCGAACTGACGATATAAAATCACGGAGCGACGTTAAGAAGAGTTCTAAGGGTTTAGACGATCGGCTGGTGGGGTTGTTTCACAACTCGCAATGGACCAAAGATTTCCACTGAGGCTACAAGCCCATTGGGATCGTCCGCCACCGTACAGGCAGGACTTGTGAATCATGTTCGGGACAGTACAAGTTTAGGTGGTGGGTAGTGTGACGTGAATAGGATGAGATATTCAGGACTCCAACCACCACAAAAACACACTCAATTCATAAGAATATTCCCGAAATTGTTGTACATGAATGTCGCCACCTATACACGGATTGATAACAATCATGTTTATAAGCGTCAGTGGAAAAATTCCATAAACTCGTAGCGACAGTATGATCTAGAAGAACTACTGGGAGGTATAAATATCGGGACGACGGTCGATGCGAGGCAATTCAATCACTTCAGTCAAATGTTTATTACAAAGCAATTCAGTTTGGGATTACACAGTGTTCAAAGTGTTAATCGGTTCAGCCTGAAAGGCAGCAACGAGTTTTGTAGTAGTCGTTAAAGTATAACAAAGCATAAGAATAAACCAGTGCCAGTGTTTCATTCATTACAATCCAGTAATGGAACACTGTTGTGTAGACAATTTGATCTGATTTAAAAAAAAACTTGTGGGAAACGAAGTTTAAAGGGAACAGTCTGGCTTCAACGACAACAATTTTGTGCCATCAAGCTGTCAACACGATTAAATGGCTAAGTCAATCCGTGGTAGGCGTAAGAGCCAGGCTGTTTAGCATGCAACAGGTAGAGCCTAAGACGGCATCAACCGATAATGTCCATGACGTTAATTTTAGAGAAATGCTTAAAGAGGGACAGGATTAATGAAAGCCAAGGGTAAAAGTACAAATCCTTCAAACGCAAAATGAAGTGCAGGAAGTGTCTTTTGCGGAATTTACTTAAAAACTGGATGTACTGGATGCAACAGCAGGTACCTTCAGTAAGCTGATGGCTCACAAAAAAATTTATGAAGAGAATCGTCGGCAGAATCTCCCTGTGGAAAACAAGCGCGACAAATGGAACTAAAAAAAATCTAGAAAAGCAACTTAAAAACTTAGCTAATAATAAACTTTGTTATTTTTGTGATAGGATCCACAGTTTAAGTTTTAATTCCTTTGTTGTGATATTTTTCTATTGTGTTGCTTTTATTGTTATTTTTTGGAAGTATATATGTGAGTGAAGATTCTCTTTCACTATCCACATCAATTGTTGCGTTTTATCTGTGTTCTTCTATTTCCATATTCTCAATATCTGAAACTTTATAGTGGATGTAAATGTTGTCCAAGTTGCGCAAACGCCTACTATTTGAGTAGCATTTTTTGCTGAATATTAACCTTGTTTTGGGGATATTGACCAGCGGCTCCATTTTGAGCAGAGTTTAGTCTTAAATACACAGATCGCTTTTTTATACTTCTGGACACCGACGATTTTGATAATTTAATATCTGTCTCATTTCCCACTACAAATGGGTAAGCACCTTCCGCGACAAATAGCAGCGTCGTTGCTAATATAACGATGGGAGGTATAAACGCATATGTCCCACTTTGGATATCCGTAGCCACCTCGTTCAACACGTATTACCAATATATACTCGGCGTATTCTACGATAGGGGTAAATATGCAAACAAATAAATGGAACACATTATCTACTTGGATTACTCCTAAGATTATGGATAATTTTTCATTCTGCTTCATGCATGGATTTTCATACTGACACTCCTAAAGGTATGCACCATTATATTATCGCAAAAAATATTCATCCCTTTAACTATGCAAACAAAATTCTATCCTACGAGCTAAAAAATTAATTTTGTATGAGAAATTTCATAGGAAAACATATTTTTAACCCTCAATATCTTCTAAACTACGCAAAAACTAGCATTTTGTAATATCGAGATCTACAAAACTGCATTTTCAGAACCTAAAACCATGGAAATCGTAATATCCCCAATTTTATTTGAATTCTTCTTTGAAAATGAGTCAACTAGAAATGTCAGTCAATTACACACAGCTGGTTTCAAAATTCGAATTCATTGAGGTTCGATATTTTTCAGAATAAACAAGTACATTAAAAATCGCCCTTATATCGAAAACAGTGCGTCGGCCACCAGACATCAATAGCGCATCTAATGATGCATCTTTTCAGAATAAACATATGCGGTTCGATATTTTTCAGAATAAACAAGTACATTAAAAATCGCCCTTATATCGAAAACAGTGTGTCGGCCACCAGACATTAATAGCGCACAGTAACAATTAAATAATGAAGTTAATCAATGTTTTCGAAATTATTAAGATTAACTTAGATGTTTTAAGACAATTTTTTTTACGAAATAAGGAGTCACAGTTCCTTACTTAATTAAAAAAATGATGAAATTCTTTATTCGAAGATCATGAGCCGAAAACTTCTTTGGTTGTACTTTCTCTTTTGAAAACTCATTTTTGTAGTGGATACAGCAGCTTGAAGTGCTGTATGAAATGTATCGTTACGTTTAGTCGAAAAAAGTTCACTATTCACGATTTACAAGAATTTATTTTGCCAAAAACAAATATTACTTTACTGCAAAGCTCTTTGCTGCCTTGCAGGCTGAACTGATAAACACTTTGAATACTATAAAATCTCAAACTGCACTTTAATAAATATTTGACTGAACTTTACTAATTCTTTAACTGAACTAAATCGCACCATCGTGCCGATATTTATACTCCCAGTATTTATTCTAGATCATACTTTCGCCTCGAGTCTATGGAATTTCTCCGCCGACTCTTATATACATGATTCTTTGTAATCTATCAGTGGATAGTTGGCGGCATCCTTCTTGCAGTATATACATAAATTTCGGGAATACTCTTCGGAGTTTTTCGTTCTTCAATTTCGTATAGATGGCGTTGGTGTCCTGATTATCTCATCTTATACGAGTTATATTATCCACGTCACACTACCCACAACCTAAACTTATTCGTCCCGAACAAGATTCAGAATTCCTGCCTGTACGGTGGGGGACGATACCAATGTGTTTGTAACCTTCGTGGAAGTCCTTTTCTCCTTTGCGGGTTGCGAAGCCTATCATCCAAACCTCCAGAACTCTCCGTCACTTCGTTTTTTTTCGTCAGGTCGAAGCTGTGCACGCCCTTTTACCTTCCGCTGAATATGACGCCTTGATTGCGGTCCATGTACGCAGATACTACTTGCCTGGATTCCTTCTATCACTGACTCCTGGCATCTAATTCCATGGAACCCCTGTTCCGCTATCTCAGCTCTCCATGTGATGTCCAGATGCCCTCCACTTGATCCCGTTTGATTTCCCTCTGCACTTTCATATACACTCTTCCCTGCGACCCCAATCAAGTTTCCTGCTCTCTTCGCTTCCCTGAAGAGACTGACTCCTGGCATCCAACTCCATGGAACCCCTGTTCCGCTATCTCAGCTCTCCATGTGATGTCCAGATGCGCTCCACTTGATCCCGTTTGATTTCCCTCTGCACTTTCATATACACTCTTCCCTGCGACCCCAATCAAGTTTCCTGCTCTCTTCGCTTCCCTGAAGAGATGCAGCCAACGAAATGGACTCAGCAACATTCACCTGCTCCTTTCGGATCCGTTGCAGCGAGCATTGCTTCTCCATTAGTGACTCTCTTTCATCGCTTCGTGTCAGATTTTTGATCTTCGGCTTCCACTCCACACAAGGTGCTGATCCCACAATCGTACTCTGTCTTTACCCAGAAGTCGTACACTGAATTCCGCGGAGTCCTGGTACCCCTTTCCGCTACGACTTGGTTGATTCTCGTAGACTTGCTCTCCCCGACATTCAAAGGTATCTCAGACTTCTTTCACCAGATCCCTCCTAAAACGTCTACCTCCAACGATGCCATCAACAGTGAGACTGTTCGCGTTCCTTCCTAGCCGGGACACAAAGATTGTGGGGCAATCCGTTGTGGGAGCCAGCTTACGACGACCTACTGCCGCCCTTCTCTCTTGTCGGGTCCGGCTGTCGTCACTTGTTGTTTCGTGCCGCTGACTTCGATCTCAATCGTTTCCAAGGCCCCCTACATATGTCCAATTCTATTGCAGTCGAAGCAACGACCCTTGAGTGTGTTTCGAGATTCCAGATCTAATCTGCGGGTTCTAGAATAAGACACACACGCTAATCCCGCTGCCTCGTAAGACAGAGCAGTATCAACCGTTTCCTCGAAGGTTCTCCTCAGTGATGACAAAGTTGTTCGCTTCGTCTCGAGATCAATTATATCGTCCACAAACGCATTCGTTTTGGCGTTTTCGATGAGCTCCATCGTTGAAGACTTGCATCCATTTTGAAGACTTGCATGCGGTGTTCACTTCCATACTTGCGCTGTAGCGAGCCCATGATTTCGTTGTATTCCATCTGGAGATCTTCTGGAATCGTTTAGAGTACGTCTGCAGCACCGTACTTTGACGACGCGACCAACGCCGCCGTCTTGTCTGCATCGCTCAGATGTGCCCTGGCGACGGATGTTTCGAACTGCAGCCTGAAGATATTGAAGGCTGTTGTTCCGTCGTACATCGGTGGTTTGGTTCATTGCGCAGATGTCTTTCTTTATTACGTCGACCGTTGTCTGTAGACCGGCCATCGAGGTCTCTAGATTCACAACGTTGCTGTCGAGGTGGTGGACAGCTGTCCACGCGAGACAGAGAGACTGATCCATCTTATGCATTTGTTCGTGCGACTGTTGTATTTCTTGTTTTTGCTCTTGGAAAGAATTTTGCATCATGGTCATTACCTGCGTAAAATCAACCGGGGCCGTACTTTCAGATGTTTCCGCAATTTCATATTCAAATTCGTAGGTTGTTCGATCGATTCCATTTGGAGAGCGACACGCAGCCGTTGTCCTCCGACTGTCGAAAGGCTCCGCTGCGACAGCTCTTTCTTCAGCTGTTCCAATTTAAACTCACAAATTTCACCATTACGTCAAAATCCCACTTCTGACACCAAATGTTACGTTTAGCCGAAATGAGTCTTCGTAAGATTAATTATATTGTCCACGCAACAGGGTTCGATCACTGGATTGTGACGAATGAAATACAAAAGTTCACTATTCACGATTCACAAGAATTTATTTTGCAAGAAAACACTGATTTACTTCTTATACTTTATTACGCTTTAAAAATCACTATTACTTTACTACGAAGCTCTTTTCTGCCTTTCATGCTGAACTGATACACACTTTCAACACTATAAAACCCCAAACTGCACTTTAATAAATATTTGACTGAACTTTTCGTCAACTGAACTAACACCATCGTGTCAATATTTATACTCCCAGTATTGGCTCGCCACGAGTCTATGGAATTTCCCTGCTGACTCTTATATACATGATTCTCTGTAATCTATCAGCGTATAGGTGGCGGCATCCCCCGGCATCATACCCTTCGGAGTTGTTCGTTCTTCTAATTGCGTACAGATGGCGTTGGTGTTCTGATTATCTCATCTTATACACGTTGTGCTATCCACGTCAGCGCATGTTCAAATTGGAAAAAAAACTACTGAATCATATCATAATCATACAACATTCCCATGCTTCCAGTGCAATTTGTAGGTGATGATTGTATCAAATCGGAAAATACAACAAATCTGAGAAACAGAAATCATACATTAGAACATGCATACAGAATCATACAATGTATGTGTTGTTTGATCAGAGAAATAGGCACCTGGGCATAGATAGCGAATCCAATCAAATCTACCCGCTTCTTCTGGTTAAGAACACATCTCCTAGCATGGATTGGGAGCAATAAAATGTTGTAACTCATACAACTTTTCGTGTCTGCATTATGTAAATTTCATACGTTATAAGCCATGGTTCTTTCAATGGTTCTTTCTTCCGTCGTAATTTATATATGAAAAATATAACAAATAGTTAATACTGCAATAACTAAAATTTTGTCGAGAGAATACTGAATGCAATATGTGTGGTTTTTAGAATCAGCTCAATTTAATACCAGACTACCGCCGCTACATTTAATTTCTTGTAATTTATTTGCATTTCGCAGTGGGTAAAATATGGGGTACGTCTAAACATCAGGGAAGGAAAATAAAATTGTAATATATCTCTATTATTACAAACACTTTGTTTTGATTTTATTATTCATTACAGGATTCGCATATACTGTCACCTTCATCATTTAACATTGCATTCTTTGCGTCGAGATTATATTCATGTTTTTCTCGCTCGATTGTAATACCACAAGCGTACTTCAAGTCCAATTCTGTAAGCAATAATATATGTACTATTAATTTGGTATTAGTAACATTATGATATGTGAAGATTATTGATGTCATAAGTTTTTGAGAAACATTACCAATTATTATTAAGTGATAAGACATTATAATATTAACTTTAAATTATATACATTTACGTAATCTACATGCTTATTATTATTTCTAGTGAATGTTTTGGTTTGTAACTAAAAAAATAACGAATGTATTGTATGTGTAAATCGATTGAATGGGATCTATAAAAAAGAACGATCGCTTATCGTTCAAATAGCCCGAAAATAACGAGTTGGAGGAAAGAGAGCTTGACGTTTATCCTACCGACAGTGACAGTGCTCATTGCCATCAGACGTAAGGCAGTAAAGAAATGTACATCTTCATCGTTTCTTTGCCCTGAGTTTCATTTGACAGCTTTTTTTTAATCAGTTAATGATGTCCTAATTATTATTTTATATATTGATAGTTTTTATACTGTAAAATCCTTTTCTTTTGGTGAGGGACAAAACTCATGCCAAAATCTTGTTAAGGAGGAAAGTGGCCTAACCCACATTGAACATACAACTATTGCAATTGCTAAAGTGGCCTTTTTCCGGGGAAAATATGCTGTCAGATGACACTTCATTATTATTTAACTTCATTTGATGCATGTGCAATCAAATTTTGAAATTAGTCCAAACAAGAAATTTTGATCATCTCCATAAGACATCTGTGTGGGTTAGGCCACTCTTGCTCTGATAGTCTCAACTAATGTATGCAGTGATCTCTCTGTCCAACAGGGGTCTTAATGAGAACCCCGCCTTCAAGGTTCGGGGGTTTCGAGCACAGTAACTTCGAGTAAGAGACGAATAGTTTAGAGACAACACCGAGCCTGGGATACGGACAACTATATAAGAATATTTGCCCGTTCTGCACGAAGAACGTGATGTCCCTTAACAAATGAACCATTGTCAAATCGCCATCAGAGATGTTGCCTCTGATGTGTTACATTTTGAAACGCCACTCACACAAACACACGCTTGGTTTAACATAGAGCGCAGCAAACAACGCTAGACAAATGCACAGGCTTCTCGAAGGAAAAAAGGCAGGCGCATTCAGCGAAGCAAGCAGCATATAAGACAAAGTTGGAGAGAGTGGCTTGGAGCTCTAAAAAACGTAGGCACCGGCTACCCAAAATAAAAAAGAAAGAGCATGATAAGCGCGCCATGGAGAAAACGGAGAGATAATGGCAGAAATAATGGCCAAATGTTATACCAACATGTAAAACAACTATCTAGTGACGAAATAAAGATAAGGACTGTTCAGTATTATATAAACATCTCTATAACTTTCTTACCAAATTACTTGTTATTATTCATAATTAAAATTTGCACAAAAATTACCAAATTATCTATTTCACTAACATAAGTCGCTGACTCATATATTAATTTTGTAACTTTTGTAATTTTGTTTGTGACATTTCTTTCTTCTTGAATAAACTTTCTTCCGGTACGTTTTTTTTTTTTTACATATCCAAGGAAACCGATTTTGATGAAAAAGCATATCGTATGTAAGCGGACACAAAAACATAAAATCTGCAGAAAAAAAAAATATTTTTTTGTGTCTCTCAGTCTTGGTATCTCTAAGATACACTATACACAAACTATAACGAATGCATAGGCATTTTGTTTAGTGCATTGGATAAACGGGCAATTGAACGTAATAAGGTATTGTTAATTTAAATATTGGTTTCTATACAGATATATGAAATGAATGGGAAAAACTACAAAAGCAATCTAGTCTTATCTGGTCGAATGTCTTTAGGAGGAGCGTTGGATGAATTTGGCATGGACAAAATTTACATCGATTTCAAATCACCGACTGTGGAAGAGTCGGTCCAAGAGCACCGGGAGTTGGCAATTATCGACAACCTCCGAGCAGAGAGTATCTCTAATCACCACAACTCCACCAGTATTATCACGGACACACAATCAGTTCTAATTGTGTAACAGCAACGAAATTAAACAGTGTTATGCGAGATACTTATCGTTAGAGGAAAATAATGACATGTCCGATGAAGATACTCAGTCCATTAAGGCGAAGTATATTCTATCAAGCAATTCATTAAAAGTTTTTTTTTTGAAATTATAGAATCAACTAAGCAATTCAATTTAATTGAAGAAGAGCATAATAAGTCAGATAAAATTGACAAGAGTGAGTGAAAACGGTGACCTTGGTCAATTATCGAAATCTTATTTTGTATGGCGATTATTTGACTTAGCCTTAATTTTATGTTGTATATTGTTGAAAGTATGTCATTTACATGTTTCAAAAACGAAAGGTGATGCGATATTGTTTCGAAATTTTCATAGTGAATAACCAACTTAAAAGTATACTAAATTTGTATCGTGCTCCAGTAGCGCCAAGAAAGGCGATTCGAAATTTGCAACGCGAAATTAACTACAGATATTCAAATCTTAAGGCTCACACAAGAGGGAATGGCAAGGGAAAGTGCTGTCGCCAGGGCACACTGGGCTGAGGAGCTGAGTCTGTTTTGTTGGCTGCATCGCTTCTGGGAAAACGAATGGAGCAACGCAACAGGAAAATCGATTAAAGTCCCAGGGAAATATGAATATGAATGTGCAGAGGAAAATCACAAATGATTAAGTGAACGACATCTGGACATCACAAGGGTTGAGAAAGTAGAACAGGGATTCCATGGTGTTTGATGCCAGCAGTTAGAGAGAGAGAGGGGATACAGGCAAGTGATATCTGCGTAAAGGGAACACAATCAGGAAAAATGCAGCAGCTCAACGCTGGAGCACCAGTAGGAAGGGGCGCATTGGATCCGCTGACAGCCAGGAAGGTGCCATCGTTTCAGGAAGAAGGCCTGAGCCATATTCAGCGAAATGTAAAAGGGCGTGCAGAGCTTCGAACTGAAGATATAAAATCACGGAGCGACGTTAAGGAGAGTTCTAAGGGTTTAGACGATCGGCTGGTGGGGTTGTTTCACAACTCGCAATGGACCAAAGAAATTCCATAAACTCGTAGCGACAGTATGATCTAGAAGAACTACTGGAAGGTATAAATATCGGGACGACGGTCGATGCGAGGCAATTCAATCACTTCAGTCAAATATTTATTACAAAGCAGTTCAGTTTGGGATTACATAGTGTTCAAAGTGTTAATCGGTTCAGCCTGAAAGGCAGCAAAGAGTTTTGTAGTAGACGTTAAAGTGTAACAAAGCATAAGAATAAACCAGTGCTTGTAAATAAATTCGTGTATATGGTGAATAGTGAACTGTTGTGTTTCATTCATTACAATCCCGTAAAGGAACCCTGTTGTGTGGTCAATTTGATCTGATTTAAAAACAAACATGTGGGGAACGAGGTTAAAAGGGAACAGTCTGGCTTCAACGACAATAATTTTGTCGATAATGTCCATGACGTCAATTTTAGAGAAATGCTTAAGGAGGGACAGGATTAATGAAAGCCAAGGGTAAAAGTACAAATCCTTCAAAGGCAAAATGAAGTGCAGGAAGTGTCTTTTGCTGAATTTACTTTAAAACTGGATGTACTGGATGCAACAGCAGGTACCTTCAGTAAGCTGATGGCTCACAAAAAAATGTATGAAGAGAATCGTCGGAAAACAGAATCTCCCTGTGGAAAACAAGCGCGACAAGATGGAACTAAAAAAATCTAACAAAGCAACTTAAAAACTTAGCTAATAATAAACTTTGTTCTTTTTGTGATAGGATCCACAGTTTAAGTTTTAATTCCTTTGTTGTGATATTTTTCTATTGTGTTGCTTTTATTGTTATTTTTTTAGAAGTATATATGTGAGTGAAGATTCTCTTTCACTATCCACATCAATTGTTGCGTTTTATCTGTGTTCTTCTATTTCCATATTCTCAATATCTGAAACTTTATAGTGGATGTAAATGTTGTCCAAGCTGCGCAAACGTTTACTATTTGAGCTAAATGAGGTATGTGTCAGGCATTCTAAAGGTACATTCTTACTATATGATTTCACACAAATATACTTACTTTGTATTGTTACATTCAATTCGTACGTTACACGTCTCATATACACCTGCTCTTCGTCTTCTTCACTTCATAAATGAAACAAATGCCAGTTTTGTGCTCTTATCTACGATTTGGTAGATTTTGTGGCACGATTACGATTTCCGTGGTTTTATGTTCTGAAAACGCAGTTTTGTTTATCTTGATGAAATAAGAATAATATATATAGTGCCAAAATTCTTGTTTCTGCCAACTTAAGGAGATATCGGTGTTTCAACATACATTTTTTCATATATGATTTCTCATACAAAATTATTTTGTTTAGCACGTGGGATTATTAACCAATATATACTCGCCGTATTCTACGATAGGGGTAAATATGCAAACAAATAAATGGAACACATTATCTACTTGGACTACTCCTAAGATTGTGGCTAATTTTTCATTCTGCTTCATGCATGGAATTTTCATATTGACATTCCTAAAGGTATGCAACATTATATTATCGCAAAAAACATTCATTCCCATAACAATGCAAGCAAAATTCCGTCCGTATCTCCTAAACTACGCAAAAACTAGCATTTTGTAATATCGAGATCTAAAAAACTGCATTTTCAGAACCTAAAACCATGGAAATCGTAATATCGACAATTTTATTTCAATTCTTCTTTGAAAATGAATCAAATAGAAATATCAGTCAATTACACACAGCTGATTTCAAAATTCGAATTCATTGAGGTTCGATATTTTTCCTTATATCGAAAACAGTGCGTCGGCCACTAGACATCAATAGCGCATCTAATGATGCATCTTTCGACGGAAAACGAATGGAGCGACGCAACAGGAAAATCGATTAAAGTCCCAGGGAAATATGAATATGAATGTGCAGAGGAAAATCACAAAGGATTAAGTGAACGACATCTGGACATCACAAGGGTTGAGAAAGTAGAACAGGGATTCCATGGTGTTTTATGCCAGCAGTTAGAGAGAGAGGGGATACAGGCAAGTGATATCTGCGTAAAGGGAACACAATCAGGAAAAATGCAGCAGCTCAACGCTGGAGCACCAGTAGGAAGGGGCGCATTGGATCCGCTGACAGCCAGGAAGGTGCCATCGTTTCAGGAAGAAGGCCTGAGCCATATTCCGCGAAATGTAAAAGGGCGTGCACAGCTTCGAACTGAAGATATAAAATCACGGAGCGACATTAAGGAGAGTTCTAAGGGCTTAGACGATCGGCTGGTGGGGTTGTTTCACAACTCGCAATGGACCAAAGATTTCCACGGAGGCTATAAACCCATTGAGATCGTCTGCCACCGTACACACAGGACTTGTGAATCATGTTCGGGACAGTACAAGTTTAAGTGGTGGGTAGTGTGACGTGAATAGTATAATGTGAATAGGATGAGATATTCAGGACTCCAACCACCACAAAAACGTCATCTATACGAAAGGAGAAGAATAATCAATTCATAAGAGTATTCCCGAAATTGTTGTACATGAATGTCGCCACCTATACACGGATTGATAACAAAGAATCATGTATATAAGCGTCAGTGGGAAAATTCCATAAACTCGTAGCGACAGTATGATCTAGAAGAACTACTGGGAGGTATAAATATCGGGACGACGGTCGATGCGAGGCAATTCAATCACTTCAGTCAAATATTTATTACAAAGCAGTTCAGTTTGGGATTACATAGTGTTCAAAGTGTTAATCGGTTCAGCCTGAAAGGCAGCAAAGAGTTTGTAGTAGTCGTTAAAGTGTAACAAAGCATAAGAATAAACCAGTGCTTGTAAATAAATTCGTGTATATGGTGAATAGTGAACTTTTGTGTTTCATTCATTACAATCCAGTAAAGGAACCCTGTTGTGTGGTCAATTTGATCTGATTTAAAAAAAAACTTGTGGGGAACGAGGTTAAAAGGGAACAGTCTGGCTTCAACGACAACAATTTTGTGCCCCTCACAAGTTCGATCAAGCTGTCAACACAATTAAATGGCTTAGTCAATCCGTGGTAGGCGTAAGAGCTAGGCTGTTTGGCATGCAACTGGTAGAGCCTGAGACGGCATCAACCGATAATGTCCATGACGTCAATTTTCGGGAAATGCTTAAAGAGGGACAGGATTAATGAAAGCCAAGGGTAGAAGTACAAATCCTTCAAAGGCAAAATGAAGTGCAGGAAGTGTCTTTTGCTGAATTTACTTTAAAACTGGATGTACTGGATGCAACAGCAGGCACCTTCAGTAAGCTGATGGCTCACAAAAAAATTTATGAAGAGAATCGTCGGCAGAATCTCCCAGTGGAAAACAAGCGCGACAAGATGGAACTAAAAAAATCTAGAAAAGCAACTTAAAAACTTAGCTAATAATAAACTTTGTTCTTTTTGTGATAGGATCCACAGTTTAAGTCTTAATTCCTTTGTTGTGATATTTTTCTATTGTGTTGCTTTTATTGTTATTTTTTGGAAGTATATATGTGAGTGAAGATTCTCTTTCACTATTCACATCAATTGTTGCGTTTTATCTGTGTTCTTCTATTTCCATATTCTCAATATCTGAAACTTTATAGTGGATGTAAATGTTGTCCAAGCTGCGCAAACGTTTACTATTTGAGCTAAATGAGATATGTGTCAGGCATTCTAAAGGTACATTCTTACTATATGATTTCACACAAATATACTTACTTTGTATTGTTACATTCAATTCGTACGTTACACGTCTCATATACACCTGCTCTTCGTCTTCTTCACTTCATAAATGAAACAAATGCCAGTTTTGTGCTCTTATCTACGATTTGGTAGATTTTGTGGCACGATTACGATTTCCGTGGTTTTATGTTCTGAAAACGCAGTTTTGTTTATCTTGATGAAATAAGAATAATATATATAGTGCCAAAATTCTTGTTTCTGCCAACTTAAGGAGATATCGGTGTTTCAACATACATTTTTTCATATATGATTTCTCATACAAAATTATTTTGTTTAGCACGTGGGATTATTAACCCGTATATACTCGCCGTATTCTACGATAGGTTTAAATATGCAAACAAATAAATGCAACACATTATCTACTTGGATTACTCCTAAGATTGTGGCTAATTTTGACACTCCTAAAGGTATGCAACATTATATTACAAAATTGCATCCATATCTCCTAAACTACGCAAAAACTAGCATTTTGTAATATCGAGATCTAAAAAACTGCATTTTCAGAACCTAAAACCATGGAAATCGTAATATCGACAATTTTATTTGAATTCTTCTTTGAAAATGAATCAAATAGAAATATCAGTCAATTACACACAGCTGATTTCAAAATTCGAATTCATTGAGGTTCGATATTTTTCCTTATATTAAAAGAAAAGCCACCAGACATCAATAGCGCATCTAATGATGCATCTTTCGATGCCAAAAATGTTGCCGCTATCCCCTATACGAGCGGAAAAGGTGACCTGAAGAACTTTAGTTTCTCGGCGATGCCGTACCTTGAACTATATGTATATCATAAACGGTGTCGAACCTTCATCCCGCGGCCTATTTCACAAATGTATATATCATCCCGTACAATTCATACAACATACAACACCTACATACATCATGAACATCATACAATTTCTGTTTCTCAGATTCTAATTCAAGTATTGTATGATATCTTCTTAGTTGTAAGATGTGTACGATTTTGACGTTCCATTTTGAATGACAAATTTCATTTAAAACTAAATAGTGTCGTGAACTAAACCCAGACTAGATAGATGTACATAAGAATTAAAAATACAGAAACAATTAAATAATGAAGTTAATCAATGTTTTCCAAATTATTAAGATTAACTTAGATGTTTCAAGACATTTTTTTTTTCGAAATAAGGATTCGCGGTTCCTTACTTGTATAATTGAAAAAAATGATGAAATTCTTTATTCGAAGATCATGAGCCGAAAACTTCTTTGGTTGTACTTTCTCTTTTGAAAACTCATTTTTGTAGTGGATACAGCAGCATGAAGTGCTGTATGAAATGTATTGTTACGTTTAGCCGAAAAAAGTTCACTATTCACGATTTACAAGAATTTATTTTGCCAAAAACAACTATTACTTTACTGCAAAGCTCTTTGCTGCCTTGCAGGCTGAACTGATAAACATTTTGAATACTATAAAATCTCAAACTGCACTTTAATAAATATTTGACTGAACTTTACTAATTCTTTAACTGAACTAAATCGCACCATCGTGCCGATATTTATACTCCCAGTATTTATTCTAGATCAAACTTTCGCCTTGAGTCTATGAAATTTCTCAGCTGACTCTTATATACATGATTCTTTGTAATCTATCAGTGGATAGTTGGCGGCATCCTTCTTGCAGTATATACATAAATTTCGGGAATACTCTTCGGAGTTTTTCGTTCTTCAATTTCGTATAGATGGCGTTGGTGTCCTGATTATCTCATCTTATACGAGTTATATTATCCACGTCACACTACCCACAACCTAAAATTGTTCGTCCCGAACATGATTCAGAATTCCTGCCTGTACGGTGGGGGACGATACCAATGTATTTGTAACCTTCGTGGAAGTCCTTTTCTCCTTTGCGGGTTGCGAAGCAACGCCATCCGCCTATCATCCAAACCTCCCGAACTCTCCGTCACTTCGTGTTTTTTCGTCAGGTCGAAGCTGTGCACGCCCTTTTACCTTCCGCTGAATATGACCCAAACCTTCTTCCTGAAACGATGCCCCCTTCCTGGCTGACTGTGCATCCATTGCGCCCCTTTCAGCTGGTGATCCAACGTTGAGCCGCTGCCCTTTCCCATGACGCCTTGATTGCGGTCCATGTACGCAGATACTACTTGCCTGGATTCCTTCTATCACTGACTCCTGGCATCCAACTCCATGGAACCCCTGTTCCGCTATCTCAGCTCTCCATGTGATGTCCAGATGCCCTCCACTTGATCCCGTGTGATTTCCCTCTTCACTCTCATATACACTCTTCCCTGCGACCCCAATCAAGTTTCCTGCACTCTTCGCTTCCCTGAAGAGATGCAGCCAAGGAAGTGGACTCAGCTCCTCAGCCCAGTATACTATGGCGACAGCACATTCCTTTGCCGTTCCCTCTTGTGTTGGTCTGGCTCCATGTTCTTTACTTTCTAAAGTTGTCGATAGATCCGGATCGTTCACCTGCTCCTTTCGGATCCGTTGTAGCGAGCACTGCTTCTCCATTAGTGACTCTCTTTCATCGCTTCGTGGCAGATTTTTGATCTTCGGCTTCCACTCCGCACAAGGTGCTGATCCCACAATCATACTCTGTCTTTACCCAGAAGTCGTACACTGAATTCCGCGGAGTCCTGGTACCCCCTTCCGCCACGACTTGGTTGATTCTCGTAGACTTGCTTTCCCCGACATTCAAAGGTTTCTCAGAATTCTTGTGACTTAGAGTTCTCCGCTCAAGGTCCAAAGTAATGCCGGTCCTAGTCATCAAGTCATCAAGAAATGAGTCTTCGTAAGATTAATTAAATTGTCCACGCAACAGGGTTCGATCACTGGATTGTGACGAATGAAACACAAAAGTTCACTATTCACGATTCACAAGAATTTATTTTGCAAGAAAACACTGATTTACTTCTTATACTTTATTACACTTTAAAAATCACTATTACTTTACTACAAAGCTCTTTTCTGCCTTTCATGCTGAACTGATAAACACTTTCAACACTATAAAATCCCAAACTGCACTTTAATAAATATTTGACTGAACTTTACTAATTCTTCAACTGAACTAACACTATCGTGTCAATATTTATACTCCCAGTATTGGTTCTAGGTTCTACTGTCGCCACGAGTCTATGGAATTTCCCTGCTGACTCTTATATACATGATTCTCTGTAATCTATCAGTGTATAGGTAGCGGCATCCTTCTTGCAGTATACAAGAAATTCGGGAATACTCTTCGGAGTTGTTCTTTCTTCTAATTGCGTACAGATGGCTTTTTTGTTCTGATTATCTCATCTTATACACGTTATACTATCCACGTCAGAGTATGTTCAAATTTGAAAAAAAAAATTGCTGAGCATTTTGTAGGTGATGATTGTATCAAATCGGAAAAAATCCATAGCATGGATTGGGAGCAATAAAATGTTGTAATTCATATAACGTTGTTGTAATTCATTCGTGTCTGGATTATGTAAATTTCATACGATATAAGCCATGGTTCTAAAAGAAAAATATAACAAATAGTTAATACTGCAATAACTAAAATTGTGTCGAGAGAATACTGAATGCAATATGCGTGGTTTTTAGAATCAGCTCAATTTAATACCAGAATACCGCCGCTACATTTAATTTCTTGTAATTTATTTGCATTTCGCAGTGGATAAAATATGGGGTACGTCTAAACATCACGGAAGGAAAATAAAATTGTATTATTTCTGCTCTATTATTATGAACACTTTGTTTTGATTTTATTATTCATTACAGGATTCGTATATACTGTCACCTTCATCATTTAACATTGCATTCTTTGCGTCGAGATTATATTCATGTTTTTCTCGCTCGATTGTAAGCAATAATATATGTACTATTAATTTGGTATTAGTAACATTATGATATGTGAAGATTATTGATGTCATAAGTTTTTGTGAAACATTACCAATTATTATTAAGTGATAAGACATTATAATATTAACTATATCTTATTTCTAGTGAATATTTTGGTTTGTAACTAAAAAAATTACGAATGTATTGTATGTGTAAATCGATTGAATGGGATCGATAAAAAAGAACGATCGTTTATCGTTCAAATAGCCCGAATATAACGAGTTGGAGGAAAGAGCGTTTGACGTTTATCCTGTCGACAGTGACAGTGCTCATTGCCATCAGACGTAAGGCAGTAATGAAATGTACATCTTCATCATTTCTTTGCCCTAAGTTTCATTTGACAGCGTTTTTTAATCAATTAATGATGTCCCAATTATTTTATTTAATAATTTTATAATGTATATGTTTATAATATATATGAAATGAATGGGAAAAACTACAAAAGCAATCTAGTCTTATCTGGTCGAATGTCTTTAGGAGGAGCGTTGGATGAATTTGGCATGGACAAAATTTACATCGATTTCAAATCAACAACTGTGGAAGAGTCGGTCCAAGAGCACCGGGAGTTGGCAATTATCGACAACCTCCGAGCAGAGAGTATCTCTAATCACCACAGCTCCACCAGTATTATCACGGACACACAATCAGTTCTAATTGTGTAACAGCAACGAAATTAAACAGTGTTATGCGAGATACTTATCGTAAGAGGAAAATAATGACATGTCCGATGAAGATACTCAGTCCATTAAGGCGAAGTATATTCTATCAAGCAATTCATTAAAAAAAATTTTTTTTGAAATTATAGAATCAACTAAGCAATTCAATTTAATTCAAGAAGAGCATAATAAGTCAGGTAAAATTGACAAGAGTGAGTGAAAACGGTGACCTTGGTCAATTATCGAAATCTTATTTTGTATGGCGATTATTTGACTTAGCCTTAATTTTATGTTGTATATTGTTGAAATTATGTCATTTACATGTTTCAAAAACGAAAGGTGATGCGACATTGTTTCGAAATTTTCATAGTGAATAACCAACTTAAAAGTATACTAAATTTGTATCGTGCTCCAGTAGCGCCAAGAAAGGCGATTCGAAATTTGCAACGCGAAATTAACTACAGATATTCAAATCTTAAGGCTCACACAAGAGGGAATGGCAAGGGAAAGTGCTGTCGCCAGGGCACACTGGGCTGAGGAGCTGAGTCTGTTTTGTTGGCTGCATCGCTTCTAGGAAAACGAGAGGGGATACAGGCAAGTGATATCTGCGTAAAGGGACCACAATCAGGAAAAATGCAGCAGCTCAACGCTGGAGCACCAGTAGGAAGGGGCGCATTGGATCCGCTGACAGCCAGGAAGGTGCCATCGTTTCAGGAAGAAGGCCTGAGCCATATTCAGCGAAATGTAAAAGGGCGTACACAGCTTCGAACTGACGATATATAAGATCACGGAGCCGCGTTAAGGAGAGTTCTAATTGTTTAGACGATCGGCTGGTGGGGTTGTTTCACAACTCGCAACGGACCAAAGATTTCCACGGAGGCTACAAACCCATTGGGATCGTCCGCCACCGTACAGGCAGGACTTGTGAATCATGTTCGGGACAATACAAGTTTAGGTGGTGGGTAGTGTGACGTGAATAGGATGAGATATTCAGGACTCCAACCACCACAAAAACGCCATCTATACGGAAGGAGAAGAACAATCAATTCATAAGAACATTCCCGAAATTGTTGTTCATGAAAGTCCCCACCTATACACGGATTGATAACAAAGAATCATGTATATAAGCGTCAGTGGAAAAATTCCATAAACTCGTAGCGACAGTATGATCTAGAAGAACTACTGGGAGGTATAAATATCAGGACGACGGTCAATCAATCACTTCATTCAAATATTTATTACAAAGCAGTTCAGTTTAGGATTACTTAGTGTTCAAAGTGTTAATCGGTTCAGCCTGAAAGGCAGCAAAGAGTTTTGTAGTAGTCGTTAAAGTGTAACAGAGCATAAAAATAAACCAGTGCTTGTAAATAAATTCGTGTATATGGTGAATAGTGAACTTTTGTGTTTCATTCATTACAATCCAGTAAAGGAACCCTGTTGTGTGGTCAATTTGATCTGATTTAAAAAAAAAACTTGTGGGGATCGAGGTTAAAAGGGAACAGTCTGGCTTCAACGACAACAATTTTGTGCCTCTCACAAGTTCCATCAAGCTATCAACACGATTAAATGGCTTAGTCAATCCGTGGTAGGCGTAAGAGCTAGGCTGTTTGGCATGCAACAGGTAGAGCCTGAGACGGCATCAACCGATAATGTCCATGACGTCAATTTTCGGGAAATGCTTAAAGAGGGACAGGATTAATGAAAGCCAAGGGTAGAAGTACAAATCCTTCAAAGGCAAAATTAAGTGCAGGAAGTGTCTTTTGCTGAATTTACTTTAAAACTTGATGTACTGGATGCAACAGCAGGTACCTTCAGTAAGCTGATGGCTCACAAAAAAATTTATGAAGAGAATCGTCGGCAGAATCTCCCAGTGGAAAACAAGCGCGACAAGATGGAACTAAAAAAATCTAGAAAAGCAACTTAAAAACTTAGCTAATAATAAACCCTTTTCTTTTTGTGATAGGATCCATAGTTTAAGTTTTAATTCCTTTGTTGTGATATTTTTCTATTGTGTTACTTTTATTGTTATTTTTTCGAAGTATATATGTGAGTGAAGATTCTCTTTCACTATCCACATCAATTGTTGCGTTTTATCTGTGTTCTTCTATTTCCATATTCTCAATATCTGAAACTTTATAGTGGATGTAAATGTTGTCCAAGCTGCGCAAACGTTTACTATTGGAGCAGCATTTTTTGCTGAATATTAACCTTGCTTTGGGGATAGTCTAGTCTAGTCTTAAATGCACAGATTTTATACTTCTGGACACCGATGATTTTGATAATTTAATATCTGTCTCATTTCCCACTACAAATGGGTAAGCACCTTCCGCGACAAATAGCAGCGTCGTTGCTAATATAACGATGGGATGTATAAACTCATATGTCCCACTTTGGATATCCGTAGCCATCTCGTTCAACACGTATTTTAATGAACCTTTATTTAGCCGAAAGATTTTAACAAATCTGCAAGTAAAATGAGGTATGTGTCAGGCATTCTAAAGGTACATTACTACTGATACTGGTACTTACTATATGATTTCACACAAATATACTTACTTTGTATTGTTACATTCAATTCGTACATTACACGTCTCATATACACCTGCTCCTCGCCTTCTTCACTTCATAAATGAAACAAATGCCAGTTATGTGCTCTTATCTACGATTTGGTAGATTTTGTGGCACTATAACGATTTCCGTGGTTTTATGTTCTGAAAACGCAGTTTTGTTTATCTTGATGAAATAAGAATAATATATATAGTGCCAAAATTCTTGTTTCTGCCTATTTAAGGAGATATCGGTGTTTCAACATACATTTTTTCATATATGATTTCTCATACAAAATTATTTTTTTTAGCACGTGGGATTATTAACCCGTATATACTCGCCGTATTCTACGATAGGTGTAAATATGCAAACAAATAAATGCAACACATTATCTACTTGGATTACTCCTAAGATTGTGGCTAATTTTGACACTCCTAAAGGTATGCAACATTATATTACAAAATTGCATCCATATCTCCTAAACTACGCAAAAACTAGCATTTTGTAATATCGAGATCTAAAAAACTGCATTTTCAGGACCAAAAACCATGGATATCGTAATATCCCCAATTTTATTTGAATTCTTCTTTGAAAATGAATCAAATAGAAATATCAGTCAATTACACACAGCTGATTTCAAAATTCGAATTCATTGAGGTTCGATATTTTTCCTTATATTAAAAGAAAAGCCACCAGACATCAATAGCGCATCTAATGATGCATCTTTCGATGCCAAAAATGTTGCCGCTATCCCCTATACGAGCGGAAAAGGTGACCTGAAGAACTTTAGTTTCTCGGCGATGCCGTACCTTGAACTATATGTATATCATAAACGGTGTCGAACCTTCATCCCGCGGCCTATTTCACAGATGTATATATCATCCCGTACAATTCATACACCATACAACACCTACATACATCACACACATCATACAATTTCTCTTTCTCAGATTCTAATTTAAGTATTGTATGATATCTTCTTCGTTGTAGGATGTGTACGATTTTGACGTTCCATTTTTAATGACAAATTTCATTTAAAACTAAATAGTGTCGTGAACTAAACCCAGACTAGATATATGTACAAATAATGAAGTTAATCAATGTTTTCGAAATTATTAAGATTAACTTAGATGTTTCAAGACAATTTTTTTTTTCGAAATAAGGATTCGCGGTTCCTTACTTGTATAATTAAAAAAAAGATGAAAACGCATTTTTGTAGTGGATGCAGCAGCTTGAAGTGCTGTATGAAATGTATTGTTACGTTTAGCCAAAAAAAAGTTCACTATTCACGATTTACAAGAATTTATTTTGCCAAAAACAACTAATACTTTACTGCAAAGCTCTTTGCTGCCTTGCAGGCTGAACTGATAAGCACTTTGAATACTATAAAATCTCAAACTGCACTTTAATAAATATTTGACTGAACTTTACTAATTCTTTAACTGAACTAACTCGCACCATCGTGCCGATATTTATACTCCCAGTATTTATTCTAGATCATACATTCGCCTCGAGTCTATGGAATTTCTCCGCTGACTCTTATATACATGATTCTTTGTAATCTATCAGTGGATAGTTGGCGGCATCCTTCTTGCAGTATATACATAAATTTCGGGAATACTCTTCGGAGTTTTTCGTTCTTCAATATCGTATAGATGGCGTTGGTGTCCAGATTATCCCATCTTATACGAGTTATATTATCCACGTCACACTACCCACAACCTAAACTTGTTCGTCCCGAACATGATTCAGAATTCCTGCCTGTACGGTGGGGGACGATACCAATGTGTACAAACACATTGGTATCGTCCCTTCATGGAAGTCCTTTTCTCCTTTGCTTGTTGCGAATCAACACCATCCGCCTATCATCCAAACCTTCAGAACTCTCCGTCACTTCGTGTTTTTTCGTCAGGTCGAAGCTGTGCACGCCCTTTTACCTTCCGCTGAATATGGCCCAAACCTTCTTCCTGAAACGATGGCCCCTTCCTGGCTGACTGTGCATCCATTGCGCCCCTTTCAGCTGGTGATCCAACGTTGAGCTACTGCCCTTTCCCATGATTGCGGTCCATGTACGCAGATACTACTTGCCTGGATTCCTTCTATCACTGACTCCTGGCATCCAACTCCATGGAACCCCTGTTCCGCTATCTCAGCTCTCCATGTGATGTCCAGATGCGCTCCACTTGATCCCGTTTGATTTCCCTCTGCACTTTCATATACACTCTTCCCTGCGACCCCAATCAAGTTTCCTGCTCTCTTCGCTTCCCTGAAGAGATGCAGCCAACGAAATGGACTCAGCAACATTCACCTGCTCCTTTGGGATCCGTTGCAGCGAGCACTGCTTCTCCATTAGTGACTCTCTTTCATCGCTTCGTGGCAGATTCTTGATCTTCGGCTTCCACTCCGCACAAGGTGCTGATCCCACAATCGTACTCTGTCTTTACCCAGAAGTCGTACCCTGAATTCCGCGGAGTCCTGGTACCCCTTTCCGCCACGACTTGGTTGATTCTCGTAGACTATAATCGCCTATCGTGATTGTTTCGGTTAACTTCCCAAGTACTTCCACATCATTACCCGTAGCAGTTCGTAGCCGTATCCCGTACAACGGCTCCACTTCTTTCACCAGATCCCTCCTTAGGAATGAATGTGATGCTCCCGTGTCCAATGTCACCGTTAAACGTCTACATCCAACGATGCCATCGACAGTGAGACTGTTCGCGTTCCTTCCTAGCCGGGACACAAAGATTGTGGGGCAATCCGTTGTGGGAGCCAGCTTACGACGACCTACTGCCGCCCTTCTCTCATGTCGGGTCCGGCTGTCGTCGCTTGTTATTTCGTGCTGCTGACTTCGATCTCAAACGTTTCCGAGGCCCCCTATAATCACATGCCATATGTCCAATTCTATTGCAGTCGAAGCAACGACCCTTGAATGATTCCGGCTCCAGATCTAATCTGCGGGTTCTAGAATAAGGCACACACGCTAATCCCGCTGCCAAGTAGAACAGAGCAGTATCAACCATTTCCTCGAAGGTTCTCCTCAGTGATGACAAAGTAGTTCGCTTCGTCTTGAGATCCCTTATATCGTCCACAAACGCACTCGGTTTGGCGTTTTCGATGAGCTCCATCGTTGAGCCGGCGTAAGCCAAATGTGCCAATCGCTCAGTCTCTGCGGCAAATTCTTGGCGCGACTCACCGTTGCGTTGTTTTCTGCTGTCGAGGTGGTGGACAGCTGTCCAAGCGAGAGAGAGAGACTGATCCATCTGATGCATTTGTTCGTGCGACTGTTGTATTTCTTGTTTTTGTTCTTGGAAAGAATTTTGCATCATGGGCATTACCTGCGTAAAATCAACCGGGGCCGTACTTTCAGATGTTTCCGCAATTTCATATTCAAATTCGTAGGTTTTTGGATCGATTCCATCCTTTTGGAGAGCGACACGCAGCCGTTGTTGTCCTCCGACTGTCGAAAGGCTCCGCTGCGACAGCTCTTTCTTCAGCTGTTCCAATTTAAACTCACAAATTTCACCATTACGTCAAAATCCCACTTCTGACACTAAATGTTACGTTTAGCCGAAATGAGTATTAGTAACTGATTAACACTGATTTACTTCTTATACTTTATTACACTTTAAAAATCACTATTACTTTACTACAAAGCTCTTATCTGCCTTTCATGCTCAACTGATAAACACTTTCAACACTATAAAATCCCAAACTGCACTTTAATAAATATTTGACTGAACTTTACTAATTCTTCAACTGAACTAACACCATCGTGTCAATATTTATACTCCCAGTATTGGTTCTGGGTTCTACTGTCGCCACGAGTCTATGGAATTTCCCTGCTGACTCTTATATACATGATTGTCTGTAATCTCATAATCAGTGTATAGGTGGCGGCATCCTTCTTGCAGTATATACGAGCAATTCGGGAATACTCTTCGGAGTTGTTCGTTCTTCCAATTGCGTACAGATGGCGTTGGTGTTCTGATTATCTCATCTTATACACGTTATACTATCCACGTCAGAGTATGTTCAAATTTGAAAAAAAATATTGCTGAGCAATTTGTAGGTGATGATTGTATCAAATCGAAAAATACAAGAAATCTGAGAAACAGAAATCATACATTAGAACATGCATACAGAATCATACAATGTATGTGTTGTTTGATCAGAGAAATGGGCCCTTGGGCATAGATAGCGAATCCAATGAAATCTACCCGCTTCTTCTGGTTAAGAACACATCTCCTAGCATGGATTGGGAGCAATAAAATGTTGTAACTCATACAACTTTTCGTGTCTGCATTATGTAAATTTCATACGTTATAAGCCATGGTTCTTTCAATGGTTCTTTCTTCCGTCGTAATTTATATATGAAAAATATAACAAATAGTTAATACTGCAATAACTAAAATTTTGTCGGGAGAATACTGAATGCAATATGTGTGGTTTTTAGAATCAGCTCAATTTAATACCAGACTACCGCCGCTACATTTAATTTCTTGTAATTTATTTGCATTTCGCAGTGGGTAAAATATGGGGTACGTCTAAACATCAGGGAAGGAAAATAAAATTGTAATATATCTCTATTATTACAAACACTTTGTTTTGATTTTATTATTCATTACAGGATTCGCATATACTGTCACCTTCATCATTTAACATTGCATTCTTTGCGTCGAGATTATATTCATGTTTTTCTCGCTCGATTGTAATACCACAAGCGTACTTCAAGTCCAATTCTGTAAGCAATAATATATGTACTATTAATTTGGTATTAGTAACATTATGATATGTGAAGATTATTGATGTCATAAGTTTTTGAGAAACATTACCAATTATTATTAAGTGATAAGACATTATAATATTAACTTTAAATTATATACATTTACGTAATCTACATGCTTATTATTATTTCTAGTGAATGTTTTGGTTTGTAACTAAAAAAATAACGAATGTATTGTATGTGTAAATCGATTGAATGGGATCTATAAAAAAGAACGATCGCTTATCGTTCAAATAGCCCGAAAATAACGAGTTGGAGGAAAGAGAGCTTGACGTTTATCCTGCCGACAGTGACAGTGCTCATTGCCATCAGACGTAAGGCAGTAAAGAAATGTACATCTTCATCGTTTCTTTGCCCTGAGTTTCATTTGACAGCTTTTTTTTAATCAGTTAATGATGTCCTAATTATTATTTTATATATTGATAGTTTTTATACTGTAAAATCCTTTTCTTTTGGTGAGGGACAAAACTCATGCCAAAATCTTGTTAAGGAGGAAAGTGGCCTAACCCACATTGAACATACAACTATTGCAATTGCTAAAGTGGCCTTTTTCCGGGGAAAATATGCTGTCAGATGACACTTCATTATTATTTAACTTCATTTGATGCATGTGCAATCAAATTTTGCAATTAGTCCAAACAAGAAATTTTGATCATCTCCATAAGACATCTGTGTGGGTTAGGCCACTCTTGCTCTGATAGTCTCAACTAATGTATGCAGTGATCTCTCTGTCCAACAGGGGTCTTAATGAGAACCCCGCCTTCAAGGTTCGGGGGTTTCGAGCACAGTAACTTCGAGTAAGAGACGAATAGTTTAGAGACAACACCGAGCCTGGGATACGGACAACTATATAAGAATATTTGCCCGTTCTGCACGAAGAACGTGATGTCCCTTAACAAATGAACCATTGTCAAATCGCCATCAGAGATGTTGCCTCTGATGTGTTACATTTTGAAACGCCACTCACACAAACACACGCTTGGTTTAACATAGAGCGCAGCAAACAACGCTAGACAAATGCACAGGCTTCTCGAAGGAAAAAAGGCAGGCGCATTCAGCGAAGCAAGCAGCATATAAGACAAAGCTGGAGAGAGTGGCTTGGAGCTCTAAAAAACGTAGGCACCGGCTACGCAAAATAAAAAAGAAAGAGCATGATAAGCGCGCCATGGAGAAAACGGAGAGATAATGGCAGAAATAATGGCCAAATGTTATACCAACATGTAAAACAACTATCTAATGACGAAATAAAGATAAGGACTGTTCAGTATTATATAAACATCTCTATAACTTTCTTACCAAATTACTTGTTATTGTTCATAATTAAAATTTGCACAAAAATTACCGAATTATCTATTTCACTAACATAAGTCGCTGACTCATATATTAATTTTGTAACTTTTGTAATTTTGTTTGTGACATTTCTTTCTTCTTGAATAAACTTTCTTCCGGTACGTTCTTTTTTTACATATCCAAGGAAACCGATTTTGATGAAAAAGCATATCGTATGTAAGCGGACACAAAAACATAAAATCTGCAGAAAAAAAAATATTTTTTTGTGTCTCTCAGTCTTGGTATCTCTAAGATACACTATACACAAACTATAACGAATGCATAGGCATTTTGTTTAGTGCATTGGATAAACGGGCAATTGAACGTAATAAGGTATTGTTAATTTAAATATTGGTTTCTATACAGATATATGAAATGAATGGGAAAAACTACAAAAGCAATCTAGTCTTATCTGGTCGAATGTCTTTAGGAGGAGCGTTGGATGAATTTGGCATGGACAAAATTTACATCGATTTCAAATCAACGACCGGGAGCACCGGGAGTTGGCAATTATCGACAACCTCCGAGCAGAGCGTATCTCTAATCACCACAACTCCACCAGTATTATCACGGACACACAATCAGTTCTAATTGTGTAACAGCAACGAAATTAAACAGTGTTATGCGAGATACTTATCGTTAGAGGACAATAATGACATGTCCGATGAAGATACTCAGTCCATTAAGGCGTAGTATATTCTATCAAGCAATTCATTAAAAGTTTTTTTTTTTTGAAATTATAGAATCAACTAAGCAATTCAATTTAATTGAAGAAGAGCATAATAAGTCAGCTAAAATTGACAAGAGTGAGTGAAAACGGTGACCTTGGTCAATTATCGAAATCTTATTTTGTATGGCGATTATTTGACTTAGCCTTAATTTTATGTTGTATATTGTTGAAAGTATGTCATTTACATGTTTCAAAAACGAAAGGTGATGCGATTTTGTTTCGAAATTTTCATAGTGAATAACCAACTTAAAAGTATACTAAATTTGTATCGTGCTCCAGTAGCGCCAAGAAAGGCGATTCGAAATTTGCAACGCGAAATTAACTACAGATATTCAAATCTTAAGGCTCACACAAGAGGGAATGGCAAGGAAAACTGCTGTCGCCAGGGCACACTGGGCTGAGGAGCTGAGTCTGTTTTGTTGGCTGCATCTCTTCTGGGAAAACGAATGGAGCAACGCAACAGGAAAATCGATTAAAGTCCCAGGGAAATATGAATATGAATGTGCAGAGGAAAATCACAAATGATTAAGTGAACGACATCTGGACATCACAAGGGTTGAGAAAGTAGAACAGGGATTCCATGGTGTTTGATGCCAGCAGTTAGAGAGAGAGGGATACAGGCAAGTGATATCTGCGTAAAGGGAACACAATCAGGAAAAATGCAGCAGCTCAACGCTGGAGCACCAGTAGGAAGGGGCGCATTGGACCCGCTGACAGCCAGGAAGGTGCCATCGTTTCAGGAAGAAGGCC
Organism: Eristalis tenax; assembly: GCA_905231855.2. Taxonomy (NCBI): domain Eukaryota; kingdom Metazoa; phylum Arthropoda; class Insecta; order Diptera; family Syrphidae; genus Eristalis; species Eristalis tenax. The sequence continues at coordinate 90,069,617 of HG993124.1, read as the reverse complement.
TGAGCCATATTCAGCGAAATGTAAAAGGGCGTGCAGAGCTTCGAACTGAAGATATAAAATCACGGAGCGACGTTAAGGAGAGTTCTAAGGGTTTAGACGATCGGCTGGTGGGGTTGTTTCACAACTCGCAATGGACCAAAGATTTCCACGGAGGCTACAAACCCATTGGGATCGTCCGCCACCGTACAGCCAGGACTTGTGAATTATGTTCGGGACAGTACAAGTTTAGGTGGTGGGTAGTGTGACGTGAATAGTATGACGTGAATAGGATGAGATATTCAGGACTCCAACCACCACAAAAACGCCATCTATACGGAAGGAGAAGAACAATCAATTCATAAGAATATTCCCGAAATTGTTGTACATGAATGTCGCCACCTATACACGTATTGATAACAAAGAATCATGTATATAAGCGTCAGTGGAAAAATTCCATTAACTCGTAGCGACAGTATGATCTAGAAGAACTACTGGAAGGTATAAATATCGGGACGACGGTCGATGCGAGGCAATTCAATCACTTCAGTCAAATATTTATTACAAAGCAGTTCAGTTTGGGATTACATAGTGTTCAAAGTGTTAATCGGTTCAGCCTGAAAGGCAGCAAAGAGTTTTGTAGTAGACGTTAAAGTGTAACAAAGCATACGAATAAACCAGTGCTTGTAAATAAATTCGTGTATATGGTGAATAGTGAACTTTTGTGTTTCATTCATTACAATCCAGTAAAGGAACCCTGTTGTGTGGTCAATTTGATCTGATTTAAAAACAAACTTGTGGGGAACGAGGTTAAAAGGGAACAGTCTGGCTTCAACGACAACAATTTTGTGCCCCTCACAAGTTCCATCAAGCTGTCAACACGATTAAATGGCTGAGTCAATCCGTGGTAGGCGTAAGAGCTAGGCTGTTTGGCATGCAACAGGTAGAGCCTGAGACGGCATCCACCGATAATGTCCATGACGTCAATTTTAGAGAAATGCTTAAGGAGGGACAGGATTAATGAAAGCCAAGGGTAAAAGTACAAATCTTTCAAAGGCAAAATTAAGTCCAGGAAGTGTCTTTTGCTGAATTTACTTTAAAACTGGATGTACTGGATGCAACAGCAGGTACCTTCAGTAAGCTGATGGCTCACAAAAAAAAAATGTATGAAGAGAATCGTCGGAAAACAGAATCTTCCTGTGGAAACAAGCGCGACAAGATGGAACTAAAAAAATCTAGAAAAGCAACTTAAAAACTTAGCTAATAATAAACTTTGTTCTTTTTGTGATAGGATCCATAGTTTAAGTTTTAATTCCTTTGTTGTGATATTTTTCTATTGTGTTACTTTTATTGTTATTTTTTGGAAGTATATATGTGAGTGAAGATTCTCTTTCACTATCCACATCAATTATTGCGTTTTATCTGTGTTCTTCTATTTCCATATTCTCAATATCTGAATCTTTATAGTGGATGTAAATGATGTCCAAGCTGCGCAAACGTTTACTATTTGAGCAGCATTTTTTGCTGAATATTAACCTTGCTTGTTGCTTGAGTTTAGTCTTAAATACACAGATCGCTTTTTTATACTTCTGGACACCGACGATTTTGATAATTTAATATCTGTCTCATTTCCCACTACAAATGGGTAAGCACCTTCCGCGACAAATAGCAGCGTCGTTGCTAATATAACGATGGGAGGTATAAACGCATATGTCCCACTTTGGATATCCGTGGCATCTCGTTAAACACGTATTTTAATACACTTTTATTTAGCCGAAAGATTTTAACAAATCTGCAAGTAAAATGAGGTATGTCAGGCATTCTTAAGGTACATTCTTACTATATGATTTCACACAAATATACTTACTTTGTATTGTTACATTCAATTCGTACATTACACGTCTCATATACACCTGCTCCTCGCCTTCTTCACTTCATAAATGAAACAAATGCCAGTTTTGTGCTCTTATCTACGATTTGGTAGATTTTGTGGCATTATAACGATTTCCGTGGTTTTATGTTCTGAAAACGCAGTTTTGTTTATCTTGATGAAATAAGAATAATATATATAGTGCCAAAATTCTTGTTTCTGCCTATTTAAGGAGATATCGGTGTTTCAACATACATTTTTTCATATATGATTTCTCATACAAAATTATTTTTTTTTAGCACGTGGGATTATTAACCAATATATACTCGCCGTATTCTACGATAGGGGTAAATATGCAAACAAATAAATGCAACACATTATCTACTTGGATTACTCCTAAGATTGTGGCAAATGTTTCATCATGCTTCATGCATGGAATTTTCATATTGACACTCCTAAAGGTATGCAACATTATATTATCGCAAAAAATATTCATTCCTATAACTATGCAAGCAAAATTCCATCGATAGAGTTTAATAGAAAACTACGCAAAAACTAGCATTTTGTAATATCGAGATCTAAAAAACTGCATTTTCAGAACCTAAAACCATGGAAATCGTAATATCGACAATTTTATTTGAATTCTTCTTTGAAAATGAATCAAATAGAAATATCAGTCAATTACACACAGCTGATTTCAAAATTCGAATTCATTGAGGTTCGATATTTTTCCTTATATCGAAAACAGTGCGGCGGCCACCAGACATCAATAGCGCATCTAATGATGCATCTTTCGATACCAAAAATGTTGCCGCTATCCCCTATACGAGCGGAAAAGGTGACCTGAAGAACTTCAGTTTCTCGGCGATGCCGTACCTTGAACTATATGTATATCATAAACGGTGTCGAACCTACATCCCGCGGCCTATTTCACAGATGTATATATCATCCCGTACAATTCATACACCATACAACACCTACATACATCACACACATCATACAATTTCTGTTTCTCAGATTCTAATTTAGGTATTGTATGATATCTTCTTCGTTGTAGGATGTGTACGATTTTGACGTTCCATTTTTAATGACAAATTTCGATACCAATGTATTTGTAAACTTCGTGGAAGTCCATTTCTCCTTTGCGGGTTGCGAAGCAACACCATCCGCCTATCATCCAAACCTCCAGAACTCTCCGTCACTTCGTGTTTTTTCGTCAGGTCGAAGCTGTGCACGCCCTTTTACCTTCCGCTGAATATGGCCCAAACCTTCTTCCTGAAACGATGGCCACTTCCTGGCTGACTGTGCATCCATTGCGCCCCTTTCAGCTGGTGATCCAACGTTGAGCTGCTGCCCTTTCCCATGACGCCTTGATTGCGGTCCATGTACGCAGATACTACTTGCCTGGATTCCTTCTATCACTGACTCCTGGCATCCAACTCCATGGAACCCCTGTTCCGCTATCTCAGCTCTCCATGTGATGTCCAGATGCCCTCCACTTGATCCCGTGTGATTTCCCTCTTCACTCTAATATATACACTCTTCCCTGTGACCCCAATCAAGTTTCCTGCTCTCTTCGCTTCAATGAAGAGATGCAGCCAAGTAAGTGGACTCAGCTCCTCAGCCCAGTATACTATGGCGACAGCACATTCCTTTGCCGTTCCCTCTTGTGTTGGTCTGGCTCCATGTTCTTTACTTTCTAAAGTTGTCGATAGATCCGGATCGTTCACCTGCTCCTTTCGGATCCGTTGTAGCGAGCACTGCTTCTCCATTAGTGACTCTCTTTCATCGCTTCGTGGCAGATTTTTGATCTTCGGCTTCCACTCCGCACAAGGTGCTGATCCCACAATCGTACTCTGTCTTTACCCAGAAGTCGTACCCTGAATTCCGCGGAGTCCTGGTACCCCTTTCCGCCACGACTTGGTTGATTCTCGTAGACTTGCTCTCCCCGACATTCAAAGGTTTCTCAGAATTCTTGTGACTTAGAGTTCTCCGCTCAAGGTCCAAAGTAATGCCGGTCCTAGTCATCAAGTCCGCTCCGAGAATCAGCTTGTCAACTATATCTGCCACTATAATCGCCTATCGTGATTGTTTCGGTTAACTTCCCAAGTACTTCCGCATCATTACCCGTAGCAGTTCGTAGCCGTATCCCGTACAACGGCTCCACTTCTTTCACCAGATCCCTCCTTAGGAATAAATGTGATGCTCCCGTGTCCAATGTCACCGCTAAACGTCTACATTCAACGATGCCATCGACAGTGAGACTGTTCGCGTTCCTTCCTAGCCGGGACACAAAGATTGTGGGGCAATCCGTTGTGGGAGCCAGCTTACGACGACCTACTGCCGCCCTTCTCTCTTGTCGGGTCCGGCTGTCGTCGCTTGTTATTTCGTGCCGCTGACTTCGATCTCAAACGTTTCCGAGGCCCCTACAATCACGTGCTATTTCTATTGCAGTCGAAGCAACGACCCTTGAATAATTCCGGCTCCAGATCTAATCTGCGGGTTCTAGAATAAGACACACACGCTAATCCCGCTGCCTCGAAGGACAGAGCAGTATCAACCGTTTCCTCGAAGGTTCTCCTCGGCGATGACAAAGTTGTTCGCTTCGTCTCGAGATCCCTTATATCGTCCACAAACGCATTCGTTTTGGCGTTTTCGATGAGCTCCATCGTGAGCCGGCGTAAGCCAAATGTGCCAATCGCTCAGTCTCTGCGGCAAATTCTTGGGGCGACTCATCGTTGCGTTGTTTTCTGCTCTTCGACTCCATTTTGAAGACTTGCATGCGGTGTCCACTTCCATACTTGCGCTGTAGCGAGCCCATGATTGCGTTGTAGTCCATCTGGAGATCGTTTGGAACCGTTTAGAGTACGTCTGCAGCACCGTACTTTAACGACGCGACCAACGCCGCCGTCTTGTCTGCATCGCTCAGATGTGCCCTGGCGACGACTGTTTCGAACTGCAGCCTGAAGATATTGAAGGCTGTTGTTCCGTCGTACATCGGTGGTTTGGTTCAGTGCGCAGATGTCCTTCTTTATTACGTCGACCGTTGTCTGTAGACCGTCCATCGAGGTCTCTAGACTCATAACGTTGCTGTCGAGGCGGTGGACAGCTGTCCAAGCGAGAGAGAGAGACTGATCCATCTGATGCATTTGTTCGTGCGACTGTTGTATTTCTTGTTTTTGTTCTTGGAAAGAATTTTGCATCATGGTCATTACCTGCGTAAAATCAACCGGGGCCGTACTTTCAGATGTTTCCGCAATTTCATATTCAAATTCGTAGGTTTTTGGATCGATCCTTTGGGAGAGCGACACGCAGCCGTTGTTGTTCTCCGACTGTCGAAAGGCTTAGCTGCGACAGCTCTTTCTTCAGCTGTTCCACTTTTAAACTCATAAATTTCACCATTACGTCATAATCCCACTTCTGATACCAAATGTTACGTTTAGCCGAAATGAGTCTTCGTAAGATTAATTAAATTGTCCACGCAACAGGGTTCGATCACTGGATTGTGACGAATGAAACACAAAAGTTCACGATTTACAAGAATTAATTTTGCAAGTAAATACTGATTTACTTCTTATACTTTATTACACTTTAAAAATCACTATTACTTTACTACAAAGCTCTTTTCTGCCTTTCATGCTCAACTGATAAACACTTTCAACACTATAAAATCCCAAACTGCACTTTAATAAATATTTGACTGAACTTTACTAATTCTTCAACTGAACTAACCCCATCGTGTCAATATGTATACTCCCAGTATTGGTTCTAGATCCTACTGTCGCCACGAGTCTATGGAATTTCCCTACTGACTTTTATATACATGATTCTCTATAATCTATCAGTGTATAGGCGGCGGCATCCTTCTTGCAGTATATACAAGCAATTCGGGAATACTCTTTGGAGTTGTTCGTTCTTCTAATTGCGTACAGATGGCGTTGGTGTTCTGATTATCTCATCTTATACACGTTATACTATTCACGTCAGAGTATGTTCAAATTTGAAAAAAAAATTGCTGAGCAATTTGTAGGTGATGATTGTATCAAATCGGAAAATACAAGAATCTAGTCTTATCTGGTCGAATGTCTTTAGGAGGAGCGTTGGATAAATTTGGCATGGAAAAAATTTACATGTGTGTGACTGTGGAAGAGTCGGTCCAAGAGCACCGGGAGTTGGCAATTATCGACAACCTCCGAGCAGAGAGTATCTCTAATCACCACAACTCCACCAGTATTATCACGGACACACAATCAGTTCTAATTGTGTAACAGCAACGAAATTAAACAGTGTTATGCGAGATACTTATCGTAAGAGGAAAATAATGACATGTCCGATGAAGATACTCAGTCCATTAAGGCGAAGTATATTCTATCAAGCAATTCATTAAAAGTTTTTTTTTTGAAATTATAGAATCAACTAAGCAATTCAATTTATTTGAAGAAGAGCATAATAAGTCAGTTAAAATTGACAAGAGTGTGTGAAAACGGTGACCTTGGTCAATTATCGAAATCTTATTTTGTATGGCGATTACTTGACTTAGCCTTAATTTTATGTTGTATATTGTTGAAATTATGTCATTTACATGTTTCAAAAACGAAAGGTGATGCGATATTGTTTCGAAATTTTCTCTTTTCCCCAAATAGTTTTGATATAAAAAGCAGTATAATTAGCAATTCGAAAATGAAAGAATCATAGTGAATAACCAACTTAAAAGTATACTAAATTTGTATAGTGCTCCAGTAGCGCCAAGAAAGGCGATTCGAAATTTGCAACGCGAAATTAACTACGGATATTCCAATCTTAAGGCTCACACAAGAGGGAATGGCAAGGGAAAGTGCTGTCGCCAGGGCACACTGGGCTGAGGAGCTGAGTCCGTTTTGTTGGCTGCATCGCTTCTGGGAAAACGAATGGAGCGACGCAACAGGAAATCGATTAAAGTCCCAGGGAAATATGAATATGAATGTACAGAGGAAAATCACAAAGGATTAAGTGAACGACATCTGGACATCACAAGGGTTGAGAAAGTAGAACAGGGATTCCATGGGGTTTGATGCCATCAGTCAGAGAGAGAGGGGATACAGGCAAGTGATATCTGCGTAAAGGGACCACAATCAGGAAAAATGCAACAGCTCAACGCTGGAGCACCAGTAGGAAGGGGCGCCTTGGATCCACTGACAGCCAAGAAGGTGCCATCGTTTCAGGAAGAAGGCCTGAGCCATGTTCAGTGAAATGTAAAAGGGCGTGCACAGCTTCGAACTGAAGATATAAAATCAGCGACGTTAAGGAGAGTTCTAAGGGTTTAGACGATCGGCTGGTGGGGTTGTTTCACAACTCGCAATGGACCAAAGATTTCCACGGAGGCTACAAACCCATTGGGATCGTCCGCCACCGTACAGCCAGGACTTGTGAATTATGTTCGGGACAGTACAAGTTTAGGTGGTGGGTAGTGTGACGTGAATAGTATGACGTGAATAGGATGAGATATTCAGGACTCCAACCACCACAAAAACGCCATCTATACGGAAGGAGAAGAACAATCAATTCATAAGAATATTCCCGAAATTGTTGTACATGAATGTCGCCACCTATACACGTATTGATAACAAAGAATCATGTATATAAGCGTCAGTGGAAAAATTCCATTAACTCGTAGCGACAGTATGATCTAGAAGAACTACTGGAAGGTATAAATATCGGGACGACGGTCGATGCGAGGCAATTCAATCACTTCAGTCAAATATTTATTACAAAGCAGTTCAGTTTGGGATTACATAGTGTTCAAAGTGTTAATCGGTTCAGCCTGAAAGGCAGCAAAGAGTTTTGTAGTAGATGTTAAAGTGTAACAAAGCATACGAATAAACCAGTGCTTGTAAATAAATTCGTGTATATGGTGAATAGTGAACTTTTGTGTTTCATTCATTACAATCCAGTAAAGGAACCCTGTTGTGTGGTCAATTTGATCTGATTTAAAAACAAACTTGTGGGGAACGAGGTTAAAAGGGAACAGTCTGGCTTCAACGACAACAATTTTGTGCCCCTCACAAGTTCCATCAAGCTGTCAACACGATTAAATGGCTGAGTCAATCCGTGGTAGGCGTAAGAGCTAGGCTGTTTGGCATGCAACAGGTAGAGCCTGAGACGGCATCCACCGATAATGTCCATGACGTCAATTTTAGAGAAATGCTTAAGGAGGGACAGGATTAATGAAAGCCAAGGGTAAAAGTACAAATCTTTCAAAGGCAAAATTAAGTCCAGGAAGTGTCTTTTGCTGAATTTACTTTAAAACTGGATGTACTGGATGCAACAGCAGGTACCTTCAGTAAGCTGATGGCTCACAAAAAAAAAATGTATGAAGAGAATCGTCGGAAAACAGAATCTTCCTGTGGAAACAAGCGCGACAAGATGGAACTAAAAAAATCTAGAAAAGCAACTTAAAAACTTAGCTAATAATAAACTTTGTTCTTTTTGTGATAGGATCCATAGTTTAAGTTTTAATTCCTTTGTTGTGATATTTTTCTATTGTGTTACTTTTATTGTTATTTTTTGGAAGTATATATGTGAGTGAAGATTCTCTTTCACTATCCACATCAATTATTGCATTTTATCTGTGTTCTTCTATTTCCATATTCTCAATATCTGAAACTTTATAGTGGATGTAAATGATGTCCAAGCTGCGCAAACGTTTACTATTTGAGCAGCATTTTTTGCTGAATATTAACCTTGCTTTGGGGATATTGACCAACGGCTCCATTTTGAGCAGAGTTTAGTCTTAAATACACAGATCGCTTTTTTATACTTCTGGACACCGACGATTTTGATAATTTAATATCTGTCTCATTTCCCACTACAAATGGGTAAGCACCTTCCGCGACAAATAGCAGCGTCGTTGCTAATATAACGATGGGAGGTATAAACGCATATGTCCCACTTTGGATATCCGTGGCATCTCGTTAAACACGTATTTTAATACACTTTTATTTAGCCGAAAGATTTTAACAAATCTGCAAGTAAAATGAGGTATGTCAGGCATTCTTAAGGTACATTCTTACTATATGATTTCACACAAATATACTTACTTTGTATTGTTACATTCAATTCGTACATTACACGTCTCATATACACCTACTCCTCGCCTTCTTCACTTCATAAATGAAACAAATGCCAGTTTTGTGCTCTTATCTACGATTTGGTAGATTTTGTGGCATTATAACGATTTCCGTGGTTTTATGTTCTGAAAACGCAGTTTTGTTTATCTTGATGAAATAAGAATAATATATATAGTGCCAAAATTCTTGTTTCTGCCTATTTAAGGAGATATCGGTGTTTCAACATACATTTTTTCATATATGATTTCTCATACAAAATTATTTTTTTTTAGCACGTGGGATTATTAACCAATATATACTCGCCGTATTCTACGATAGGGGTAAATATGCAAACAAATAAATGCAACACATTATCTACTTGGATTACTCCTAAGATTGTGGCAAATGTTTCATCATGCTTCATGCATGGAATTTTCATATTGACACTCCTAAAGGTATGCAACATTATATTATCGCAAAAAATATTCATTCCTATAACTATGCAAGCAAAATTCCATCGATAGAGTTTAATAGAAAACTACGCAAAAACTAGCATTTTGTAATATCGAGATCTAAAAAACTGCATTTTCAGAACCTAAAACCATGGAAATCGTAATATCGACAATTTTATTTGAATTCTTCTTTGAAAATGAATCAAATAGAAATATCAGTCAATTACACACAGCTGATTTCAAAATTCGAATTCATTGAGGTTCGATATTTTTCCTTATATCGAAAACAGTGCGGCGGCCACCAGACATCAATAGCGCATCTAATGATGCATCTTTCGATACCAAAAATGTTGCCGCTATCCCCTATACGAGCGGAAAAGGTGACCTGAAGAACTTCAGTTTCTCGGCGATGCCGTACCTTGAACTATATGTATATCATAAACGGTGTCGAACCTACATCCCGCGGCCTATTTCACAGATGTATATATCATCCCGTACAATTCATACACCATACAACACCTACATACATCACACACATCATACAATTTCTGTTTCTCAGATTCTAATTTAGGTATTGTATGATATCTTCTTCGTTGTAGGATGTGTACGATTTTGACGTTCCATTTTTAATGACAAATTTCGATACCAATGTATTTGTAAACTTCGTGGAAGTCCATTTCTCCTTTGCGGGTTGCGAAGCAACACCATCCGCCTATCATCCAAACCTCCAGAACTCTCCGTCACTTCGTGTTTTTTCGTCAGGTCGAAGCTGTGCACGCCCTTTTACCTTCCGCTGAATATGGCCCAAACCTTCTTCCTGAAACGATGGCCACTTCCTGGCTGACTGTGCATCCATTGCGCCCCTTTCAGCTGGTGATCCAACGTTGAGCTGCTGCCCTTTCCCATGACGCCTTGATTGCGGTCCATGTACGCAGATACTACTTGCCTGGATTCCTTCTATCACTGACTCCTGGCATCCAACTCCATGGAACCCCTGTTCCGCTATCTCAGCTCTCCATGTGATGTCCAGATGCCCTCCACTTGATCCCGTGTGATTTCCCTCTTCACTCTAATATATACACTCTTCCCTGTGACCCCAATCAAGTTTCCTGCTCTCTTCGCTTCAATGAAGAGATGCAGCCAAGTAAGTGGACTCAGCTCCTCAGCCCAGTATACTATGGCGACAGCACATTCCTTTGCCGTTCCCTCTTGTGTTGGTCTGGCTCCATGTTCTTTACTTTCTAAAGTTGTCGATAGATCCGGATCGTTCACCTGCTCCTTTCGGATCCGTTGTAGCGAGCACTGCTTCTCCATTAGTGACTCTCTTTCATCGCTTCGTGGCAGATTTTTGATCTTCGGCTTCCACTCCGCACAAGGTGCTGATCCCACAATCGTACTCTGTCTTTACCCAGAAGTCGTACCCTGAATTCCGCGGAGTCCTGGTACCCCTTTCCGCCACGACTTGGTTGATTCTCGTAGACTTGCTCTCCCCGACATTCAAAGGTTTCTCAGAATTCTTGTGACTTAGAGTTCTCCGCTCAAGGTCCAAAGTAATGCCGGTCCTAGTCATCAAGTCCGCTCCGAGAATCAGCTTGTCAACTATATCTGCCACTATAATCGCCTATCGTGATTGTTTCGGTTAACTTCCCAAGTACTTCCGCATCATTACCCGTAGCAGTTCGTAGCCGTATCCCGTACAACGGCTCCACATCTTTCACCAGATCCCTCCTTAGGAATAAATGTGATGCTCCCGTGTCCAATGTCACCGCTAAACGTCTACATTCAACGATGCCATCGACAGTGAGACTGTTCGCGTTCCTTCCTAGCCGGGACACAAAGATTGTGGGGCAATCCGTTGTGGGAGCCAGCTTACGACGACCTACTGCCGCCCTTCTCTCTTGTCGGGTCCGGCTGTCGTCGCTTGTTATTTCGTGCCGCTGACTTCGATCTCAAACGTTTCCGAGGCCCCTACAATCACGTGCTATTTCTATTGCAGTCGAAGCAACGACCCTTGAATAATTCCGGCTCCAGATCTAATCTGCGGGTTCTAGAATAAGACACACACGCTAATCCCGCTGCCTCGAAGGACAGAGCAGTATCAACCGTTTCCTCGAAGGTTCTCCTCGGCGATGACAAAGTTGTTCGCTTCGTCTCGAGATCCCTTATATCGTCCACAAACGCATTCGTTTTGGCGTTTTCGATGAGCTCCATCGTGAGCCGGCGTAAGCCAAATGTGCCAATCGCTCAGTCTCTGCGGCAAATTCTTGGGGCGACTCATCGTTGCGTTGTTTTCTGCTCTTCGACTCCATTTTGAAGACTTGCATGCGGTGTCCACTTCCATACTTGCGCTGTAGCGAGCCCATGATTGCGTTGTAGTCCATCTGGAGATCGTTTGGAACCGTTTAGAGTACGTCTGCAGCACCGTACTTTAACGACGCGACCAACGCCGCCGTCTTGTCTGCATCGCTCAGATGTGCCCTGGCGACGACTGTTTCGAACTGCAGCCTGAAGATATTGAAGGCTGTTGTTCCGTCGTACATCGGTGGTTTGGTTCAGTGCGCAGATGTCCTTCTTTATTACGTCGACCGTTGTCTGTAGACCGTCCATCGAGGTCTCTAGACTCATAACGTTGCTGTCGAGGCGGTGGACAGCTGTCCAAGCGAGAGAGAGAGACTGATCCATCTGATGCATTTGTTCGTGCGACTGTTGTATTTCTTGTTTTTGTTCTTGGAAAGAATTTTGCATCATGGTCATTACCTGCGTAAAATCAACCGGGGCCGTACTTTCAGATGTTTCCGCAATTTCATATTCAAATTCGTAGGTTTTTGGATCGATCCTTTGGGAGAGCGACACGCAGCCGTTGTTGTTCTCCGACTGTCGAAAGGCTTAGCTGCGACAGCTCTTTCTTCAGCTGTTCCACTTTTAAACTCATAAATTTCACCATTACGTCATAATCCCACTTCTGATACCAAATGTTACGTTTAGCCGAAATGAGTCTTCGTAAGATTAATTAAATTGTCCACGCAACAGGGTTCGATCACTGGATTGTGACGAATGAAACACAAAAGTTCACGATTTACAAGAATTAATTTTGCAAGTAAATACTGATTTACTTCTTATACTTTATTACACTTTAAAAATCACTATTACTTTACTACAAAGCTCTTTTCTGCCTTTCATGCTCAACTGATAAACACTTTCAACACTATAAAATCCCAAACTGCACTTTAATAAATATTTGACTGAACTTTACTAATTCTTCAACTGAACTAACCCCATCGTGTCAATATGTATACTCCCAGTATTGGTTCTAGATCCTACTGTCGCCACGAGTCTATGGAATTTCCCTACTGACTTTTATATACATGATTCTCTATAATCTATCAGTGTATAGGCGGCGGCATCCTTCTTGCAGTATATACAAGCAATTCGGGAATACTCTTTGGAGTTGTTCGTTCTTCTAATTGCGTACAGATGGCGTTGGTGTTCTGATTATCTCATCTTATACACGTTATACTATTCACGTCAGAGTATGTTCAAATTTGAAAAAAAAATTGCTGAGCAATTTGTAGGTGATGATTGTATCAAATCGGAAAATACAAGAATCTAGTCTTATCTGGTCGAATGTCTTTAGGAGGAGCGTTGGATAAATTTGGCATGGAAAAAATTTACATGTGTGTGACTGTGGAAGAGTCGGTCCAAGAGCACCGGGAGTTGGCAATTATCGACAACCTCCGAGCAGAGAGTATCTCTAATCACCACAACTCCACCAGTATTATCACGGACACACAATCAGTTCTAATTGTGTAACAGCAACGAAATTAAACAGTGTTATGCGAGATACTTATCGTAAGAGGAAAATAATGACATGTCCGATGAAGATACTCAGTCCATTAAGGCGAAGTATATTCTATCAAGCAATTCATTAAAAGTTTTTTTTTTGAAATTATAGAATCAACTAAGCAATTCAATTTATTTGAAGAAGAGCATAATAAGTCAGTTAAAATTGACAAGAGTGTGTGAAAACGGTGACCTTGGTCAATTATCGAAATCTTATTTTGTATGGCGATTACTTGACTTAGCCTTAATTTTATGTTGTATATTGTTGAAATTATGTCATTTACATGTTTCAAAAACGAAAGGTGATGCGATATTGTTTCGAAATTTTCTCTTTTCCCCAAATAGTTTTGATATAAAAAGCAGTATAATTAGCAATTCGAAAATGAAAGAATCATAGTGAATAACCAACTTAAAAGTATACTAAATTTGTATAGTGCTCCAGTAGCGCCAAGAAAGGCGATTCGAAATTTGCAACGCGAAATTAACTACAGATATTCCAATCTTAAGGCTCACACAAGAGGGAATGGCAAGGGAAAGTGCTGTCGCCAGGGCACACTGGGCTGAGGAGCTGAGTCCGTTTTGTTGGCTGCATCGCTTCTGGGAAAACGAATGGAGCGACGCAACAGGAAATCGATTAAAGTCCCAGGGAAATATGAATATGAATGTACAGAGGAAAATCACAAAGGATTAAGTGAACGACATCTGGACATCACAAGGGTTGAGAAAGTAGAACAGGGATTCCATGGGGTTTGATGCCATCAGTCAGAGAGAGAGGGGATACAGGCAAGTGATATCTGCGTAAAGGGACCACAATCAGGAAAAATGCAACAGCTCAACGCTGGAGCACCAGTAGGAAGGGGCGCCTTGGATCCACTGACAGCCAAGAAGGTGCCATCGTTTCAGGAAGAAGGCCTGAGCCATGTTCAGTGAAATGTAAAAGGGCGTGCACAGCTTCGAACTGAAGATATAAAATCAGCGACGTTAAGGAGAGTTCTAAGGGTTTAGACGATCGGCTGGTGGGGTTGTTTCACAACTCGCAACGGACCAAAAATTTCCACTGAGGCTACAAACCCATTGGGATCGTCCGCCACCGTACAGGCAGGACTTGTGAATCATGTTCGGGACAGTACAAGTTTAGGTGGTGGGTAGTGTGACGTGAATAGTATAACGTGAATAGGATAAGATATTCAGGACTCCAACCACCACAAAAACGCCATCTATACGGAAGGAGAAGAACAATCAATTCATAAGGGTATTCCCGAAATTGTTGTACATGAATGTCGCCACCTAAACACGGATTGATAACAAAGAATCATGTATATAAGCGTCAGTGGAAAAATTCCATAAACTCGTAGCGACAGTATGATCTAGAAGAACTACTGGGAGGTATAAATATCGGGACGACTGTCGATGCGAGGCAATTCAATCACTTCAGTCAAATATTTATTACAAAGCAGTTCAGTTTGGGATTTCATAGTGTTCAAAGTGTTAATCGGTTCAGCCTGAAAGGCAGCAAAGAGTTTTGTAGTAGTCGTTAAAGTGTAACAGAGCATAAAAATAAACCAGTGCTTGTAAATATAAGTAAAATTTTCATTCATTACAATCCAGTAAAGGAACCCTGTTGTGTGGTCAATTTGATCTGATTTAAAAAAAAACTTGTGGGGAACGAGGTTAAAAGGGAACAGTCTGGCTTCAACGACAACAATTTTGTGCCTCTCACAAGTTCCATCAAGCTGTCAACACAATTAAATGGCTTAGTCAATCCGTGGTAGGCGTAAGAGCTAGGCTGTTTGGCATGCAACTGGTAGAGTCTGAGACGGCATCAACCGATAATGTCCATCACGTCAATTTTAGAGAAATGCTTAAGGAGGGACAGGATTAATGAAAGCCCAGGGTAGAAGTACAAATCCTTCAAAGGCAAAATGAAGTGCAGGAAGTGTCTTTTGCTGAATTTACTTTAAAACTGGATGTACTGGATGCAACAGCAGGTACCTTCAGTAAGCTGATGGCTCACAAAAAAATGTATGAAGAGAATCGTCGGAAAACAGAATCTCCCTGTGGAAAACAAGCGCGACAAGATGGAACTAAAAAAAATCTAACAAAGCAACTTAAAAACTTAGCTAATAATAAACTTTGTTCTTTTTGTGATAGGATCCATAGTTTAAGTCTTAATTCCTTTGTTGTGATATTTTTCTATTGTGTTGCTTTTATTGTTATTTTTTGGAAGTATATATGTGAGTGAAGATTCTCTTTCACTATCCACATCAATTATTGCGTTTTATCTGTGTTCTTCTATTTCCATATTCTCAATATCTGAAACTTTATAGTGGATGTAAATGATGTCCAAGCTGCGCAAACGTTTACTATTTGAGCAGCATTTTTTGCTGAATATTAACCTTGCTTTGGGGATATTGACCAACGGCTCCATTTTGAGCAGAGTTTAGTCTTAAATACACAGATCGCTTTTTTATACTTCTGGACACCGACGATTTTGATAATTTAATATCTGTCTCATTTCCCACTACAAATGGGTAAGCACCTTCCGCGACAAATAGCAGCGTCGTTGCTAATATAACGATGGGAGGTATAAACTCATATGTCCCACTTTGGATATCCCTAGCCATCTCGTTCAACACGTATTTTAATCCACCTTTATTTAGCCGAAAGATTTTAACAAATCTGCAAGTAAAATGAGGTATGTGTCAGGCATTCTAAAGGTACATTACTACTGATACTGGTACTTACTATATGATTTCACACAAATATACTTACTTTGTATTGTTACATTCAATTCGTACATTACATGTCTCATATACACCTGCTCCTCGCCTTCTTCACTTCATAAATGAAACAAATGCCAGTTTTGTGCTCTTATCTACGATTTGGTAGATTTTGTGGCACGATTACGATTTCCGTGGTTTTATGTTCTGAAAACGCAGTTTTGTTTATCTTGATGAAATAAGAATAATATATATAGTGCCAAAATTCTTGTTTCTGCCTAGTTAAGGAGATATCGGTGTTCCAACATACATTTTTTCATATATGATTTCTCATACAAAATTATTTTTTTTAGCACGTGGGATTATTAACCAATATATACTCGCCGTATTCTACGATAGGGATAAATATGCAAACAAATAAATGGAACACATTATCTACTTGGACTACTCCTAAGATTGTGGCTAATTTTTCATTCTGCTTCATGCATGGAATTTTCATATTGACATTCCTAAAGGTATGCAACATTATATTATCGCAAAAAATATTCATTCCTATAACTATGCAAGCAAAATTCCATCCATATCTCCTAAACTACGCAAAAACTAGCATTTTGTAATATTGAGATCTAAAAAACTGCATTTTCAGAACCTAAAACCATGGAAATCGTAATATCGACAATTTTATTTGAATTCTTCTTTGAAAATGAATCAAATAGAAATATCAGTCACACAGATTTCAAAATTCGAATTCATTGAGGTTCGATATTTTTCCTTATATCGAAAACACCAGACATCAATAGCGCATCTAATGATGCATCTTTCGATACCAAAAATGTTGCCGCTATCCCCTATACGAGCGGAAAAGGTGACCTGAAGAACTTCAGTTTCTCGGCGATGCCGTACCTTGAACTATATGTATATCATAAACAGTGTCGAACCTTCATCCCGCGGCCTATTTCACAGATGTATATATCATCCCATACAATTCATACAACATACAACACCTACATACATCACATCACCTACATACAACTTCATCAATGTTTTCGAAATTATTAAGATTAACTTAGATGTTTCAAGACAATTTTTTTTAACGAAATAAGGATTCACTGTTCCTTACTTGTATAACTAAAAAAAAAGATGAAATTCTTTATTCGAAAATCATGAGCCGAAAACTTCTTTGTTTGTACTCATTTTTGTAGTGGATACAGCAGCTTGATGTGCTATATGAAATGTATTGTTACGTTTAGCCGAAAAAAGTTCACTATTCACGATTTACAAGAATTTATTTTGCAAAAATTACTATTACTTTACTGCAAAGCTCTTTTCTGCCTTTCATGTTGAACTGATAAACACTTTCAACACTATAAAATCCCAAACTGCACTTTAATAAATATTTGACTGAAGTTTTCGTCAACTGAACTAACACCATCGTGTCAATATTTATACTCCCAGTATTGGCTCGCCACGAGTCTATGGAATTTCCCTGCTGACTCTTATATACATGATTCTCTGTAATCTATCAGCGTATAGGTGGCGGCATCCCCCGGCATCATACCCTTCGGAGTTGTTCGTTCTTCTAATTGCGTACAGATGGCGCTGGTGTTCTGATTATCTCATTTTATACACGTTATACTATCCACGTCAGAGTATGTTCAAATTTGAAAAAAAAAAACTACTGAATCATATCATAATCATACAACATTCCCATACTTCCAGTGCAATTTGTAGGTGATGATTGTACCAAATCGGAAAATACAACAAATCTGAGAAACAGAAATCATACATTAGACAATGCATACAGAATCATACAATGTATGTGTTGTTTGATCAGAGAAATATGCCCCTGGGCATATATAGCGAGTCCAATGAAATCTACCCGCTTCTTCTGGTTAAGAACACATCTCCTAGCATGGATTGGGAGCAATAAGATATTGTAATTCATATAACTTTTCGTGTCTGCTATATGTAAATTTCATACGTTATGAGCATATATAAGAAGCGTACCAAATTTTTGCTGTTGCAAGGTTCTTTCTTCCGTCGTAATTTAAATATGAAAAATATAACAAATAGTTAATACTGCAATAACTAAAATTGTGTCGAGAGAATACTGAATACTATATGCGTGGTTTTTAGAATCAGCTAAACGGAAGGAAAATAAAATTGTATTATTTCTGCTTTATTTTTATAAGCACTTTGTTTTGATTTTATTATTCATTACAGGATTCGTATATGCTGTCACCTTCATCATTTAACATTGAATTCTTTGCGTCGAGATTATATTCATGTTTTTCTCGCTCGATTGTTATAAGTTTCCACAAGCGTACTTCAAGTCCAATTCTGTAAGCAAAAATATATGTTCTATTAATTTGGTATTAGTAACATTATGATATGTGAAGATTATTGGTGTCATAAGTTCTTGTGAAATATTACCAATTATTATTGAATGATAAGACATTATAATATTAACTATAAATTATATACAATTACGTAATATACTAGCTTATTACTGGCTGTTCTAATAACTTATTTCTAGTTAATATTTTGGTTTGTAACTAAAAAAATAACGAATGTATTCTATGTGTAAATCGATTGAATGGGATCTATAAAAAAGAACGATCGTTTATCGTTCAAATAGCTCGAATATAACGAGTTTGAGGAAGGAGCGTTTGACTTTTATCCTGCCGACAGTGACAGTGCTCATTGCCATCACACGTAAGGCAGTAAAGAAATGTACATCTTCATCGTTTCTTTGCCCTGAGTTTCATTTGACAGCGTTTTTTTTAATTCAGCAATGATGTTTAATAATTTTATAATATATATAATCATATCACGAGAATATTAAATTGATAGTTTTTATACTGTAAAATCCTTTCCTTTTGGTGAGGGACAAAACTCATGCCAAAATCTTGCTGTCCGTCCAACAGGGGTCTTAATGAGAACCCCGCCTTCAAGGTTCGGGGGTTTCGAGCACGGTTACTTCGAGTAAAAGACGAATAGTTTAGAGACAACACCGAGCCTGGGATACGGACAACTATGTAAGAATATTTGCCCGTTCTGCACGAAGAACGTGATGTCCCTTAACAAAGGAACCATTGTCAAATCGCCATCAGAGATGTTGTCTCTGGTGTGCTAAGTTTTGAAACGCCACTCACACAAACACACGCTTGGTTTAACATAGAGCGCAGCAAACAACGCTAGACAAATGCACAGGCTTCTCGAAGGAAAAAAAGGCAGGCGCATTCAGCGAAGCAAGCAGCATATAAGACAAAGCTGCAGAGCTCGAAGAAACTTAGACACCGGCCACGCAAAAGGAAAAAGACAGAGCATGATAAGCGCGCCATGGAGAAAACGAAGTGATAATGGCAGAAATAATGGCCAAATGTTCTACCAACATGTAAAACAACTATCTAATGACGAAATAAAGGTAAGGACTGTTCAGTATTATATAAACATCTCTATAACTTTCTTACCAAATTACTTGTTATTGTTCATAATTAAAATTTGCACAAAAATTACCGAATTATATATTTCACTAACATATGTCGCTGACTCATATATTAATTTTGCAACATATTAATTTTGCATTTTTTGTAATTTTGTTTGTGACATTTCTTTCTTCTTGAATAAACTTTCTTCCGAGTACGTTTTCTTTCTTTGCAAGCTGCATTAAATCGAACAGGATATCGACATTCTTTCATTTTTAACTCGTTTTCTTATTTTAGCAATTACATATCCAAGGAAACCGATTTTGATGAAAAAATATATCGTATGTAAGCGGACATAAAAACATAAAATCTGTAGAAAATTTTTTGGTGTCTCTCAGTCTTTGTATCTCTAAGATACACTACACACAAACTATAACGAATGCATAGCCATTTTGTTTAGTGCATTGGATAAACGGGCAATTGTACATAATAAGGTAGTATTACGCCGTTCTTGTTAATTTAAAAATTGGTTTCCATACAGATAATAATATATAATATATAGGAAATGAATGGAAAAACTACAAAAGCAATCTAGTCTTATCTGCTCGAATGTCTTTAGGAGGAGCGTTGGATAAATTTGGCATGGAAAACATTTACATCGATTTAAAATCAACGACTGTGGAAGAGTCGGTCCAAGAGCACCAGGAGTAGGCAATTATCGACAACCTCCGAGCAGAGAGTATCTCTAATCACCACAACTCCACCAGTGTTATCACGGACACACAATCAGTTCTACTTGTGTAACAGTAACGAAATTAAACAGTGTTATGCGAGATACTTATCGTTTATTATCCATTAAGGAGAAGTATATTCTTTCAAGCAATTCATTAAAAGTTTTTTGAGATTATAGAATCAACTAAGCAATTAAATTGAATTGAAAAAGATCATAATAACCCTTCCTTATGGGAACAATTACTAACAAATCCAAGAGATATTCCAATATTGGATACTTTTCTCACTAATCATTACAGAGTTTTTTAAAACTGTTTCTGGTATGACAGGTTAATCGAAATCAAAATATTCCACCAACAAGAATCCAAATAAGGCTAAGCCACCACATCATCGATCTTTTCATGCCAACGGCAAGCCGTTTAATTGCAAGCTGTGGAATAATAATGATACACTTTGCATCTGCCCAGTCTTTATTTAAATGTCTATTCCCAAATGAATACCGAATGAAAGTGAACGCTCTGAAATATTGCAACAATTGTTTATCAGCATTTAAAACAAAACCATGCAATTATGCTCAATAAATTAAATAAAACTAAATTCTCTGAATCAACCCAAATCTTCTAACACTTCTTCTTCTTCTTCGTCTTACAGTACAGTAGTTTTTCATCAATCATCCACTTTGTAGTTCTGAAAATATGTGTAAGTGAAACACATTCATGGTCCAGATTTCGATCAAAACTTGAATTCAATATGGTTATGTGTTAAACCGTCATAGTGTGCACACGCAAACGTTTACGTGAACATTTTGGGGATGAGGATCTTCTCTCCTCCAAAAAACTGACAGGTGTTAAATTAAGCAATGGCTTCCGAACCGAGTTATCCAAATCGTTACATGCCTTTTCAAACCCTAGACGATTACCCTGTGTAGAAAGTGAACAAATTAAAGCCATTGAAAATATTCCACCAATTATTGTTCTAAAATCAAAAACTGAATTCATACATTTTATCATCAATAAAATCAATAGTGATAACTATTTCATTGAAAACATTTTTTCGGGTGCTGAAAGTAATATGCTCATCATACGATTCATACCAAAAAATTTGCGATGAACTTAGAATATTTTTCACACGAACGGAAAAATAACACACCTTTTAATGTTGTTCCTCCCAGTCCTCATTTATGTGGTACGGCAGATTTAAAAATTAACTCATTTCATTGGCATTAAATGCGTTACTTATTTCTTTGAAATCCATAACGTAGAACTCTATGAAATATATACATAAAATTAACAACTAAAATTTCTGACTACGCAAGAAATATAGTAGTTTATTTAAAACCATTGTGAGCTAGGATTTCAAACATAATGGAATCTAAATGGTCCTGTGCACTGTCATGTCCATAGCTACGGTGCCAACTGATCTGGAAACCATCACACTGAAGATTCCAACAATCCACAAACAAACAAATGTGCAAATTGTAACGGACCATACAAATCATCCGACCTTGCATGGCCCAGCCGAAAGCAGTATGTTGATATTCGGAATAATGTCACCTCACGTAAAAACACCATAGGTCTAAGCCACCTAGTAATGTGGCCACTCAACATCATCAAAGTTCCTACGTATATTCTCTTTACATCATCAATCCTCAAGAAAACAAGAAACTACAACGTCGCAGGTGCCCACTCATACAATTTAGACCCAACGTACGTGACCAACAAGTGCACTCATTTCAGCAAATTCACACGAGAATGATCATTTGTTGGCATTTGAAGAAATTAATTCTCTGCTCAGCGAAGTTATTCCTAAATATAGATCAGATAGGCAAAAACGCGGCGGTGGGGGTGCTGCCATGGTTATTAAAAAAAAAATATCTTATTCTTCACGACAATCATCTAACCTTAGACTTATTTAATCCATAGGAATCGATATTACATTAGAATATAATTCCAAATTGAGTCTGGAAGTCTACCTATTTCCTGGAAGAAATACTAACACGGAAAAGATAACTCAATTTAAAAAAAATCTCACGCAATTATTAAAGTGCAATAATGAACTTATCATTGGAGACGATATTAATTGCCGCAATCGTTCTTGTGTCTGGCTAAGAGCGAATTGTTGGGATAACATTCTCTATTATTGAATATGCCAACAGTCACGCCTGTGGTATTCTCCCACTAACCATACATATATTCCAAATTCATCCTCATCAAACTCTTCGACTGTTGACTTCTTCATAATTAATTTATCTAACAAGTGTTCCTGCCCATTAACTTTGAGCAAACTAGGATCTGACTACCTTCCTGTAACTGAAACGAAATGAAAATGTAAGTATAAGAATGCCAATGGGAACAGGTTCAAGGCGTATTTAAACAGAACAATTAAAATCCATAAATTGATAAACTGAGAGTGTAACATCCACAGAGTAATTTGATCTGCTTATTAACAAGTTTATATCCAATAACAAAGATGGGATGCCGACGACGAACTGAAACTCAAGTGGTATCGCTCATTTCAAGCATATCTTATGTTATTGCTCATCATGCGCCGTACATATCTTACCAATGTTAACGAAGTCAAAGCATTTATCAAGCCACTGAAGGCCAAGAAATCATCAGGGCAAGATAACATACCAAAAGAAGCAGTTGAGCGCTTGACCATCATTTTCAACGCATGTCTGAATTTTTCTTATTTTTCTTCTATAAGGAAAACCAAAAATTAAGGATAGCCCTGACAACTATAGACCCATTAGTCTACTCAGGAGTATGAGTAAGTTACTGAAGAAAATAATTAAAGTAAGAATAGAAGATAAAGAACAACAGTATCTGATCATGGGACACCCATATTACTGCAAGAACTGGAAATGTCTATGGTTTGCTCCGTCGTCTCTGGGCCTCGCGTACATTTACTCCCACAAAAACCAAATGATCTTGACAAAACAGTTAAATGATCTTGCTTTTAGCAGTCAACGTGTGATGTCTACGGTTGAGTAGGTTGCTCTTTTTAATCGTCCGGCAAAACCATTAAATAATGTGTATTTCTCAATAAACAAATGCTGTGAACGATTTGGTTCATCGCATTCAGAAAATTGAATCAGACAAAGCTGACAACACAACTGTGGTAAAACAGTTTCGGTTATTGCAACTGCAGATAAATGCCTTAGAACTTCAAAACTTAGGACGTTGTACTGTTTGGTTTTCCTGAACTATCGGAGGAAAATCTAAAACATATGTTCAATCATTTATGTCATATAATAATTGATCTTAAGGCTCCTGTGTTAACCAAAGTCTTCCGTGTGAAATCCAACAACAACTCTGTCAGACCATCACTAATAATATTGAAATTCAACACATCTAACGAGAGAAACTCTTTCCTTTGATCCACCTCTCTCTACTGCAAAACTCATAAGAGTCTCTCTCTCAGTGACATCGGCTTGGATTCAAACAGAACCAAAACATACAGAATATATGTTCATGAGTACTTGACAAAAAAATCGTGTACTACAACAGAAAGCGGTACGTATGAAACCTCAAAATCAGCTGCCTTCTGTGCACACAAAATTTAGATCTGTGTACGTTTAGTACCCCGCTGAAGACAAAATCGCTTTAATGTTCTCTTTTTTCGTTTTTTTATTTTCTTTAACACTTAACTTGTTCTTGCATTTCTTTGTGGGTGATAGTGGCCAAACAACTAACTTATTTCAATCTATCTTATATTGACAAATGGCTTGCTTTCTTGTTTCTTCTCAGCCTCCCCACAATGTGTTCACGAAATAAACATCATGGTCGCAAGCAGGTCTGACACATGCGGGGTTCCATTGGTAGTGGCAGAAATGGAACTTTATACAGTATGTTACACATCTTAAATGCGTAGCACAGAAGTCTTCATATTGTTACGTTTTGCCGTAGATGAGTCTACGTACAATTAATTAAATTGTCCACAAATACGGGTTCGATCACTGGATTGTGACGAATGAAACACTAAAGTTCCCTATATTCACGATTTACAAGAATTTATTTTCTAACAAACAGTAATTTACTTTTTGTACCTTATTACACTTTAAAAATCACTATTACTTCACCACAAAACGCTTTGCGGCGATATTTTTAGTCCCAGTATTGGTTCTAGATCTCACTGCCGCCACGAGTCTATGGAAATTCACCGCTGACTTGATAATTTGTAACTTATGAGTGTATAGGTGGCGGCATCCTTCTTGCAGTACGTACAAGACTTTCGGGAATACTCTTCGGAGTTCATCGTTCTTCTAACTTCGTATAGATGGAGTTGGTGTCCTGATTATCTTATACGCGTTGTACCATTCACGTCACAATTGACATTGTTTTGTGTGACAAAAACCAGGTTCCTCCCGTATTTTCCAGACCAAGTCTACAATTTAGGTGGCTACAGATTTTACAGGTCTGATAGGTTCTCCCGTATAAGTGAAGGCGTAGCAACCTATGTTCGTTTCGGCAGTAAATGCAAAATTGATTTCCAAAAGTGCAATTTTATAAGCACAAACTTGGCCCAACCGCAGCAGGGAAAGGCCTCTGGAAATTTTTTCGACAAATAGGAGTCGGTAAGCAAGAACATAAACTAACAGATGACCACCCATGTCCACTATCTTTCTAAGGTTTTTGAAAAAGCTCTGCTGGCACTTCACCACCTTGCGGAATTTACTCTTAGCTCCTGTTTCTGACGTTCTTTTATTTATTGCCTATGAGATTCGTAATGATATTAACAAAAAAAAACTTAGCCTATTTACTCTTCGCGATTTCTCAAAAGCTCAGTATCGTAAGCTTTAACCACACTTTCCTGTGCTACTAACTAAAAAGCAACTATTCATTCAATGCCCTAATAGTTCGATTGAACCAGCTACTTTTAAAATTAATGAAGACCTCCGAAATATTCTTATCGGTGCACTGGCTTATTACTTGTTTCTAAGCCCGAGCAAATCAAAATCCATTGTTATCCCTCGGAATAGTATAGATCTGACTTCGGTTCCTCAGCTGCAGCTAGGAAAATCGAACATCGAATTTGTTATGTCCGTCCGAAATCTGGGTATCACCTTCAATAGTACCTTATCATAGGACACACCATTCTTAGTACATACCACTCGCCAATGGAACTGAGAAAGATAAGGAACTCAAAGCACTTTGAAAAACAGCTTCTAACGCATTTGGCCACTCATCGCAATTAATTTTGCTTATTAACTTTTACATCACTTTTTTCTTTTTCTTACTATTCTTTTTCATCTTTTCATTTATACCGACTCCATTGTACAAAGTTATAAGATTTATTTTGTATTTCAATGGCCTTTCAATGGCAATTCGGTTTTGCATCCAGAACAAACATGTTGAATCACATTTGTATGTGAGCCAATTACTTCCCTCGAAGTTCTAAAAACCATTGGCACGTTGGAAAAAACACTCTAATAGTACTGATGGAGTTTTAAAATATTGCCAATAAAAAGATTGCGTTCTTTGTAATCGATGTCCTCTCCTATATTATAAATCGGTGTATTATAGAAGGTGTTTCCCCCGAAGAATTTGGAGTGCTGACGTCGTACCGCTTTTTAAAAAAGCTTCCTGGATATATAGGCCAATATCACAAATTCCAGCGATATGTACGATTTTTGAGAAACTAGTTAAAACTAAAATGCTTACCTATATAAAAAGAACCAAATTGTTCCACCCTGCACATTTCGGCGTGCAATCGAGTTTCCGCTTTCAGTTAATTTAGAAGTGCCTCCAGACTCAGTCATAGAGCCAACTTTATTGCTTATTTACATCAACTCTATTTTTTCACTTCCCTTTAAAGGAACACCTAAAGCTTTTGCTAATAGGTTAATTTTTCCTATGACTGAATTAGCCGCTTTTACCTGTTACGCGAGTTGAATTCCAACCTTAGTGTTTTAAGATGTTGGTTTGGCGTTCACAAATGGGAAAACCAAGATTATTTTTTTTACTCTTTCTTCTGTTCGTTATTGTAATGTTGATGTGTACTTGCTATTTCCGTTTTACGCTCTGACATTATTTCTATTTGCGCAATATTAGTTTGACAAGTTGCTAAAAAGTGCCTTTCAGTCGAGATTACAATGTGGATTAGCTTGTTGTGGTGTTACTTACAGAAATAAAGCACAATCAATTCCGGTAACCGACATTTTAGACTAATGTCAACGTAGCACCATTTTGTATATGGTAACTGTTCCCCCATCCCACACATTTGCTTATCGTACCTTTTCTGATATTTTTTCTCATCGTCTTTTCAATAAACTGCATGTATCTATTAGAAGTATTAACGCACCTCCAGAATTTAAATTTAATTTAAAATTAATTTAGTTTTGAAAGTATAGAACGAGAAGAAGTATAGAACATAATCCACAAATGTTATTCATTAAATCTGTAATCTTGTGTATTGGTATTTAATCTTGTTGTTTCTTGCTATTGTTTAAAAATTATTTTATTATTTATGTATATTATATATGAAATTTATAGTGTATTGTTTTTAATATACAAAGCTCTCAACACTATTTTAATACATTGCATATCGAGTGCCTTTAAGATTCCTTATTTTGTTTTACCAATTTAAGTAAAACTGTATGGGGAGTGCAACGGATGAAAATGACAACAATAAGAAACACATAAACTCAACTGCCCTCTACGTAGCATGAATCACAATCGATACCGATCGAATGCCACTTGACACCTTTGGACGTCTGGGCCGATACAATGTTACGTAATGGTTTTTACTGTGTGTTCGAGCTATGTGCTTATATTGTGTGCTTGCAATGGATAACACTACACAGTCTGCAGCAGAGCCAGACGGCGTACTCAACAAT
Organism: Eristalis tenax; assembly: GCA_905231855.2. Classification (NCBI taxonomy): domain Eukaryota; kingdom Metazoa; phylum Arthropoda; class Insecta; order Diptera; family Syrphidae; genus Eristalis; species Eristalis tenax. The sequence continues at coordinate 90,042,676 of HG993124.1, read as the reverse complement.
ACTAAACAAGTTTAAATTTGCAGCATTTGTTTGCGAAAATAAAGTCTTTTTTTTTTTGTGCAAGAATCATTCCTTAATTTCTTGGTTACGTACGAATTTTTTGGTCCCGTCGTACAGCCGTTCCCGCACGGCAGCCAGGCGCACCGGCGCACCGTCGCCACAAGGAGCAACACATCAGAATTATCCGCAGCTAATGTCTCAGTATACATACATCTCTACATTCTTAGCAGCTAGACATACCAGGTGTGTATAACAAAATCGGCGCACCGGCGCACCGTCGCCACAAGGAGCAACACATCAGAATTATCCGCAGCTAATGTCTCATTATACATATATTTCTACATTTTTACCAGCTAGGCATACCAGGTGTGTATCACAAATTCAGTGCGTATGTATGTTTATATCTGCAGACTACATAGCTATAAGGGAGGGTCGAGTCCTTTTCCTGTCCCTTTGGTCAGTGTTGCCGTTGGGTTTGTGGCTTTTACTTGGAAATTGCGTAAAGCGAGTTAATATTCTTGCTATTTCCTCGTTCTTTCGTTTTACCAGTTGAGGTACGGTAATCACAAAGCGCGTGATCTTAGTTCATTCATGGAACACTTTCTTCGTTCTCTCCGAAGCCAGGAGCGAATTCTCATTGCTAAAAATTACTGGCGACTATCTTTCTTGGCCATCATTTAGGGACAAGCTCTTTCATCTCCGATCGAAATCAAGTTTCTACTATCTGACATTAGTCTTAACTTAGCTTGGGAATCCCAGCGATCCACATAAACGTTTCGTGTTTAACAACCAGGTTAAAGGATTATTGAATATGTACAAACCGTTTACTTCCAACTTTCCTCGCATTATGGGAACAATCCTTACTAATCCAACTGAAGGCCCATCCTGGAAGCAATTTCCTATGATAGACTTTGCAAGGATATTGTCTCCGAAATCCCCATTTTAGCTACAGACAACTGGAAAGAGAATGGTCAATTGTGAATGAGCTTCTTAACAAAAAGCCTCCATTTTCTGTTGAACTAAATTGTGTACGCTTCCAGATTATGCAAATAGTTTATCCAGCTTAAATGCCTGATGTATTTAACTAGTACTTCACTGATATTGCCCAATGAACGTGCCTTAATGCCGGTTTCTTTAAAATATCGTACCACTGGAAGGAGGAATATTTCAAAAGAGAATTATTTCAAAGCAACATCTTTATTATGTTCCAATTTCGTCATATGAAGTTTATCATGCCATAAATATCTTAAGGCTTTCCAATTTATCAACCAAATGCTGTTGTTCTACTAATGTCATAAAAAATATTGCACTGAACTTAGTTGACGTTCGAACCCACATCTTTAAGAAAAATGTGTATATAGTCGTATCTGAGGTTTTACATATTCTAAATAAGCAAAGTAGTTGTAATCTAAACAACAATAGACATCACGGAGGCGTTTGATACTGTTGACCACGGGATCTTGGCGTCTAGGTTAGAGAAGGCTGGCTTCGGAGGTTTTATGCTCGAAAGGCTCCTTTCTTATCTAAATAATCGCAGGCAGGTTGTAAAAATTGCAGATCGTTTTAGACAACCATAGGACACCAAATTGGTGTTGCAAAGGGTTCTGTACTCGGCCCTATCTTATTTTTGGTCTACATAAACTCAGTTTAAAATATAACTCTTAAGAGTTGGTCTTAACGCAATCTGTTAGCGAATAGAAAATTGACAGGAACCATCTATTACAATTTTCCCGCTCGTAGATCGCATTACCCAGCTAACTTCATCATTTTTCGTTTTGGAGCGTGTTTGTCGTCTGCCTTCAGCAGAACGTAATTTTTCCTGTGAGTCTTTTTTAAAAAACTCTGTAATAGTTTTACGGAGCCTACCGCCCTATGCCGTACAAAGCCAGCCAAAGCGCTGCTCGCTTTAAGAAATGGTACAACTGCAGCAATTTTATTAAGTCCAGAATGAATTCAATACTGGTTTTATTTTACAAAACTCATTCTGTTTATACAGAAGTTCTTATGACTAAACTATACTATATAAATTAACCGCAACAACCCGGCGTAACCCCAACTTGAACTTCCACTATGCACTTCCCCTGCACACTCTCTTTATAGCTTACATTGCACTTCCGTCACACACGACAAAATATACTGCAGTACATGAGTAAAATAGGCACATAGTAAATAATAGAATTAGTGTTTATTTTATTATTTTTGTAATAAGTATCAAATCAGTAAATTTTTTTAGTGTGTTTCGTGTATTTCGATATATATGGCAGAAAATAGACGCGCAAATAGTTTCACCTGCCGTTGAAATAGCAGTTGAAACAGCGTATTCTACAATTGTAAAAAAATCAACGATTTAATAACAGAAAAAAAAAGTAAATGATAGTATCAGCTTACAGATCGAAGAATTTACTCAGAAAGTCCACTAAGTGCATTTGTCTTCACTTTCAATCGTTGCATATGAACCTTTTTATTTAAATAAGCCCAACGTAACATGCCCAATATCACTCGATTTGATAAAATCCTTACTAGAGCTATTTAAATCATATGAAGGAAGACGAAGGTATTAGCAGGCTGTGGCCATAATGCCAAATAAAATTATCGGATCATACTTATTCAGATAAACGCCCACTGCATATTTTGGAAAACCAAATGAGCATCTCATGTCAAGGTTGTATGTCCATGTCGGAGCATTTCGATCATATCGAAAAGAATCTAACTTTGATTATAAATAAAAATTTTCTATGGAATACTCAGGCAGTAATGAATTAATTAATTCATTAGGAGCAAAATACCAACAAGATGCGCTAAGCAAGCAACGCTCCTTCATGGAACAATCCTCAATATAGAGGAGTAGCTAAAACGCTCCCCATGAAAATCCAACATAACCCAGTGAAAAACCAACAACCAGTGGTACAAGACAATCATATGAGTGAGATACAACTCGAGACGAACGGCACAAGACCACACCGATATTCAAACCCAGCCTCTGGTTGCTAAACAGTAGTAAGCAAACATTCAGGCAGCAACCCCAGACTTCAGGGGCAATTGGAGCTTTCAAACTTCCTCGCGAATCCGACATAACGCCCTTAATAAAGCCCAACGCATTAATTTTATGGAACCCAAATATATGAATAAGGAAACAAGCAATCGTCGCGGATTGAAACTTGAATATGAAGACGAATATCAAACCCCTGATAGCCCAGAATATGACGATCAAATTAATTGTTTAGAGTAAAGTCGGCTCTACCCTACGTTGAAAAGAAATTGAAAACAAATTTTTTTGAAAAGGTGTAGAGCTTTTATTGAAGAGTATTCTCCAACACTTCACTATAAACCGGGTAAAGAAAATAAATTAGCATTATCGCGCCAACACATTAACGCGCTTTCTACCTGTGGACAAACGGTTCATAGTGAAAGTTCATTGACAAAGGTCATACCCACAGTCGAAAATCCTATCAATTGCTGAAAAGCAAACAGGTGAAAATTCTCTTCCAGAAACAGGTTAGACGTGCTATAACATTTCAATCAATGACAGAACTAATAATGAGTGATGTTTTTAATGTTGATACAAACAATTGAATCTACTGCAGTCTTGAAACTTTAGGGAAAGTACAGAATGACCTTATGAACGCGTACTCAATTAGTATTAAAAAAAAAAAAAAAACGTGTTCAGGATGTATTTAATGCTAATGACCAAGAAGATATTATTGTAAACGAACACAACAGGGCACATAGGGGACCACAGGAAAAGTGTAAACAAATTATCTCGGAATGCAAAATATGCAAGGAAAATAAGTACCAACGTAGACAAACCCAACATCCAACATAGCAAAACAAGCGTTATTAAAAAATGAATTCAATATTTCTACACGCACAGTTCCAACACAGGCAGGCTGAGGGATTTCACTCAACTCTCGCTGAAATAGCCCGTTGCAGTAAAGATACCTACTCAGATGTCGACCTTTAAGTATATTAATACTACTATTTCGAAATAGTGAAAACACGAGAAAACATAATAGAACATAATAGACAAATACATATTAATTAGTGTTAAGGAAAATGTTGCAGCTTCTGTAAGTGACTTATTATTGATTTCTGATATTAAAATGTATTTTGTTAATGGAACCCTTGTATACTTAATAAGAATGTCTTTAGTAACTAAGTATTGTGAACTTTTTGAATAGCCACTGTTCTACATAATAATAAAATTATACATATAAAAGATAACTGAACTGCTAGCTGTAATGAAGATTATTTTCCATTAATAATTTGTTAAAAAATCTATCTCATACACCTATTGTCAACCAAACTATAACGACCAATGCTTTACTCAGTTCCTTAGTAACCATAGCCAATTACCCAACAATGTCTTCTGACCACCTACAGAAAATGAAACTCATTGGTGAAGGATTAATTGTAGCTCTTGACGAAAATCTAACAATAGAAGAAAATGACCATCAACGGGACTTTCCTGCTAAATACCGCAACGCAATCACCATCAATGGAATACTCTATAACATAACTCGTCCCGCAGAAGCCATCAACTTACCAGCGCCAAGGAAAACAAATCTGATGGAAACTGAGTTCAAAAAGAAAATATCTTTCCCTTACTTGCACAGGTTGCATCTTATCAACAACGAAAAAATTAAAGAATTCAGCATTACTCTAGAGACAAATAAGTGGCGGTACAGGAATACTTGCTATACTCCTTCTTCTTCTATTACACGCTAAATTCAAACCGAGAGCACTGACCATCAGAACAAGTTCAGATTATGAGGCATCTTCACCATTATATAACGAGGTATTAAAAATGCGAATATTGAACCTACGGAGGGGAGGAGTTACGCCGATCCCCAACTTGAATTTCCACAATGCACATCCCCTGCACACTCTCGTTATAGCTTACATTGTACTTCCGTCACACACGACACTCCATAATATTTACTCCAAACACATTCGCCCTGGACTTCCGCCACACGATTCACTCTCCTAGCACAATCAAACTAAACTCATTTATACACTATCAGCACTTTTTAACCATTCATCCACTGCACCGAACATTTTCCTTAGTAATCATTTTAATGATTAAAAATAAAAATCAGTCTGAGACTGGATCGAAAACGGAGAACTTCGTCTTATATAACTTATTCTCCATAAGGAAACATGATCCCTATGGCCCACTGTATGGAATGTATGAATGGAGAGTGCAACTGATGAAAGTGTAAACAATAAAAGAACACAACTGCCCTCTACGTAGCTACTCAACTGCCATCGAATATCACTTGACACTTTCTGGGTCATAGGCGATACGATATTACGTCATGGTTTTTCGTACTGTGTGCTTGCACTGGATCTGAGTGCTTGCATTAGATCGCAGTACAATGGCCCATTAAAGTATAGAAATTTCTTTCAACAATGTATAAGTTGCATGCAACGTTTTGTTTACACACCGTCTCCACTTGACATATTTCTGCCCAACATCACAACTACAATCTGAACAACCATGCGCGATGTTTTCTTTTGTAGGCAAAATATGTCATGTCTCTTCACTTCAACAGGAAGCGTGCAACTAACCACCAATCAACGAAGAAGTATGCCAAAACATATTCACTAACACTACTTTTTCTCTGAATATTTACCACTCCATTCAAAAAGAATGCAAATAGGAAAACGTCAAATCTCATGTTCAACTTTTCGACTGAGCTCACGGTATGTCGTAAAATCAAGATTGTCCGATACGATATAGGTTTGCACATAGATTTTTGTGCCTCCACTAGATTCTTTCACATCATGTTTATGAACAGCATGGTTATTTCTTGTGAGTTACCCAATGAAGGAAAGTTGTAGGTTTTTAGCATTACTGGGGTAAATTTTTGGTAAATGTTTTGTAATTCATTACGGCTATTGCACATCCAATAGATCAAACAAACCTTCTAGTATCTGTTTCATCTGGAGCTATTAATTTGCAGAAGAGTTGGTAATATTTTGCACCAATGCAGTTTAATAATACTCGACACTTTTTAATTGGGTCAGCTATATTTCTCAGAGCGACGTAGTTTTTAAAACGCTTATGGTAACTTAAAAATATTTCTAGAACCTAATGAAATTGGTCGAAATGTAGGATTGGTGTATTTGTGGTATATAGATTTATAAGCGCTAAGGCTTGCAAATTTGAACTTTACTTAAATATGACCACGTTATTTCAAGTTTCATAGAATAATGAGTGTGGGTTATAAAGTTCATAGGCTACTATTTGGTCTATAACTTAACTTGCTAAGAGATGGCGTAACTTGTATTATTCCAGTGGAACATGCCTTGGGAAGCTAATGGCATTGTACGTCTATTCAGTATATGTCATTCATTTGAAGCGTAAAGAACACTCATTTTTTTCACTCAAATATGCCGAACTTTATGCCTGAAAAAGTATTTTTGCGGGGAGTTCTTCTTCATTACTTTAATATGAAGAAAACTGCTGCCGAAAGTCATCGTATTTTGGTGGAAGTTTATGGTGAACATGCGCTAGCTGAGCGAACCCCAAAAGGGGTTTGCACAATTTAAAAGTGGTGATTTTGCCTTGGCCAACCATGGCGAAGGTAATACTCTGTATTTGTTGGAATCAGAAGGGTGTGCTGTATTATTACCTGCTAAAACCGGGTGAAACCATTAATGGACAACGCTACCCAACACAATTAATCCGTTTGAAGAGAGCAGTAGTCGAAAAACGCCCGGAATATGCGACCAGACACGAGGGTGTAATTTTCCATCATGACAACGCTCGACCCCACGTTGCTATTCCGGTTAAGAACTATTTGGAAAACAGTGGATGGGAAGTTTTACCCTACCCGCCTGATAGCCCCGACCCTTCTGACTACAATTTGTTCCGTTCGATACAGAATGCCCTCATTAAAATGCGGTTCACATCAGAGCAGAATATCAAAAATTGGCTTGATTCGTTCTTGGCTGCCAAACCGGCGCAATTTTTTTTTGGTAATACTTTGAATAATTGTATATGTTTGTACATGTACATGTTTTTCTTAAAAAAAAATGAAAAAAAAAGACGCACAAATTAATTTATAGACTTAATACATTAATGTAATATCATAAGTAATAATTAATTATAATTAAATAATAAACAAGTATAATTTTGGTGATTATTACGATATAGAATAAAGGACTTAAGCCCAACCGCCGGATCAGTGTCGGGACACACACCCTTAAGGAGTCTGTGCCTTTTCCCCGTTTGGGTTGTACAAAAAAAAAAAAATAAAACTCCGACACCGCTTTCCTTTCTTTACATACATGATAGTCTGCCATTAAATAACCCCTCGCCATCTGCTGTTTCGTATTCGACATCGTCAAATGCACGGTCTTGTTGTTGCTCGCTGTCTCTAGCAGCTGCTGATGCGGACGAGACTATTTTTACAGTTAACTATACTTATCCCTAAGAAAAACTGTATATTTTGTTTTAATTTTGCATGAAGAAATCTTTCGTCATTATCTACAGCCATGCCCTAATTTCTATTTTGCAATAGAATATTGGCAAACGTTCCTACTGCAAGTAAAATTAATACACAACCAACCGCTGCATCGTTTCGCGAATAACTTACAGACTGCAGTTGCACTACGACTGTGTGTTTGTGTAACATGATACCTCAGTTCGTCGCATGCATTATATTTTACGCACCTGATTAATCATAATTAATTTATAAAATAATTAATAAAATAATTATTTATGACATCCCTTTCTTATGGCGTTGATAAATGAGGTCTGGTATACGCATATTGGTAGGATTCACGTGTTTATGATAATCAATGTAAAGGGTGATTTTTTAGCTATTATCTTTTTGGTAACAGCTTTTGGTTTAAACAGCTGACGCACGTTTCGTGTTTTGTTTCACTGTCAAACATCTTTAGTTTGGTCTTTAATTTAACCATGAATCGTCTTACAAACGAACAACGCTTGCAAATTATTGAATTTTATTATCAAAATGCGTGCTCTCTTAAGAAAGTTCATGCGACATCACATGTGTTCAGCGACGAAGCTCATTTTTGGCTCAATGGGTACGTAAATAAGCAGAATTGTCGATTTTGGAGTGAATATCAGCCAGAAGCATTGCAAGAGCTACCAATGCATCCAGAAAAGTCACAGTTTGGTGCGGTTTATGGGCTGGTGGCATAATTGGATCGTACTTCTTCAAAGATGATGCGAATCGTAACGTAACTGTGAATGGTGAGCGCTACCGTGAGATGATATTCAACTTTTTTTTGCCCAAATGAGCTTGACTTGCATGACATGTGGTTTCAACAAGACGGTGCCACATGCCACACAGCACGCGCAACAATGAACTTATTGAGAGGCGAGTTCGGTGAACATTTTATTTCACGTTCGGGACCGGTCAATTGGCCGCATAGATCGTGCGATTTAACGCCTTTAGACTATTTTTTTGGGGTATGTTAAAGCTCATGTCTATACAGACAAGCCCGCTTCAATTGACGCATTGGAAGACAACATTGAAGCATTTATTCGTGAGATACCGGCCGAAATGTTGGAAAGAGTATGCCAAAATTGGACTAAGCGGATGGACCATTTGAGGCGCAGTCAAGGTCAACATTTGCATGAAATAATCTTCAAACATTAAATTATGGACCGTACTATCGATTCAAATAAAGATTCCATGCATTTTTCTAAATTTTTTCTTTTGAAAAACTTTCCTATAGCTCTTAAAAAATCACCCTTTACTGACGATACGATAAGGAATCTGTGAAGATGGCAAAGAGGGTGCGTGGTATGTCTGGATATTTTGGAATCCATTTCAAGAACTGCAATGTGCACAACTAAAAAATAATACGTACCTAATTTCATCAAAATCTGTCGAGCCGATTATACGTGATCTTAAATCAAATATCGAGTTTTTCGCATTTATAATATAATTAAATAGGTTTTTTCCTAATATGTATATGGTATTGAGAGATTTTTTCTCTCAAGACGTATGATAGTCTTTCTTATAACCGATACATACTGTAATTAGAATAAACATCATAGAAACGCAAAAGCTAAGAAAGTCTAAGAACGTTTTAAACTGTTTAGTTAAAATTATATCTCCAAAAAAAGCTTGCCAAATACATTCATTGATATTTAAAACTATTTCTTACTTGAGGCCCAATCGCAATAAGTCCGATTTGTCCGTATTAAAAACAAAATCGACGTAGGAAAATCCTTCTTGTAAAATAATTAACACCGCTTCTTTATCAACTTCATTTTCTTCCAGCCAGTTCCTTAAGTTTGCATCTTCGGTTTGGTGTGTTTTAAGTGCACGGTTGTTAGTATTTTTTTTCCAGTTACGTTTCCAATTTCTTCGGAAACATTTGGCAGCTCCATTAGAGAATCGAGTCCTAAAACAAATAATATAAATTTGATGAAGTTAATATTATAATAGCAGGTGTATTTTTATTGAGAATCTATACTCAGCCCAGTATTACTGTTACACGCGAAACAACAACAAAACGAATTACTGAGTAAAAAGTGAAGATGGCGCCTCAACTACGATTCGGATTGTAATGAGAACATACCATTTGATTAGTCTATGGTATTTTCTTCTAACACCTGTGTGACAGAAATAGGTATTTTACATATTATATGAATGCAATCGACTTTATTAAGTCGGTTGTGTTCAACAGTCAGTTGGCCAGTATTTGTTTATCAACCATCGCAGTGGTACGACAACCATCGCAGTGGTACGACCAATAATATATTACACAGATGCCGCGACTGAATCACAGATGTTTCTGACAACACTTATTGAAGATACAACAGAAATATCGGCATTGGTATCCAAAATGTAGTCAGAGGCCGTAGGCTAATTTGTGCTCCTCCCTTTGTTTAATATACAAACGCTTCTAGTGAATGACAAAGTATTTGTACAGTTAATGTAAAACTCATTTGACAAGGAATATAATAGAGGCGCTCTATTAGTTTTTTATATTTAATGCCTGAAAGTAAAGACATGCACCAACTTTTGACACAAAAAAATAAAATGAGTGAAGATCTTTTATTATTGAGAATCAAAACTGAGCTGTATATAGACTCTCAAGAAAACACACGGTGTTATGATTTGGATACAGATACAAGACAGAACTTTATAAATATTATTTAAGAATGTTTTCTTCATGTTCCTAAATAGCCAATTTTCAACAGGATTTATTACCCTTTTAAAATGGTACGTAGTGGCGCAGTGACCACTAAGTCGACAGTCGATTTCGCTGTGAAAAAGTGGGAAGGATGTTATCGCCAATTACGCAAAGTGTAGCTAAAATTGCTGTGATCGAGTCGTAAGTAATCCACCGTGGGAATCTGAAACTGTGAATTGCAGTAGAAATTTCACCTATGGGAATATTAAAGTTATGGAAAAATCAGCAGCACAAAAACATCCCCGATCACAGTCTAAGAAAATCCAATCTAAGAAATATACCAAGCAGTGCAAAGATGTAAAAAAGCATACGACGACGACTCCCAAAACAAGTCTGCTGAGGGCGAGGGTAAATTCTCCTGCCGCGCTCTAATTTCATGGTAATCGGAAAACGAGACCATGAAGGGTGTCAGGAGCTTTATGCTAATAATCAGGTCTCCCAAAACCAACTGAAGACCAGGCGATCGACCAAACAGGCTGCACAACATCAGCAGTAGCAATTACATCAACAAAAGCAGAAAACGCGTTTGATATTGTTGTTATTTTGAATACTTATTACTTATGATTGAAGAAGAATTTCTCAAACCCCGTTCTACAAGCTCTAGTTAAAAAATGCTTAAAAAAAAATTGACTTACGAGTTGTGATAGTGACCAGTGACATTCGACTGTCAAAATATTCAGTAATTTGCGGAAATTATTAAAAAATATCAGACATTTTTTTTTTAATTTATTTTTTAAGACTTTTATAATTATAACAAAATAATGTAAGCTGGCATGACTTATCTAAGCGTTTTCGTTCCACTCAGAAAAAGAGCTTTTTACTATAAAAAACGAATTTTCATACTGAAAAAAGTCATTTCATACAGTATAAAAGTGCGACACAATTTCATTACAATTCACTCTTGTTTGCAGTTGCATCTAGCGATGGATTAACATCTTACAAAAGTCTGTGGTGTCTCAGTTGCGCAACGAAGAATACAATACTACATTCGTTAGTGCTATTGTTTTCTGCCGTGCATATACGAAATTGTATTGAATGGGCATTTGGTTGCTTGTTAGCAGAGATAATGGAGGAAGAAATGTGTCACTTCTACGTTTCGTGCACCTCAGATTCATCTGACAGTTTTTTTGTATAACCTTTTCACAGACAGGCAACGCAATGGAGTTGGGCAGGAGTAATCAGCTTCGCTTAGCTCAGACGTTTTCACAGACGCTCGTCTGTGAAGATGAAGTTGCATATCTCTTCAGTGCTTCATTTATTTTTAATGCTACGCTTTCTTCTTCACAAACACATGCACTGAAGATTGTGTACTGGGTTGCTCCCTTGAATATTTTTCGCGCCACAATTTGCTTAATATAAAATATTTTAGTTCTGAATCGTTAATTTGTTATTGTACATTTTGTTCATTTGTTCGATCTTTTGTTAATAAATTGTTATCGTTACATGTTCCTTGGTTTTCATTTTATTAATAATTTGTTCAATCGATTATTCACTGTTAACTATCGGCCTTCGGTCTGAATAAACGTGGCAGAGAGGTACACAAAGCAACGTTTTATGCTTTTGAAAGCAGTTAAAACAGGAGTGTGACAAACAACTCAACTGAAACCCATCAGCATTGAATACCTAACTCACCAATGCGCGCATTAAAAAATTTCGCACATGCACACAGTATTCCAGACAGCAAGTGCGAGCAATCAGCAAAGTTTTAGCACTTGTAAGCGACTTACGCTATATTCTTTGAGGCAGCATCTTCAGCTTTTATCTCTGCTTCGAGCTACCATATCATCAGTTGGACTTTTGTATATACCATACCTATTCCAGGTATCTTCCGATCTTGTCATATGGCTGATCCAGTTCTCCGGGCTTGGTAGATTCACCGTCTGCCTATCTTGCGTGAAATGACTACAGCTGAACACCGCGTATTTTCTCTTCCATATTTGGACATTGTGGACACAGCGGCGAACTATCATGTCCACACCTGTCCAGATACTTTCGATACCCGCCGTATCCAGACAGAAACTGCGAGAGCTGATACATACAGTTTCCTGTGGGTCTTGCTATCCAATTAGGTCCAATTAGGTCTATTGTCCCTTTGTGGAGGCATCCTAATTACTTTCCCACATTACAATGGACCATTTTTCTACTTTTAGTAGTCTGGTCTGCTGTCGGTCGAAAGTTCGCCTGCGATACAACCTTTTGAGCTCTTCAGCCAGAATGCCTATGGCTAATATTCCGGCTATGACGAACGTAGCATCATTCGTTCACAGACCTCCTCCAGTGCAGACGTGTCTCGGCTAAGTGTACTGCCAAACTCAAGTGCATAAAGTGTCGCTGAAAAGGTCCAAAAATCGGGTGATTTTGTACAGTCAACACAAGAAGAGAGGAGGAAGAAGCTCCAGCCACAAACGAGCCTGGAGAAGCGTCGTTCCAGTCTCGGATCAGGCCATACTAAAACTGCGGTAAAATCCGCCAAAAAATCTGCAGCAACAAAAACAACAGCAGCAGCCACAACATCAGCAGCAGCCAAAGGAGCTTAGCTTAGAGTACCCGCATAGGGTCAGTAGGTTAGTATTAAGAACAATTGTGAATTCTTAAGTTAGTGGCAGACTATCAAGTCATTACAGAAAGGGTAGCGGTGGCGGAGGCCGAGTTTTTCTTGTACACCCCAAATGGGGAAAAGGTGCAGACCATTCTTCTTACGGGCGTGGATCCTGACACTGATCCTAAGCAGATCCTCGATAAACTGCGCCAAGCGCAGAGCGACGATATCCAGTTCGTAGGGGTTAAGCCCTTCTACACTGCGGTAGCGAAAAGGGAGATCAGGAAACTTCCGTTCTTCCTAATCCAGGTCACCCCAGATACCAAAATAGACAGCCTGATCAAACCTGAAGGTATAATAAATTTCGGTAACCTTTTGAAAACACACAATCCAGACGTGCTGAAAGCTGAACCAAACACTCAAACTCTGGTTCAAGAATGTAATTCAAAGAGATCGGCCCAGTCCTTGCAAGGGGCGGGGTTGCTCTCTTAATCAAAAAAGGCCTTTGTCATAAGGTAATGTATAGCAACGAAGTGCGAAGATTTCAAGTGCTAGTGTGTATCGCATGAGTTACGATACCTACCTGCAACACCATCGCCTCTTAACCCCTCAACGCAACACGGGTCGCTAAACAAACTGCAGTGTTAGCATAAGATGAAATATGTGAACTAAATTGAAACAATGTAATGCACAGGTGAATGCATGAAACGCAAGTTCAGCGTCTGGGACATTTCCGTATGACATCAAATTCATGCAATCACCTTTGCAGGTATTTTGAATGTCATATAAAAATTAATAAAGTTAGTTCAGTTGTAACTCAGCAGTGCTGCAATGAAGATTGTTTTTTTAAGCAATCGTCCACGGGCAAACCATATATCAATCATGCCTCTCTAGGGTGGAAATCGGTTGTTTGTGATCGCTATCTATGCGGCTGATAATAAAGACCTCAATTGGAACTTCATTTCAGAGCTCGACATTGATATTATAGCCGGGGATATGAACTCCAAGCATAGAGAATAGGGCAACACAGTGCATAATGACAGGGGAACGCCTTTATAAAACTGGTTGGCAGAGCACAATATTGAGTTGAAGCTAGATTTGCTTGCAACCGATAGGCCATCGTATACCAGAAGCGGGTCCTATCTGGATCTCTTCGCGGCTATTCGAACGTGACGGAAGAACAGGAGGAGTATGTCCAGAGGTACTTATATAATTACAATAAGGCCCACTTGGCCACGCTTCTCCAGGACTTTATCCACAGAACTAGGTTCGAGTGGGATCAATCCTCCGAAAAAGAGAAACCTGACGAACGAAGAGGTTGTACCTCATAAAAATTGACGACGTAATTAAACGAACCATTGAGAAAACTATTCCGAAGGTAGTACAAATCGATGACAGCGATGTTTATCGAAATGCTACCATCGTTGCACTTCACTTACAGTTTACAGATCCACAAAACCCGGAAGTCAGGGCATTGAAGTCGGATATCAAGAACATCCAACAATTAATACGCATAAACTACAGCTTAGCTATTAGCTTGCACTAGGGCAATAAAATACGGGCTGATCTAACAACCCAGGTATGTTCCCGCAAGTAAATAAAATATTTCGGGGGAAAGATCAAAACGACATTCAAGCCATTAGACTTCCCAGGACAACAAACAAAGAACATTTACTAACGTCAATTGGCACCAATCCAGATGGGGCAGTGCTAGATAATCACTTCTTTGTGGTTGAAGATCACCAGGTGAAGGTGAAAGCTATTGGTGCTGTATTGCAGCAAGTGTACACGGTCAACGAAGTAAGTGGGCCGAACAACGACCTGGAGAACGAAGCTAAACTTAGTAATGAAATAATTCAATGGCGATCCGAGAATTCAGGTTTCACCTGTGTGAAAGAAGTTTTTTTTTTCGGTTTATTCTTTTAGACACTTTATTCTGGACTCTGTCTGAACTCTTGAAATCCGACTACTTACATACTGTCATTTAGTTTCAGTCACCCCCTCTATTCACACATTCTTTATTAATAGCTTAAGTAATTTTGGGTGCACTGGTTTAGTGTGTCATCCATATGCTACCAAAGTGTTCCAATATTTAGTATGCCTAGTATGTCGTCGGCATTCTTCCCTCGAAATTTGTGCTGCATCTTCAGTTTCATAATTTAATGTATGCCATTTCATGCAATAGTTTGGGTATCACTTTGTCGGTATTTTATTGCATGCGACGGAGTTCCCTTGTGACTGCGTCACATATGAGTTAACGTGGGAAAATCTGCATCGAATGCATGCCCACTCGCAATCGCTCACAATCGTCTCGTGATCTTTGTAATCAGTTTGTCAAGTGGAAATGAGGCTCCTCCTCTTAAAATAAAAAATATTTCGTTGAAGTTTAAAACTAATAAGTTTGGCCCGAGCAGGAACCACAGGGAAGTGTAAAAAAAGGTCCTCAAGTAGCACCAACGGTTTGCTTAAGGGAAAACAAAAAAGGTTCGCAAGTAGTACCAATAACGTGAAGTCAAATTGTCCTCAAGTAGAACGGACTCACGTGTGTTATCCGTTTCGTACCGAAATACCAATAACTAATACCCTGTGGCTCCCCCGCGAGTGTGGTGAAAATAAAAACAAATCTGATAAAAGGGCACCTGAGGAACCGCCAACGGACGAGAAGGGATCGTTGGACGATAGCCGCACCACCAGTTCGCAGAAAGACAGGGCGGAGATGTTCCTGCAGTTGTTAGTGTTGTAAGTGTAGAATTAAGTACATAATATTGTTCCAATCTTATCAAGTCAAACAACATTCTGTGTGTCTCAAATTAAGTATTAAGAATAGATATATATTTTAGATAAAAGTGAACCAATCAATAATAATTGATACAACTCTTTAAATAAAATGGCGAATCCAAATCATAATCCCGTAATCAGACCCGCTGTCTTAAACATGCCCAATCCAAACGTAGCAACATCCGCACCCACATACATTGGCGGAGTTGTCACCAAGCACTAAACTCCCTCAATACCGACATCATGAATCGCGTCCTTCAAAACGAGAGACGACAAATAGAACAATCTTTAATAAACCCTTATTCTGATAATTTTATCGGAGTCGATCAAGTTATTAACCCAGAGTTTCGCCAAAACATCGGCGAACTAGACAAAATACTTGACGTGGTACGCAGTCTAAAGGATTCTACTGGTCAAACAGGGGCGTTGATAGAATCCTACATCTTTACGATGGAATCAAAGGAGCTCCCAGATACTTTGGGATTCTAAGTGTCATAAGGAACAAAAATGTCGGCTGAGCTGACGTGGTGTTGGAATCTTATAACACTCGGTTAGATTGGAAATGCATATCCCGTTATCTCACAATGCACTATGTGGACAAGCGTGACCTGTCAACGTAAGAGTACCAAATGACATGCTTAGTCCAAGGGAATCGCTCCATACAGAAGTTCTACAACGCTGTCTACTCTCATTTATCGCTTATGCGCATATCGCAATATGCTATCTCTCACCAAGGCCCAGTTCTCGGATCTCAGAACCGCAGCCACTCCCACATCCAAATCGATTTGCCAACCCGTTTGCAACAGAATCAATCATTTCCTACAATACCATTCGCGCCAAAACCTCAACCGCGAGCAGAGCCTATGGATAACAGTACAAGCACAAGTGCCAAATATGTACCACAGGAACTTCCACATTGAACCACAAGAAGAAGAGACGCCAAGCTATCAACAGATCATGGACAATAATGAGGATAATGGAAGTGGAGAATCACTAACGCAATATATGGAATCATATGGAGAACCAAGAGATACACAGGAAGAACCCGTCGATTTTACGGATATTAATTTTTTAGATTGAACAGCTCTAGAACGAAGAGCGTAGAACGAAGAGCGGCGAAACGCTAAAAATACTCATAGACACCGGTTCTAGCAAGAACTATATTCGCGCCGAACTCGTCCCTAATCCAAAACCAAACGCACAACCCTACTTCGCAAGTTCTATAAGTGGTAATTGAAAAATTGAAATTTGAAAAAAAGTATCGTCTTGTTATCGACTATAGGAAACTGAACACGATCACAGTTTCGTATTAATATCCAATCCCCCAAATGAATGACGTAGTATCACAATTGGGTCGACCTCAAGAGTGGGTTCCATCAGATCCCGCTCAAGGAATCAGATGTCGAAAAGACAGCCTTTTCCGTAAACAACCGAAAATACGAGTTCACAAGGCTGCCTTTCGGTTTGAAAAATGCACCCGCCATCTTCCAACGAGCTCTCGTTGACATCTTGCGAGCATACTGGAGTAAGATGTTTCGTCTACGTTGACGATATTGTCATCTTCGGCAAAAATGAGGAATCACATTTTGAAAACCTTGAAAAAGTCTTCCGAACGTTAGAGAATGCCAACTTAAAAGTCCAGCTCAATAAATGCTCATTCTTTAAGAAAGAGGTCGAGTTCCTGGGATTTACAATTTCTTCAAACGGCATTAAAACTAACCCAGCCAAAGTCAAAGCAATAGTGGATTTCCCAAGCCCTAAAACATTGAAAGATATCAGCTCGTTTCTCGGTCTTTCAGGGTACTATCGCCGTTTCATAAAAGGGTATGCACACCTGGCGAAGCCCCTTACAGCCCTCTTCAGGGGGAAGGCGGCCGTATTTCTAATAATATTTCAAACAAAACTTAAATGACGAGGCAACCAAAGCTTTCAATAAAATCAAAAATTCTTTAGTATCCGACGACCTACTGCTAGTTTATCCTGACTTTACCAAAGAATTCCAACTGACAACCAATGCATCCAACTACGCCATCGGAGCGTAGTTGAATAAACGTTGAATGAAACAAAAGAGCACTATGCTACTAACGAACAGGAAATGCTCGCCATAATCTGGTCGTTGAATTCTTTGAGAAATTATCTATATGATACTGCTAAAGTTCAAATATTCACGGATCACCAACCCCTCAAATATGCCTTGAGCAATAAGAACAGTAAGCTCAAACGCTGGAAGGCGATCCTCGAAGAATACAATTACAAACTAATATATAAACCGGGAAAAATGAGTATCGTAGCAAACTCTAGACCACCGAAGACCCAAATTAACTCTTTAACAAGTACACAACATAGTAGCGATATGTCCGATCATAACCTTATCCCAGCTACCGAAGTCCCCATAAATGTATTCAAAAATCAATTGATGATTACAATAGGCAACGTAACCAATTACTAATTTAGCATCCCTTTCCCTACCTATCACCGACATACCTTCACTTAGCCAAACTACTCCACTGAAGACCTTATAGCAATTTTCAAGAAGCACTTCAATCCCAACGTAATTAATGGACTGTAGACCTCAGAAGAAATAATGGGACGGATACAAGGGATATATCCGAACCATTTCAAAAACTTCAAAATACGTTTCACGCAAAAAAGTGTAGAAGACCTTATGAATGTTGCAAGACAAGATGAAGAAATTATAAAGGAGCATAGAAGAGCACACCGAAATGCTCGGGAAAGTTTTAGAGAAATTTTATTTTCCAAAAATGAATGGCTGAATAAATCATCAAACAATGTATCACCTGCAAGGAAGAAAAATACGACAGGCATCCGAATAACCCAGAACTGAAAGAATCACCTATCCCTCAGTTTCTCGTTAAACTCTCTTTTCAGATTAATTGCAGGCTTCTGCAGTGCAGAAGTACAGGTACTAGACTAATCCAAATCAAAAATAATATCATTTAGCACCGGTACAGCCAATGTTCAGAGTGGAACCTTGAAACTAGTCCATATCATCGATTTGAAGTCATACGAAGTCATGAAGAAAAAATCCAAAAACTAGAACAAAGAGTCATTCACGATGTAGACAATGATCATCCCATGTACCCATTCCTAACCCATGAAATCTCCCAAATTTAACTCCTACTCAACAGATTAAAGCCAAAAACTAAATTTCAAAGATCGTTAAATTTTCTTTCTAAAGTTAAGATGCACTAAAAAATGAGAATAATCAAGTTATAATTAATAAATCAACAATTGATAAAATAAACGCAAACGTTAGTCAACGTAACGAATTATATTGTAAGAAATTTTCAAAATGATCAAGATATAAAAAATAGAATTATAACATATATTAAATATAAGTTAGATATTGTCAAAGAAGAGGTATTAAATGTACAGTACGCCTTGCAATGGGCAAAGGCGGGAATTGTTAATTCATTTATACTATTTAAAAGCGAGGTAGACTTAATAAAATAACTTTTTTTAAAAATAACGTACCGTACTTTAACTTAGATCAAGCTATCGATTTTGCAGATATTAAAATTGCAGCTAGTAATCAAAGATTGTTATACATTATAAGCATTCCTAATACAGAACAATATCTTTGTAAATCCACATTAATAAAACCAGCAAAGAGAGGGAACATTGTAACTTAAATATCTTTCGAAAAAATATTAATATGTGAGAACAAAATTTATGGAATAAGAGAAACATGTAAATCTAATAATAAGTTAACAACATGTAATAGAGATCAAATGTTAGATATAAGTGAAACAAGTTGTATACCCAATTTACTCAAAAGTCGACCATCCAACTGCACGGAAACCAACAATCAACACATCCCAACTACAGAAGAGATCTTTCCCGGAACAATACTGTTAAATCAATTTAATGGAACAATCTGGATAAACGACGATAAGCTGGACTTAGACGGTGCATTTATTATTCAATATAGCAACACGACGATCATCATAAGTCAACAATACACATTCAAGGAAATTTCTGCTGCAAAGCCACTTCCACCTATATAATGAAGGTGAATCCGTCACCTATAGAGGCATCCAGAATCAGTCAGATAATATTTTTCTGAGAATGAGGACATAATCACTTAAGGAGGAAAGAGTTAACGTGGGAAAATCTGCATCGAATGCATGCCCACTCGCAGTCGCTCACAATCGTCTTTTTCCAACGAGACACGCGCAATACTCCACTTTGCACACGCCCGGCAAACGACACGACGCTCTGGACGACGATCGTTGACGCTGCGTCTACGGATTTCGCTGCAGTTTACTTGAGTATAAATAAGTTCGTTGTTAAAAAATTCGGGTTCTTTGTAATCAGTTTGTCAAGTGGAAAAGAGGCCCCTCCTCTTAAAATAAAGAAAATTTTTTTGAATTTTAAAACTAATAACTTTTTCACTCATGTCTTGATGAGTATACTCATTACTATGACACTTAGGGTTTCCCGGCGATAATGAGCATTATGTGTGCTGTGTGTGCATTGACTTTGCTAAAATATGAGCGTATGATCAGTAGGCGAGTGCCACTTGGTCGTGGCACAAGAATATCGCCAGTTCATTTGGTACTGAAGAAAAAAAAGTCAGTGGGAATCGATGGAATACCGAATATTGTTTTTCGTCATCTTCGCCCCGCAGCAGTGCAGATTTACACAACACTGTTCAACAATGCGCTACGTAATGCAGCGCACTAGAAAAAAAAGAAAGCTGTGGTGCAACCGATCCCTAACGGGCACAAAGACAAAATTATTCATTAAAATTTCATTCAAAATCATTCAATTATATTCGGACAACTGGTTCGGTTTCAGGACGGGTCACGAAACCATACATGCCGCGTCCAAACTGGTGTCCGACATTCAGTGAAACAAAGGCAAAAAACAATGTACAGGTGCCTGCCTGATTGACTTGGAGAAAACGTTCGACACCATTTGGTTGGAGGGCCTCTTCCTCAAGCTTGTCAGGATCGGCATAAGTAAACCATTGCTATACATGATGTATGACATGATAACAGGCAGAAAGTTTTTCGTGAAAAGTGGGGACGTAACTTCTACCACGGTCTTTGACATTAAAAATAGTCTGCGACAGGAGGCGATTGGTTCGCCGATCTTGTTTTCAACATTCACTGCAGAACATATAGGTTCCATGTCGCACTTATTTGCGTACGCCGACGACCTAGTAGCGTAGAGATCAGGTTCGAAGGTTGAGGTAATAAGCAGCTTGTTGCAGCGTGACTTCGAAAAAATTCAGCGATTTTACAACGTCTGGAAGTTGGTTATCAACTTCCTGAAGTACGAAACTACCCTTTTCAGGACCCCGCTTTACAGCGTAAACTGGCGCAAGTTGGCTGGATCAATATCTGTATTTTGACAAATATAGATATTGCTCTGCCGAAATCCAAAATATTATTTTTACAGCAGCCAACTTGGTACCAGGGTGAAGGTGATCTGCTACATGGCTTTCATCAGGCCAATTATGGCGTACGGTTGTCCGTTGTGGTTCAACATTGAGTCCTTCCCAGATGGAAAATATGAAGTTGTTCGAGAGACAGTGTCTTCGAATCTGTCTCCGGTTGTATCGTACACCCGAGTCAGAGTACAAAAAAAAACTATCCTAACGAGGTCCTGTACAACGAGGCAAACGTGAACAGGATAGATACTTTTATTATTTAGCTTATCAGAAGGTTCATTGCACGAGCTGTGACTGTTCTTCGGGGCTTTCTACCCCAATATTATTTACCATGAAAAGAAGCATTCATCTATTTAGACACGATTGACTTGATACAGGATGCAGACGGATGCCCATCTGAAATGAAGAACGTTTTAGATCAATTGGCATTAAACCTAGCCCATTTGAAATTCGATGATTCAGTTTAACTTTATTCAGAAATTTATATCACCAATTTAACACGACTGTACATAGTTTCACTGTAAATTTTAGAATCATACAACACTACAAATAATATCGTTAAAGAACTTTTCTGGACCAAGAAAGAAAATTACGGTACACACAAAATAAGTGAAATACTTGACAACATAGTGGCATCTAAAAACAAATTAATTCACCCGAGTATGTTAACAGTGGAATATATAGACTATTATTATATAAATTTGTACAAATTAAAACTTTTGAAAGCTGGATTAATAGAATATAAGAATGATTGTTTGATATTTGAAATAAAATACCAGTAAGTTATATAATAGCAGAGTTACAATAAGTCAAACCAATACCAAATTACAATAATTGGTAAATCAATGCACCGGAAGAATTAGTTGTTGAAATAAATGATCAAATATAGGAATATAATGAAGAAGCTTTGTTTAGACTTTTAAAGCAGTAAAAATTGTATTTTCAGAAGACATGTTCATTGGTTAATAATAATGTAACTAGCATAGAAGAATTGGGTGATAAGTATATTCTATTCTAAGTATACTCTATTACAAGATTGTGACAAGCAAATTATAAATTTAACTGGCTAAATAGCGGCCCGTTAAATTTAACAACTTTAATAAATGTTTAGTACATTGTTAAATTGTACATTAGAAATAAAACAGCATACAAAATAATGTAAATGAAATGTTTGTTAAAATAATCAAATTTGATGAAATAATAATGCAAATTTAAAATAAATTAAGGAACTGCAATATCATAAAAATGTAATGTATGCTACTAACATAAGCCTTATATTGATAATAGTATTCATAGTCACAGGAATGTCATGTTATGTTATTATCATATTAATATATAAATAAATTATAAAATTAATATATATGTTTGTAGCGCTAGTTGATGTGGCCTACGACTAGATGTTTAGATGTTATTCAAGTTGATAGTTGAAATAAATTAATGTACATTTTTACGTTTCTTTCGCTAATAGTACTTAAGTGTTCCAGAGGACTTTGGTTAAATTTAAGGCGCCAATTCGTTTTTACCTTTTTGCAGTCTAAAACATGTTTTACGGTCAAGGGAGGATTTTCCTCGCAGAGGTGGCAGAAAGGTGGTGGTTGTTTTGTAATTATATGCTTATGAGTAAAATTTGTGTGCCCCATTCTAAGTCTAATGAAAGTTTTTAGCATTCTCGTGGGTAAGTTCGCTGGAAAGATGGCTCTTTCAGCAATAATTCTTTGTATAAGTGTTCGTAATTGGACCAATTAACTTTTCTCCTATATTTCCAATTTGATACGATGTGACATTTTTGTTGTAGGTAGAAAAAGTAACGAGGGGTTCCATTATAGCTGATTTTGCTGCCACAAAGGCATCTGCCTTTGATGCCGGCTTGACCCGGGATTCAAGCGAGTTTGAGATTGCCGTTTTTGGCGACATGTTTAAAACGAATGTATTCATGATGACTGCAGAGTTGTTAATGTAATTGCAAGTATAATCGTTTTTTTTTTTTTGTTGCATGCTGTTTCGATGGCCTTAATGATAGCGAAGGCCTCTACTGTGAAGATAGAAGAGAAAGAAGGCAAAATTCCTTTGAGATGGTCAAACCATTTCCATCTACAACCGCGAATGATGTCCCGACTGTTGTCTTAGTTCCATTCGCAAATAGGAAGTTCCATCCAAGGTGTTTATATTTATGGGCTAAATCGGAAAAATTTGCTTCGTATATATCGTTGTAAGTGGTGGCTTTAGAAAAGTTTGTTAACTCGGTGATAATTACATCATCCGGAAGAAACCAGGGAGGGAAGGAATTTCGTTTGTGATGATAGCTATTGGGATATCCAGATTTTTAGCGGAGGATAGTGTTTGGGATAACGTTGACGGATATTTTTGCTTCTTTTTTCGGGATAGCAGTGTTTTTACGACATCTAGAATGGGAGAAGTCAAAGGGGTATTGATATTTTGGATGATTTGGGTCTAGAGAAGATTAATCCGTTCTGTCATTTTGGGAATACCTGCTTCCGTGAAAAGATTTGTTATGGGAGTTGTCCAAGGCTCTTAAGCTTGTTCTAACTGCACCATGGTATGGCGTTGAGATAAATTGTAGGC
The DNA here is from genome assembly GCA_905231855.2 of Eristalis tenax. Taxonomy (NCBI): domain Eukaryota; kingdom Metazoa; phylum Arthropoda; class Insecta; order Diptera; family Syrphidae; genus Eristalis; species Eristalis tenax. Next base: position 90,019,175 of record HG993124.1, on the reverse strand, counting down.
GAGATTTTAAACATTTTCCATAAATAGCCAAACCATAATCGATCTTTGATAAAATAATGGTTTTAATATTTGAGTTGATATAACAAAAACTATTTCTCGAAGACAAGTAATTTATTATATTAACTCTAGGAGTTAGATTTAGTTTAATTTAGGTACAATGGTCATTATATAATAAAATTGTATTTTGAATCAAGTTGAACAGAAATATTTTTTGCATAGTTAATTTTTTTAGAAATATGTAATGTCTGGCTTTAGTTAGTTAAATTTTCTTTCTAAAGTTAAGATGCACTAAAAAATGAGAATAATCAAGTTATAATTAATAAATCAACAATTGATAAAATAAACGCAAACGTTAGTCAACGTAACGAATTATATTGTAAGAAATTTTCAAAATGATCAAGATATAAAAAATAGAATTATAACATATATTAAATATAAGTTAGATATTGTCAAAGAAGAGGTATTAAATGTATGTCCATCTGCACGGAAACCAACAATCAACACATCCCAACTACAGAAGAGATCTTTCCCGGAACAATACTGTTAAATCAATTTAATGGAACAATCTGGATAAACGACGATAAGCTGGACTTAGACGGTGCATTTATTATTCAATATAGCAACACGACGATCATCATAAGTCAACAATACACATTCAAGGAAATTTCTGCTGCAAAGCCACTTCCACCTATATAATGAAGGTGAATCCGTCACCTATAGAGGCATCCAGAATCAGTCAGATAATATTTTTCTGAGAATGAGGACATAATCACTTAAGGAGGAAAGAGTTAACGTGGGAAAATCTGCATCGAATGCATGCCCACTCGCAGTCGCTCACAATCGTCTTTTTCCAACGAGACACGCGCAATACTCCACTTTGCACACGCCCGGCAAACGACACGACGCTCTGGACGACGATCGTTGACGCTGCGTCTACGGATTTCGCTGCAGTTTACTTGAGTATAAATAAGTTCGTTGTTAAAAAATTCGGGTTCTTTGTAATCAGTTTGTCAAGTGGAAAAGAGGCCCCTCCTCTTAAAATAAAGAAAATTTTTTTGAATTTTAAAACTAATAACTTTTTCACTCATGTCTTGATGAGTATACTCATTACTATGACACTTAGGGTTTCCCGGCGATAATGAGCATTATGTGTGCTGTGTGTGCATTGACTTTGCTAAAATATGAGCGTATGATCAGTAGGCGAGTGCCACTTGGTCGTGGCACAAGAATATCGCCAGTTCATTTGGTACTGAAGAAAAAAAAGTCAGTGGGAATCGATGGAATACCGAATATTGTTTTTCGTCATCTTCGCCCCGCAGCAGTGCAGATTTACACAACACTGTTCAACAATGCGCTACGTAATGCAGCGCACTAGAAAAAAAAGAAAGCTGTGGTGCAACCGATCCCTAACGGGCACAAAGACAAAATTATTCATTAAAATTTCATTCAAAATCATTCAATTATATTCGGACAACTGGTTCGGTTTCAGGACGGGTCACGAAACCATACATGCCGCGTCCAAACTGGTGTCCGACATTCAGTGAAACAAAGGCAAAAAACAATGTACAGGTGCCTGCCTGATTGACTTGGAGAAAACGTTCGACACCATTTGGTTGGAGGGCCTCTTCCTCAAGCTTGTCAGGATCGGCATAAGTAAACCATTGCTATACATGATGTATGACATGATAACAGGCAGAAAGTTTTTCGTGAAAAGTGGGGACGTAACTTCTACCACGGTCTTTGACATTAAAAATAGTCTGCGACAGGAGGCGATTGGTTCGCCGATCTTGTTTTCAACATTCACTGCAGAACATATAGGTTCCATGTCGCACTTATTTGCGTACGCCGACGACCTAGTAGCGTAGAGATCAGGTTCGAAGGTTGAGGTAATAAGCAGCTTGTTGCAGCGTGACTTCGAAAAAATTCAGCGATTTTACAACGTCTGGAAGTTGGTTATCAACTTCCTGAAGTACGAAACTACCCTTTTCAGGACCCCGCTTTACAGCGTAAACTGGCGCAAGTTGGCTGGATCAATATCTGTATTTTGACAAATATAGATATTGCTCTGCCGAAATCCAAAATATTATTTTTACAGCAGCCAACTTGGTACCAGGGTGAAGGTGATCTGCTACATGGCTTTCATCAGGCCAATTATGGCGTACGGTTGTCCGTTGTGGTTCAACATTGAGTCCTTCCCAGATGGAAAATATGAAGTTGTTCGAGAGACAGTGTCTTCGAATCTGTCTCCGGTTGTATCGTACACCCGAGTCAGAGTACAAAAAAAAACTATCCTAACGAGGTCCTGTACAACGAGGCAAACGTGAACAGGATAGATACTTTTATTATTTAGCTTATCAGAAGGTTCATTGCACGAGCTGTGACTGTTCTTCGGGGCTTTCTACCCCAATATTATTTACCATGAAAAGAAGCATTCATCTATTTAGACACGATTGACTTGATACAGGATGCAGACGGATGCCCATCTGAAATGAAGAACGTTTTAGATCAATTGGCATTAAACCTAGCCCATTTGAAATTCGATGATTCAGTTTAACTTTATTCAGAAATTTATATCACCAATTTAACACGACTGTACATAGTTTCACTGTAAATTTTAGAATCATACAACACTACAAATAATATCGTTAAAGAACTTTTCTGGACCAAGAAAGAAAATTACGGTACACACAAAATAAGTGAAATACTTGACAACATAGTGGCATCTAAAAACAAATTAATTCACCCGAGTATGTTAACAGTGGAATATATAGACTATTATTATATAAATTTGTACAAATTAAAACTTTTGAAAGCTGGATTAATAGAATATAAGAATGATTGTTTGATATTTGAAATAAAATACCAGTAAGTTATATAATAGCAGAGTTACAATAAGTCAAACCAATACCAAATTACAATAATTGGTAAATCAATGCACCGGAAGAATTAGTTGTTGAAATAAATGATCAAATATAGGAATATAATGAAGAAGCTTTGTTTAGACTTTTAAAGCAGTAAAAATTGTATTTTCAGAAGACATGTTCATTGGTTAATAATAATGTAACTAGCATAGAAGAATTGGGTGATAAGTATATTCTATTCTAAGTATACTCTATTACAAGATTGTGACAAGCAAATTATAAATTTAACTGGCTAAATAGCGGCCCGTTAAATTTAACAACTTTAATAAATGTTTAGTACATTGTTAAATTGTACATTAGAAATAAAACAGCATACAAAATAATGTAAATGAAATGTTTGTTAAAATAATCAAATTTGATGAAATAATAATGCAAATTTAAAATAAATTAAGGAACTGCAATATCATAAAAATGTAATGTATGCTACTAACATAAGCCTTATATTGATAATAGTATTCATAGTCACAGGAATGTCATGTTATGTTATTATCATATTAATATATAAATAAATTATAAAATTAATATATATGTTTGTAGCGCTAGTTGATGTGGCCTACGACTAGATGTTTAGATGTTATTCAAGTTGATAGTTGAAATAAATTAATGTACATTTTTACGTTTCTTTCGCTAATAGTACTTAAGTGTTCCAGAGGACTTTGGTTAAATTTAAGGCGCCAATTCGTTTTTACCTTTTTGCAGTCTAAAACATGTTTTACGGTCAAGGGAGGATTTTCCTCGCAGAGGTGGCAGAAAGGTGGTGGTTGTTTTGTAATTATATGCTTATGAGTAAAATTTGTGTGCCCCATTCTAAGTCTAATGAAAGTTTTTAGCATTCTCGTGGGTAAGTTCGCTGGAAAGATGGCTCTTTCAGCAATAATTCTTTGTATAAGTGTTCGTAATTGGACCAATTAACTTTTCTCCTATATTTCCAATTTGATACGATGTGACATTTTTGTTGTAGGTAGAAAAAGTAACGAGGGGTTCCATTATAGCTGATTTTGCTGCCACAAAGGCATCTGCCTTTGATGCCGGCTTGACCCGGGATTCAAGCGAGTTTGAGATTGCCGTTTTTGGCGACATGTTTAAAACGAATGTATTCATGATGACTGCAGAGTTGTTAATGTAATTGCAAGTATAATCGTTTTTTTTTTTTTGTTGCATGCTGTTTCGATGGCCTTAATGATAGCGAAGGCCTCTACTGTGAAGATAGAAGAGAAAGAAGGCAAAATTCCTTTGAGATGGTCAAACCATTTCCATCTACAACCGCGAATGATGTCCCGACTGTTGTCTTAGTTCCATTCGCAAATAGGAAGTTCCATCCAAGGTGTTTATATTTATGGGCTAAATCGGAAAAATTTGCTTCGTATATATCGTTGTAAGTGGTGGCTTTAGAAAAGTTTGTTAACTCGGTGATAATTACATCATCCGGAAGAAACCAGGGAGGGAAGGAATTTCGTTTGTGATGATAGCTATTGGGATATCCAGATTTTTAGCGGAGGATAGTGTTTGGGATAACGTTGACGGATATTTTTGCTTCTTTTTTCGGGATAGCAGTGTTTTTACGACATCTAGAATGGGAGAAGTCAAAGGGGTATTGATATTTTGGATGATTTGGGTCTAGAGAAGATTAATCCGTTCTGTCATTTTGGGAATACCTGCTTCCGTGAAAAGATTTGTTATGGGAGTTGTCCAAGGCTCTTAAGCTTGTTCTAACTGCACCATGGTATGGCGTTGAGATAAATTGTAGGCGAGATTTTAAACATTTTCCATAAATAGCCAAACCATAATCGATCTTTGATAAAATAATGGTTTTAATATTTGAGTTGATATAACAAAAACTATTTCTCGAAGACAAGTAATTTATTATATTAACTCTAGGAGTTAGATTTAGTTTAATTTAGGTACAATGGTCATTATATAATAAAATTGTATTTTGAATCAAGTTGAACAGAAATATTTTTTGCATAGTTAATTTTTTTAGAAATATGTAATGTCTGGCTTTAGTTAGTTAAATTTTCTTTCTAAAGTTAAGATGCACTAAAAAATGAGAATAATCAAGTTATAATTAATAAATCAACAATTGATAAAATAAACGCAAACGTTAGTCAACGTAACGAATTATATTGTAAGAAATTTTCAAAATGATCAAGATATAAAAAATAGAATTATAACATATATTAAATATAAGTTAGATATTGTCAAAGAAGAGGTATTAAATGTATGTCCATCTGCACGGAAACCAACAATCAACACATCCCAACTACAGAAGAGATCTTTCCCGGAACAATACTGTTAAATCAATTTAATGGAACAATCTGGATAAACGACGATAAGCTGGACTTAGACGGTGCATTTATTATTCAATATAGCAACACGACGATCATCATAAGTCAACAATACACATTCAAGGAAATTTCTGCTGCAAAGCCACTTCCACCTATATAATGAAGGTGAATCCGTCACCTATAGAGGCATCCAGAATCAGTCAGATAATATTTTTCTGAGAATGAGGACATAATCACTTAAGGAGGAAAGAGTTAACGTGGGAAAATCTGCATCGAATGCATGCCCACTCGCAGTCGCTCACAATCGTCTTTTTCCAACGAGACACGCGCAATACTCCACTTTGCACACGCCCGGCAAACGACACGACGCTCTGGACGACGATCGTTGACGCTGCGTCTACGGATTTCGCTGCAGTTTACTTGAGTATAAATAAGTTCGTTGTTAAAAAATTCGGGTTCTTTGTAATCAGTTTGTCAAGTGGAAAAGAGGCCCCTCCTCTTAAAATAAAGAAAATTTTTTTGAATTTTAAAACTAATAACTTTTTCACTCATGTCTTGATGAGTATACTCATTACTATGACACTTAGGGTTTCCCGGCGATAATGAGCATTATGTGTGCTGTGTGTGCATTGACTTTGCTAAAATATGAGCGTATGATCAGTAGGCGAGTGCCACTTGGTCGTAGTGTGGAAGAGTGTGGGAACGAGGAAATGAGTTGAATGAATTGAAATAAAATGAGAGGTCTGATCTTATTATGTAGTCCCTAATGTACGGCCACTACACCTGGTTTAGTGATAATAATTAAGCACATAATGCCGTCGCCAATGATGGAAATCACATCATCTTGATTTCTCAAGAATATCGCCAGTTCATTTGGTACTTAAGAAAAAAAAGTCAGTGGGAATCGATGGAATACCGAATATTGTTTTTCGTCATCTTCGCCCCGAAGCAGTGCAGATTTACACAACACTGTTCAACAATGCGCTACGTAATGCAGCGCACTAGAAAAAAAAGAAAGCTGTGGTGCAACCGATCCCTAACGGGCACAAAGACAAAATTATTCATTAAAATTTCATTCAAAATCATTCATTATATTCGGACAACTGGTTCGGTTTCAGGACGGGTCACGAAACCATACATGCCGCGTCCAAACTGGTGTCCGACATTCAGTGAAACAAAGGCAAAAAACAATGTACAGGTGCCTGTCTGATTGACTTGGAGAAAACGTTCGACACCATTTGGTCGGAGGGCCTCTTCCTCAAGCTTGTCAGGATCGGCATAAGTAAACAATTGCTATACATGATGTATGACATGATAACAGGCAGAAAGTTTTTCGTGAAAAGTGGGGACGTAACTTCTACCACGGTCTTTGACATTAAAAATAGTCTGCGACAGGAGGCGATTGGTTCGCCGATCTTGTTTTCAACATTCACTGCAGAACATATAGGTTCCATGTCGCACTTATTTGCGTACGCCGACGACCTAGTAGCGTAGAGATCAGGTTCGAAGGTTGAGGTAATAAGCAGCTTGTTGCAGCGTGACTTCGAAAAAATTCAGCGATTTTACAACGTCTGGAAGTTGGTTATCAACTTCCTGAAGTACGAAACTACCCTTTTCAGGACCCCGCTTTACAGCGTAAACTGGCGCAAGTTGGCTGGATCAATATCTGTATTTTGACAAATATAGATATTGCTCTGCCGAAATCCAAAATATTATTTTTACAGCAGCCAACTTGGTACCAGGGTGAAGGTGATCTGCTACATGGCTCTCATCAGGCCAATTATGGCGTACGGTTGTCCGTTGTGGTTCAACATTGAGTCCTTCCCAGATGGAAAATATGAAGTTGTTCGAGAGACAGTGTCTTCGAATCTGTCTCCGGTTGTATCGTACTTCTTCCAGCAGTCTGTTCTTCGGGGCTTTCTACCCCAATATTATTTACCATGAAAAGAAGCATTCATCTATTTAGACACGATTGACTTGATACAGGATGCAGACGGATGCCCATCTGAAATGAAGAACGTTTTAGATCAATTGGCATTAAACCTAGCCCATTTGAAATTCGATGATTCAGTTTAACTTTATTCAGAAATTTATATCACCAATTTAACACGACTGCACATAGTTTCACTGTAAATTTTAGAATCATACAACACTACAAATAATATCGTTAAAGAACTTTTCTGGACAAAGAAAGCAAATTACGGTACACACAAAATAAGTGAAATACTTGACAACATAGTGGCATCTAAAAACAAATTAATTCACCCGAGTATGTTAACAGTGGAATATATAGACTATTATTATATAAATTTGTACAAATTAAAACTTTTGAAAGCTGGATTAATAGAATATAAGAATGATTGTTTGATATTTGAAATAAAATACCAGTAAGTTATATAATAGCAGAGTTACAATAAGTCAAACCAATACCAAATTACAATAATTGGTAAATCAATGCACCAGAAGAATTAGTTGTTGAAATAAATGATCAAATATAGGAATATAATGAAGAAGCTTTGTTTAGACTTTTAAAGCAGTAAAAATTGTATTTTCAGAAGACATGTTCATTGGTTAATAATAATGTAACTAGCATAGAAGAATTGGGTGATAAGTATATTCTATTCTAAGTATACTCTATTACAAGATTGTGACAAGCAAATTATAAATTTAACAAGCAAATATTAAATTTAGCGGCCCGTTAAATTTAACAACTTTAATAAATGTTTAGTACATTGTTAAATTGTACATTAGAAATAAAACAGCATACAAAATAATGTAAATGAAATGTTTGTTAAAATAATCAAATTTGATGTTATAATAATGAAAATTTAAAATAAATTAAGGAACTGCAATATCATAAAAATGTAATGTATGTTACTAACATAAGCCTTATATTGATAATAGTATTCATAGTCACAGGAATGTCATGTTATGTTATTATCATATTAATATATAAATAAATTATAAAATTAATATATATGTTTGTAGCGCTAGTTGATGTGGCCTACGACTAGATGTTTAGATGTTATTCAAGTTGATAGTTGAAATAAATTAATGTACATTTTTACGTTTCTTTCGCTAATAGTACTTAAGTGTTCCAGAGGACTTTGGTTAAATTTAAGGCGACAATTCGTTTTTACCTTTTTGCAGTCTAAAACATGTTTTACGGTCAAGGGAGGATTTTCCTCGCAGAGGTGGCAGGAAAGGCTAAATCGGAAAAATTTGCTTCGTATATATCGTTGTAAGTGGTGGCTTTAGGAAAGTTTGTTAACTCGGTGATAATTACATCATCCGGAAGAAACCAGGGAGGGAAGGAATTTCGTTTGTGATGATAGCTATTGGGATATCCAGATTTTTAGCGGAGGATAGTGTTTGGGATAACGTTGACGGATATTTTTGCTTCTTTTTTCGGGATAGCAGTGTTTTTACGACATCTAGAATGGGAGAAGTCAAAGGGGTATTGATATTTTGGATGATTTGGGTCTAGAGAAGATTAATCCGTTCTGTCATTTTGGGAATACCTGCTTCCGTGAAAAGATTTGTTATGGGAGTTGTCCAAGGCTCTTAAGCTTGTTCTAACTGCACCATGGTATGGCGTTGAGATAAATTGTAGGCGAGATTTTAAACATTTTCCATAAATAGCCAAACCATAATCGATCTTTGATAAAATAATGGTTTTAATATTTGAGTTGATATAACAAAAACTATTTCTCGAAGACAAGTAATTTATTATATTAACTCTAGGAGTTAGATTTAGTTTAATTTAGGTACAATGGTCATTATATAATAAAATTGTATTTTGAATCAAGTTGAACAGAAATATTTTTTGCATAGTTAATTTTTTTAGAAATATGTAATGTCTGGCTTTTCTCAACAGAAATTAAAGATCCAGACATAGAACCCCACAGACGGTCAAGGATGTCTGAAAAAAACGCATTTTCGAAATCAATGCTGAGGATTGAAACGTGTTTCCTTGAAATGGCTTTACCATCTAGTTAAAGAAGTGCATTAACAGTACTTCTACATCTTCTGAAGGCCACTTGGTTTCTGGGTAAGGAACCCGAGAAAAGTCATTTTGATATGATTTTTTCTAATATTTTGGCAATGCAGGGAAGGAGAGAAAAAAAAAATGAGAAGTTTATTGGGTTTTGGCAACCTTCATCAAAAATTTGATTATATAAGGATAATAATCTTGTCTTTAAATTTGGAGGGGACATTTTTACCATAACTTAGGATATGCGGTAAAATCCAGGGGTTGTACCTTTGACGGTTTGTAGGCAGCACACAAATTCTAGCATCTTGATAGGTGATTCCATTGGTGGAAGTTGTAGTTGAAGATGGAAGTTTTTTCCCCAAATAAAGTTGGGGTGGAAGTTGGAATCTTTACTTGAATTCTCCCAAGGCATTGTGAAAAATTCAACGATTTGTAAGGGGTAAGTAATGGTGTCGGAACCGTTTACAATAGTTTTTATATAATGGGGGGTGTAGTTGTCAGTGAGTGTTATAATATATCGGCTCGGAGAATACCCAATTCTCTAGACCACCAAGGGAAATTTGTATGACAAGATTTTTCGTTTGTTTGGGGGATTGCTTCGTTTGCTGCGGATCGAATAAACCTTTGAATGATTGTTGCTTCCTTGTTTAAATTGAGGGTGTGTTGTCGGTTCAAGATTTCATTGGATACTTTGCATTTAAAGAGCTCCAAATCTCCTTTATCCAGTATGAATTTTGTTTGTTTTGAGGGGGAAATGTTTTCAATCCTAGTGATAACGTGGTAATTATGGGGAAATGGTTGCTACCGTGTAGGTAGTCAGAAACAGCCCATGTGCAATGTGGAACAAGGGAGGGAGATGTTAATGTTAAGTCGACATTGGTGAAGGTTTTATGAGTAGTGAAATATGTAAAATCGCGAGCCTAGAGTTTAGAATGATACGATCAACTATTTTACTATTTTAGGATGACGACCCCCAAGAGGGACTGGTAGGTTGGAATTTATGTTCAATATAGGTTTAATGTACCGATATTATAGATGGTTTAAGGTCATTTATAAGTAATTGCAGTTCATGGCAATTATTAAAGAAACGGTTGGGATTCCATTGAAGAATCTTGAGAGATGAGTTGATTGTAGAAAGAGATCTTCGTAAATTATAAGTTGAGTTATGTTGTAAAAATTCGGGTTAGAGTAGTTCGAGTGATTCAGCAACTGAACAACAGAGTCAGAGTAGTGATCCGAATGGTGGTTAGTGTTAAATGACATCACCATACACTGAATCTGAGGGCAATGTATAATATTCATTGGTATTGATTAGAGTGTGTAATTACTGATAATGGTGAATCCGTCGGTCTTGCAGTTTTTGGTAGGTTGGTTTGATTTTGGTTGTAGGAGGTCATGTTAAAATTATGTGAGTTTGCATAAGGATGTTTTTTAGCGGACTTGAAAGTAGATATAGAGGGTTGGTTGTCGGTAAAGTTGATGTGTGTGGAGTAAGTGAGGATATTGGATGCATTCATGGTGTTATTGTTAAGAGCGGTTGTGTTATTATAAGTGTTTGGTGATGGTGTAGTAGGAGGTGGAACAGTGGTTGAGGTCCGTGTGTTGTTTTTTTCGGAAAATTTGTTATGGGGTTTTTGAATTTAAAAACATCTGTCACACCTTGTGTTTTCATTTCTTGAATGATCTCACTTTCAGGTACGTTAATTAGGCAGGGTGCGTAGACTGTACCCTTGGATGAGTTCAAACTTGAATGAAGAGTAATGGAGACAGGACAGATGTTGGACAGGGTTTTTTGTTTGAGAAATACGTCAGCGATTTTTTGTGTCATAGTTAGGACCAAAAGATTCCCATCACGGAGCTGGCTGATATTTTCATAGGCATTACTAATATTATCAATTGCTTGCTTAAGCAGGAAGACGCTGTAAGATGAAAGGGGGTTTTCTGCGTTTAGTGAAGAGATTTTTTATAATGGTAGCACATTATCAAAGCTGTAGTTTTGAATGGATGTGTAGCTAGTTTTTTTGTTTGAGAGAACACGTGCCCCAGAGTCTATTGGGTTATTGTTTTTCACTTGTTGTTTTTTTTTTTTACTAATATGCAGAACAGCGAACGAGTGAACAAAAGAAAAAGCGGTTTGTTATCGGCAATTAACGGACCGCGAGGGAAAAAAGTGACCGAGAACGCAATCACAAAAACGATGTTATCGCTGCAAGGGCTAGTCGGTGACTGGAATGTTTTATTATGTATTTTTGAAAACAAAAAAAATTAGGTCAATATAATCAATAACAGGAAGCCGGAGACCTCTGAAGCGTGGGGAAGTTACATGCATCAACAGTCAAAATCCGACAACAGGAAATGTTGACATAGAACTTGCAAATCCAACTGAACAGTTTGTATGCAATAAACGGCGGTCATTCATATGTTCAATTTCCTTTCATTCTGTTCTGTCGAGTAATCATAATAATAATCTTGTTTAAATCGTGCACGAATAAAGTTCTTTTTTCTTTTTGCATTGCTTGGCTACGGGTGTGGGGAATCGATTAGATTTGTTGTTGCGTCGATCAGCGGCCATTTATTGTTACCGATCATATGTGTCCCGTTCATCTACTGAACGAAATGGACGAAATAGAGGCGGAGTACGAAGCGTTGACCGGAAACAAGCTGCGGGATGTTTTCCTGCATCGAGGAAAAATTGTCTAAGGAACATGTGGTGGAGGGCGGAAGGTTCTGACCTCACATTAATTATTCCGTCAGGGACGTGACGGAAATGATACTGATGTTCGACTCCAAGGTGTACACCGGACTGTCCTCCGAAGCATGGAAGAGGAAGGTCTTCGATATCCAGAGATTCTATGTACTGGACGAGAAGCTGGTGCTTACGGCAGCGACTATTTGACTGGTGGACAGCGGAAGTCGTACGGCAGATGGACCGCGACAAAGAGAGGCAGAGGCCGAACGAGCGGGGGTTGGTGGAACGGAAGGACGAGGATTAAGGTGTTTTGGGTCCTAACAAACCAAGGCGTATACCGGACTGCCCTCCGCGTATACCATTACAGTTGGGACTGTAAACGGTCAAATTTCCGGACGGATGGCTTCACGCCGATCACGGGATGATACCAACCAAAAAGGCCAACTAAGCTACTTCTGAAGGAGATCCGAACAGAATACATAAAGTAGGCACCAGTGAACGGGCACAATGTCGAAGCGTTCATTGACTGTGTAACCTTGCGTCGGTCCAACGCGGAGGATGGGGACTTCAAGTTCAGACTGCAGGTGGGGAGATTGCTTGCTGAGTTTGCGGTAAATGGGCTAAAGTCGTGGTGCGAGATAGTTGCGGTAGATGGGCTGAAGTCGTGGTGCGAGATAGTTGCGGTGTCTGACGAGAGCCAGCTATATCCAATGTTGATTGAAAGAAAGCTGTAGGATCACCGACAGCATGGTTGCCCGGGAGTTAATCTTAACGTTGTTAATATGATGTTCGCGTGTAGTGCCCAGGGACTCCATTCCCAGTACGCCCACGACACGTGCCTAGCTATCTACTATATCTTCCGATGCCACCTCCACCCCGGTGCACTCCGCCCCACCATCCCCTTAGTCGCACATGCCGTCATAAAGCTAGCTACAGTGACTACGATGGAGGTGAAATGTTCCGCCACGGAAGAACCCGAGCCTCGACCGCCATCAATAATGCGGATGCTTTGCCAACCAAGAGATCCTCACTCAGGCGTGAAAATCAGGATTGGCATCGCAATCCAGGAGTCTTCACTTGAGCTCTCTGACGAAGAAGGAAACAGAATTTCTACTGCGACAGAGACGATATCCGTGAATCAAATTAATCTTCATCACTCTACTGCGTCCTTGGTCGCTCTTATTCTAAGCCTTAGTCAACAGGGGGAGGATATAGCCATGGTCCAAGAACCTTGAATTAGAAATGATTCTGTCTGCAGACTCAGGGCGCGGAATTATAATCTCTTCGCAAGAAATATGGGCCAAGCCAAAAGCCTGTGTTCTTGCGAATATCTCACTAAATGTTTATTTTCTCTCGAATTATAGCGATTATAACACAACAACCATGTTGATTCTCCGCCGAAGCTGCTGAGAAGAGTGATCGCAGATGCGGAGAGATCCAGAACGGCACTCGTCTTGGGCTCGGACATCAATGTTAGAGGTAATGAACCCACCTTCGTGATTAGTAATATACAGGAGGTTTCAGACCTTACCCTTGCCTCTGACTGTTGTAACACATTAGCTACCATGGGTATAATATAGGATAGCCAATTTTGTTTCCCAAGGTGCCTTGGCTATCAAAAATGATAGCTACCTAAAATGTCATTCGAATTTCTGGTTTGCAAAGTTTGTAGCCACAACGCAAAAATCTGGTATGGGGCGATGTTGCCTGATACCCCACGATAGTGTACATATTTTTGATTTGAGCAAGTAAGGGAAGCATACTAAATTATGCCCAAAATTGTATGTAGCGCACAACATTCCGTTCTATAGCCACGACTAAATTCGCCTTAGACGTCCAGGATGCGATGCAAATTTATTTAATGTCGATCTTTTGCAGTTGTTTGTGATCAAAATAATAATTAAAGAATTTGTTTCTGTTGGCACCCCATTAAATTTCCTCAAATTAGGCTTGACAGTCAATGTGTTAATCTTAAGCTTTTTGTCTAAGTTCCTATTTCCGCCGGGAAAAAAAACCAATAAACTTTAAGTTTGGTGGAGTCGTGTAGTCACTTAAACGCCTACATTATGCCCCGATTGAAAGCTGAAAATACAGATTGGCTTAATGATTTGATTCTTAAAACATAAACCCATCCTATATATATACTGCATATCACACCTCTAGCATGAGCTAATAAAAGCGTTCCTGTTTTATTAAAAAAAACAATCTTTCTTTGTTCGCTTCCAAATTACAACTCACATGAAATTCGTACATTAAACTCGAAACCTAACGTTGCTGAGTGCACTTACATGACTATTGCTGATATGACGACTTCGTCGATCGATTCGTAGACACAGTCAACATTCGTCACACTGCAAGTAGCGTTTCTACTTCTTAATATATTTGAATACATTTAAATACATTTATCTTTACTTACGTCTAATATTTCGTACTCTTAACAACAAATGAAATTAATAAAATTAAAAATGGTACCACAAAGTGATCTATCAAGGACTTCTGTTGAAACTCTGACGTTACCATGTGTGTTAATGCCTTGTGTTTATTACAATTAAAATCATTTACAATATTATAATAAAATGAAATACTGATTTGTTATTGGCAAAGTATTTCTCTTACTTGCTTCCAGTTCACACTCGCTCGACAGTTTTATATTCGGCACTCGATTCGCAGGCACCGAACTATAAATTTCGCGACTCTGGAGATATATCACTAAGCCCAACGATGTATAAACGTTGTCCGGGATCTTGGCAATTAAAATGACAAATCCAAGATTTGGTGCTTTCACTGGAGCGACATTATAATCAGCGCCCGAATAGATCTCAACAGAATACAGTGTTATCGCAGAGCGCAGAGTTTTATTCTCCATTTATGTGCCTTTGCTGGCATGTACTGGCGAGTTAGATTACCTCTCAGTTTTATTACAACTGTTCGTCGACAATAGTCGCTGAAGCATTGGAACCAATGCAAACCGATCGTTGAAGTGCTGTAATAACGGTCGCACTTTGTACAACTTGTCGTCGCCATGCACCCTTGAGTTGTCATTGATGTGCAACATTTTTCAATTCATCGAATCGCCTGAATGTTTCCAACGAATGGTGTCCCCAGTATTCTCGAATGTTCGGATAGCGGTAAACAGACATCAGAAACATAATACCAATGCATTTGCTCATTTCTGGACCATCGGTGATAAAAATACACACATTTGCTTGGCGGAACTCGGAACTCGTTGGTAACAAAATTTAAGAATCATATGGAGATCTCATATTTGTGATTTCTGCTGGCATTTCCTTTTTCCTATGGAAAACTACTACTTCATTCAAACTACTACATCACACGTAGCTGCTTCTTCGAACGATTTGTGGCGTTCGCCATATTATTCAAGTCGCCACTGAATTAGTCACAGTTAGTTGCAGTTGGGTCATCCGCTTCTTCTTTTAGTTCGGTTGGACGTGGGCGTTTCTTCATGAAGTGTGTTTAAATACCAATTACAATAGAATCCTTAGCAGTAGTTGAAATAGGTGGTATTGGTTCTTCTTCCCCGGTAGCGAAACTGTTCAGGTTAATACTCGAAGCGGTGACTTAACTCATTTCAGGCGAATCCAAACTATGATTAATATATGTCTCATTTTCTTCAGCAATGTAGCCTGAAATGGTCTAATTGTCGTCGCTGTCCAAATCTTCAACTTCGCTGTCCGTCTCATTGTAGGACTGAACAGAATTCATTAGTTCTTCGATTTCGGCTCCCGATATTTTTGAGAGGTTTCACATATTACGGTGCGACATGGCTAACAAAACATATGCAAATAATGCAAATTTTGAAGAAACGATACAAAAACAAAAAAATAGAAAAGTTATTGCTTTATAACTAAGTATGGCGACAAAAGTTCACTGCACTGGCCCTGCTTGTCTATAGGCGGGCTCCATAAATTGTCAAAATATAACCTGAGTAAATAGACACAATAATAATCTAAAGGGAATACACAATCCGAAGCGCCACACTTTTCTAACTTAGCGATAATTTATTCAGCTTGATTCTATCAAAGTTACTGGCATATATATAAATTTTTAAAATTTGGTAGTCAAAAAAGTAAGTTTCAGCAAATTTAAGATTTGAATGCATATAACTGTAAAACGAAGCATGCCACGGAAATGACGAACATAGCAACGAGTAGAGCCATCTTTGAACTTTAGCCATGTCATGCTTGTCATGAAAATCATAGCTAAGGCTACTAATAGGAAGGGAAAGGAATATTAGAATGGTTTAGGGTTTGATGTTACTTTAATGTATGGCTTTTCCGGATTCGGTAAGAACGGTGTCGTCTTTGACTATTTATTCTTTGAGTTTTGCACCGTGTCTTTTATCAGTCTTCAGAAATATTGCTTGACCTTGCTCGCAGGTTTTAGCATCTTTTCGCTTTTTATTGTGATAACTGTGGTCGTTTTGCTGTTTCTGCCTAATGGATTCTATCACTTATCCTCTAGCTTTTTCGAATGTTTCTGGATTGTTACATGTGGTGCTTCCGTAAGAGATATCTAATGATATCTTAATTCCAGTAACTGAATGGTTGGTGGAGGGTTTGTTGGAGTTTTAAAGATTTGAATCTTCAAAGTGTCTTCCGGCATGAAAGTAACTGATGCGGAGTTGAGGAACTTTTCGCCAGATTTTAGAGAGAATAGTTATTTAGAGAGTGGAATAAAGTACATTATGGATACAATTGGCTTTTTTATTGATTTAGAAGATGAAGAAAATGATTCCCGAGAAATTCGTTTCAAAATAAGAAGTAGGTCGAAGGAACATTATAGATATCGGAAGATCGTTCGTTCATCATTTTTCGTACATATGTATATATTTCAAAAAAATGTCATTACATTAATTTAAAATAAGAGATGCTGGATATCCTTTGTCGACATGGCTTCTTAAAGGTTTTTTTTATGTTGGTGATGCTTCAGATTTCGACAGCTTGATTATTCTCCAAAGAAGGTTATACAGGTTATTAATGTTAGCGCATTACTGAATAACATTCGCATTTATTAGAATTTTAATGATGAAGACTTGCAAACACTATACAAAACGCAGTTTTACTGATAATTTTTCAAAATTCACTGAACAAAATCAGGCCATTTCTTGGTGAAGATTTTTGGACATGCCTAAATTTTTCTGCATGGTACTACACATTAAAAAACTTATTGTTTTATTTATTAAAATGATAAAAAAAAAAACAATTAAATAATAATTATTATTTTATTTATTTAAATTCTAAAATTGACTTTCCGTTACAACAAATTATCATTCTTCCTAGGAATCCGCAACCATAATAGCATTTTTCAACTACTATATCGCCATTCGCTCATTTCCTGGATTGCGTTTTCTACAATCGGAAAACATGCGGATGCGAAAAATAAATCCGGTACCATTGCTATAATTGGAATGAATATGTTTATTATATTTAGGATACGGCGTTTGATGTGCTTAGCTTGATTTCCCGTCTTCAAAAATAGTTGAAGTTAGTTAAATATGCGACGAGCGGTCGTCACTATTAGTAGAGACTGTCAACGAGTAAAGGTTGGTTAAATTTTGGCTCTAGTGCAGGTGCATGAACCAAACCTTAAGTCAGAGAGCGCGGCTTTTATGGATGAAGTTGATGCTGCCCTTGTAGGGCAGCGGAAATGGATTCCTATATCCCTTCCTGCCAAGGCAGAAACCAAGAGTGGTTACACGCATACGGTGGGAGAAACTACAGAACAGTGAGTTGCGGCTAAATTTTGCGCGGCTCATATCTGAAAGGTTTGACCGACTTCCAACTGTTCTATCGCGCGAAGCGGAAGAATGGCGACTGTTTTCAGCAGCTGTTTGTGGAGTGAAACGGCTTGGAGTTGCAGCTAGTGGTGAGTAAAGAACTGCGTGGTTTAAAACGCCCGAAGTTCTAGAAGCCATCGGAGAGAAGAAGAAAACCAATAGAGATTGGATTCTCTTGGGGGGCTCTGCTTCTAGTGACCGGTACACTGAGGCGCGAAGAACTTGCAAATTGGCTACGAAAGCAGTCTTTTAAACTTGGAAAGCGACCATAGATCTGCGAAAAAGGTGTTCTGGCAAACCATACGCCGACTCAGAGGAAGGAAATTCAACATCATCGAAGGAGTAAAATCCAAAGATGGTGTGTTGCTTTCCACTGAGGTGAACATCTTACGCAGATGGAGCGAGAACTTTTTAGGAGCTGCTGAATCCCGAACAGGGCACGTAGTCTTGAGTGGGGCGCAAAATAGTCTAACGGTGGAGTAAGTCATTTTGGCGATTGAATAGCTAAAAATTGGCAAATCCGCACCTCGCCAAGAGTGCGTCTTGTCATCTCCCCTTTCCATTGCATATATGTACTAGATGATGCAGCGTGGCCGAAGCAAAGAATGTTTCACATTCTGAGAGTTGAGGGTAAGTCATCTTCTTTTTGCAGATGCCTTAGTTATCCTCACACCTTCTCAGCGAGCACACGATAGGTTTGTGGCCGCATGCGCTGATAGAATGAATGGAAGCGTGGAATGAAGGTCAACGTGGACAAATCGGCGGTTATGGTCATCTCCTGAACGACTGTTCAATGCAATCTACATGTTAGTGGAGTCCCATTGAAACAGGTGGAGAAGTTTAAGTATCTCGGGGTATTTTTCACGAGTGATGGGACGAGTAATGCTGAGCTTTCCTGTAGCATTGGTCAAGCTGGGTCTATTTTGGAACAGCTTGGTAGATCTGTAATCAGGAAGGCCGCTTCAATGAGACTCCACTAACATGTAGATTGCATTGAACAGCGTTTTGAAAATTACCATAACCTCTGATTTGCCCACATTAACTTTCATCCCCGCATCAGCACATACGGCCACAAACCTATCGAGTGAGCAAAAAGAAGATGATTTATCCCCAGCTCTCCGAATGTGAGAAAGTTGATTTAGCACCGTTAACCCGAACACAGCTGCTACAGTTTGTGTTTTCATTTATACCATTTTACCGTTTTTCCTAAAAAAAAGCGGGGGTAAATGTAAACACAGAATTTTCCCAAAAACTAATAAACTTGCACACTTACAATTATATTTTTCTAAAAGATGAAAGAATTGAAATGTATGTTCAACCAACGCCGATTTCTAATATCGCATACTTAAGGTTGATAAAACACTATAAACTCACAGCAAAAAACAACAACCGAAAATGGAAAATCGTTTGCCCCCTTTGACCCTTATACAGCTACATTTTATCCTGAAGATTGGATTGTAAGAATTTTAAATCATTTTACATTTGTTTTTTTGTGATATTCTCACAGAAAAAAAAAAAAAAACAGACGAATTTGTGTAAAATTAATTCCTCGTCAAATTGAAATATTTCATAAGATAAGAGATAATTATTATATAGAAATGTAATTTCAATTTATCTATATTTGTTGGATAGCCTCAGGCATAACACAAATTTTTGGTGGCAGCGGGGGGACACAGAAGGAGTAAATCACCGATGGAGCATGCAGTAATTATTTTAATGTAAGTGCAACGATTGTTTCTTAAAGAAATTAATAAAACAATTCTGATGTTCTCAAGATTTTGGTCTCCAAACGCGATATACCAGGAAGATTTTGACGATAGGGAACTGTTCTTTATTTATATATTTTTCTTTTGTAAAGTGATTACGTCACATATGCTCAAATGTGTATTAAAGAATTAAGTTAAAAACAATGAGTACTCATGTTCTTAAGATTTCGTGATTTCGTTTGTAGCTAAAGCAGCAACTGAGCGATTTTAATAGCAAAGAAGATATTTCAGATAGTTCAGATAACGAAACCAATACCGACAGATAATAGGGAACATCCGGTTAAAATGACCGAAGAATGATGTAACGACGTTAATTGGAAACGTCCTTACATCATTCATTCCTACCTTCAATGGTATTGGCGCGGAAGTTTTGAGCTACATTGACTCTTGTATCTGAAAAACAGAGAAACATTCTCTTTAGATTCATTAAAACAAAAATCCGTGGCAATGCGTTGAAAATTTTGATGAATAAATGGGATAATTGGGAATCGTTAAAAAGGGAATTGGAAGCAGTTTTTCGAGAGCGATCTCCAGTTGCATGGGGAACTAATCTCAATTAAACTATATAAAGAAGAGTCTGTAGGGCTCGAAACACTTTTTGTCTATTGTAGACAAAACTTTCTGATTTTCAGATGGAACATAAAGCTGGTGAAATCGAATATATCCAAAATGAAACATTAACTATTTTCTTTAATGGATTGCGAGAACGACTCTCCACTTATGTCATTACACAGGATCCGAAAACTCGGAAGTTTTGCGTACGAGGAACAGCTTATTAACAAAATAACGTGTTACATGATTACCATGGATTAATAGGGTATCATTTAATTTTCATTCGTTCATTTCTTTATTCATATTCTCTAAGTTAGTTAAAATTTACAATTTAACAATTTGAGAATAGTAGTAGCATCTTTTATTTTTGAAATTTATAGTGTTAAATTCTACATCATCAATGTTTAAAAATAATAAAAATATTACGGGTAATTTAAACATTAAATATAGATAGATTCTCTATCTGATTGTGGTCAAATTCAAAAAGCCATGTTTTCATCTTTTTATTAAACAATTTCTTTGAACGTAATGACTTCAATTCAACTGGTAACTTATTATATAATCTAAGTGAAACAATGCAACAAGTATTTCTGAAAAACGTAGTGAGAAATTTTGGAACGATCAGAATATCTACTATTCAGGTTGCCACATCTTAAGAACAACATTTTCAAAACTCTGTAGTAGTATAAATGCCTTAGAGGAAGAATTTTCAAGATTGTAAATAATGGCATGGAATGATGGTATCGACTTTTATTGCATATTTTTCTAATTACACATTTTTGAATAGTCAATCAGATTGTCATTTTAGAGCGAGAAGCACCACTCCAGCAGCAAATACCATACTGTAGTTTGGAATGGAAAATCCCATAGTAAATCATTTTTAAGACATGTGAGGGACATGTATTCTTAAGATGGTAAAAAACACGCAACGTAGAGTAAAAATTTTGCTTCATTGACAAAATTTGTTCAGACCAATTCATCTTATTATCGATGTATCTAGGATTAGATACTCAAAATGATTAACAACTTCGATCATAAAACAACAACAATCACATGATAAGTGAGCATAGAAAAGTATCTTTTCCTTATTCATGCATACGTTATCAACTGATTTCCGCTTACTACACTTAGAGAAATGAAAGACAATATCAATATCCGGTGGCAGTTAAGGGCTAAGACTAAGGAACATTAACTTTGTTTTATTACTGACAAGCATTCTGTGCTCCCGAAACCAACTTCGTAAAATATCTACATCATGGTTGATATCCTCAATTAGATAGACTCTACTGTTTGCAATATAGGTAATGCTTAAATCATCAGCAAAAGCTGTAATATTACCTTTCATGTTCTGATTAAAGATGGAATTTATATAAATAAGGAAAATAATATGGCCAAGTACTGACCCTTGTGCCACTCCTATGTTTATGTGAATTGAATTGCTAATTGCACCTGGTACTTTAACCATTTGCGTTCTATTATGTAATTAGGCCTCGAGCCATTTGTAAACAAATCCTCTAAAGCCTATTCTGTACAATTTTCTTAGCAGAATAATATGATCAACCATATCAAAGGCTTTAGTTATATCCACGAAGAGATTTGCACAGTTTTTATGTTCATCTAATCCTTTGAAATGGAAGAGCAGAAGTCTAACAGAGCATCTTCAGTAGATACTCCCAGTCGAAAACCAAATTGTTTTGGACTAATGAAATTATTTCTTTCCAAAAATAGTAGAATATGCCTTTTCATTGTTTTTTTCAAATACCTTCGAAATACACGGGCCATAAAAAGTTCGTTATCATTTCATTCACAGTAACTGCCTGGAAAAAATACGGCCCGATGATGCCACCAGCCCATAAACCAAAACAAAAGTCACTCTTTGTGGGTGCATTAGTTTTTCGACAATCACTGGATTATCATTAGCCCAAATGCGGCAATTTTGCTTATTGACGAATCCACTGAGGTAAAAATGTGCCTCATCACTGAAGATTTTGATTTGAACGCCCATTTTCATAATAAGCCTCAAAAACTTTAACGCATTGCTCGATTGTGTATCTTTCCATGGTTCAAATTGAGTTGAGTCTGAAATTGAGAAATGTCAAATGAAATGCAGAAAAAAACTTGACGTTTAGGTGTGGTTCAAATTCAACATCGGCCCTTAAAATTTAATCACCCTTTATTACTGGAAGTACTGACATCTGGTATTTTATTTAAATTGGAACAGCATCTGCAGGTATTTACATTTGCCGAATGGACAGAAGCCAAAGCGACCGTACCAAAATACCTATTAAATTCATCTGCAATAGTGTAAGGATCAGATATTTCAGAGAAACCGTTATTTAAAATAATACATTCCTGTCTCTTTGAAAGTCGACTTAACATACTGTTTATTAACTCAAATCCTTTTCTTAAATTCCCCTTGCGTTGTTCAAATTTAGACCTATGCAATTCATCACGACGATTTTTTATATCTTTTTTCAGTTTAATGCAAATATTTTTGAAACGATTTTTTAGGCTGATGTTTTGAGGATGATTATAAAGTTTTATTCCAAGTTTATTTTTCTCTAAGATATTTCTGTTCATCCACGGCATAAGTCTTTTGTGAGATCGCCTGGGTATAACGGAGATACTGGAATTATTTATATACGTATTTAAAGTTTCCACAAACATTTTATACGCCTTATTATCATCATCTTTATTATATACCTGCTCCCTCCTTTCTAATAAAAGTCTCTTCTTGAGGAAATTATATTGAATTGTTATTATTTTTTTTTTTTTTTTTGAGAAAATGAACTATCGATTTTTTTTGCGATGTGACCTATTATCTAGTTTCTTAATCAAAATACCTGGCATACAATGATCGGTGATTTGTATGTCAAGGTTTATTCCCACACAAACATTGAGCGAAATATTCGAGAAGCGGGTAACAACATGGTCTAAGCAAGATCTAGTCAAAGGTAGTGCAATGTTATTTATAATTGAATTCCCCGTGTTCAGCCAACACAGGGCAGTAAGATTCAGTTATATCACTTTGAGAAAACACATCAAGATTAAAATCACTCGGGAGGATAAGATCCTTATATTTCCCATTATTTAACAACCTTGAAAACTCTTCAACAAACATTTCTAAGGAATACGAATGTAATTTATACAAACATATCAAATTAATGTTTGCTCTGTCAATACTACAACACAGTTTCAAAAGATCAACACTTACGAAATTACATTTTACAAAAGTCACATTGATTTCATCTCTCACGATAACACCAACACCACCTGCAGCATAAGCATCATTTGGGGCAGCAAATAATCTGTAACCCGGAATGCTGATGTCATTAATTTCAGAAGAAAAAATCCAAATTTCGGTAACAGAAATATTGTCTGGCTTTCTGCTGAAAGTCTCAATATGGGCGACTAATATGTCAACATTTTTTCTGAGGCTTCTGATATTTTGATGCACAATCAGTAAGGAGCCAATATGGAAATCATAACTAAAAAAGTTGCCATTACTGAGTGTAGCTAAGGCAGGATTAATGTTAGTTTAATCTACACTATCAAACACATTCATTTAACTTAATCGACTTAATCAAATTATTAAGATCATCAAAAGATCTTATTTCAGTAGTCCTGCCTTTTTCCACTTTCCTTCGCAAAATTCGACCGCTTGTTATCCAAAGATATTTAAAATTCTGTTCAAGTTTTAACTTTTTAGCTGCTACCTAGAGTGCCCTTTTATGTTTTGTTAGACTATCATTAATATATATGTCATCTTTATCCTTTTCATTAAAGAGAGAATTCTGAAGATTTTTTCTCTTTGTGTTTTTATTTTTCATAATTTTCTCATTTAAAAGATTAGAGGATATGTGGACACAGATGACGTTCTTCTGATTAGTTATGCTCCTACCACTAACAACTTCCTCAGACGTTCCTCATACACTGAACTTCACCACATCATTCTCATGAATGTTGACATCAAGAGCAGTCTTGAAAATTGTGTGAGCGATCTCGCGTGCATTGCTCTCATTGACATGAGAAACACCCACAACTTCTACCGCGTTCAGCAGTTCCCGTTGTTCGAGCCAATTCAGCCTACTCTCCAGTTTACTCAATTGTTGACGTAAAGGGTCGTTCTCCGATTGAAGGTGCTGAACAGAAGAGAGAAAATCAGCATTGATTTTTTTCAAATTGTATCTCCTCTGACAACAGTTTTTTCGAGTTGACAATCTCATGTGCTGAAGGGTTAACGAACTACTTGTGTCAACATTGTCTTTGTGTGATTTACCTGACGATGATCCAGACGATTGTTGCGGTAATTTTGTCTTACCCACTGCTCTTTTGATCGATGACGAAGAGGTCTGTTGTTCCTTCGTTGACTTATAGGACGAAAATGTTGCTCCAGTATAGGCAATGAGTGCAGCGATCTTTGTCGAACAATCGAACACTTTTCGCACCGATAACCCGCTGCATTTAATTTAAAGAAATGAACGTCTGTCACGGAAATGTTGACGCAGGAACAGTGAAATATAAAATTGCAGTCAGTACCCGAGATACCTTCAGTATCCCTGAGCTCAATTTTATGATTGCACACTATACAACTCATATTAAGCAATATACTACTACCCCACTGATTATCACAACGACAGGTTGGAATTGATGACAAAACCCTACTTCCTGAGAGAAGATGGATTTTCCATTAATTACGAGAAAAACGTTATTAATGGTAAACTCGGTGTGATACTAATGAGATATATTAGTGAAGAAACAATGGTGAAAGGATGGTCTGAAGTGTTTCGAATCGTAGTAGTAGATCCATCTTTAAACGAAGACATTGTTGCATAGCTTCTGTTGTAAATGCAACATATTTTGATATAAAGAATATAAAAGTAAAAGAGGTTAACCTGGCGGATTATATAGTTTTGAATAATAGATCGCGAGTAGTTTTAGGAAACATAAGAACGGAACATTTAGGTAAAGAAGAAAAAGATAGTTTGAGTGATATTGTGCAGAAAAATAGTGACATGAAAAACTTTCCAAAATGAAAAACTTTCCAAAACCCTCGCAATTAAACATATGATCCGAACACTGAACTTTTCAGCACCCATCTTCACGAAGACTTATAGGTACCCTAAGATCCATGATGAAGAGGTTCGCAAACAAATTAGTACACTAGACGGTATAATCTCTTTGTCACTTTGCAGCTCTCCGCTTTGGAGGTCAGAGAAAAAGTCTTGTTTAAAAAATGCTCCCGCATGTTTTCAGCGACTCTTGAATGCGTTACTATCAGGTTTACAAGTCCATCGTTTTTTGGACAAAATCTAAAAGGGCATAACGAGAAATTGATAGAAATATATGAGCAACTTCGCAAGGCAAATCTTAACCTGCAATTTCGGCCATATATTTGCTGGAAGAAATTCACTATCCAGACGGATCACAGATCATCAAGGTCAAGGACATAGAAAGTCGTCTCGTTAGATGACGTCTCAAGCTCTAAGAGTTTGACAAAGTTCTTTTCGGCGTAATTGAAATGATGACACAGAGTATTACTATAAGGCAGTCAAAACTAATAGTGATAATGAACAACGTATTGAAAACTTCGAACAATTATGCAAAATAAGATCGTTTTCGTCTCGTTTGTAAAGTAAAGTGAGAATAAATATTTTCTGAAATCCAACCATGTTTTGCGTGTGCATTTGCTATTGAATACATTGAGAACTTTTCATAATTTATCGTTAATTTGCTTATTCGGTAATTTCGGTTCGTATTAAATCAAATCAAAAGTGAATTATTGAAACCATCGGCTATAAAATTTCTGAGGGTAATACCAGTAAAAATCCCACTGAAACACTGGCCGTCGTCAGGCCAGTATATTTGTTGTATAGCATCAGGCATAACACTAGTTGCGGTGTGTAAAAAGGGACAAATCATTTTTTTATCAAATGTCGAAAATGACAAATATTAATATGGAAGGGAAAATGATTAAGGGATGGATTTCTTTGCCGAATAAATCATTAAACTAAAGTTTAAACCAGAAGTATAGTTTAAAGTTGCACTGTGAAACTGGGCATAAGCAATGCATGTTATATTATGGTCCATGCAGGTGTCCTGATTATAGAGTTAAATTCGTATGAAAAATAGCAGGGAGTGCAAGATGTGAGGTCCGAATAGAAGGTTGTTCCATTACAGTGGCAGCACAGGACCGAATGAATGTTGGAACTGGGATGCAGTAGTAAATCTCAAATGTCTCAAAATGTGTCATTTTTTCCCTTGAAATCAAATTCAAAACATTCATTTTATTTCGAGCACTCATTTCACAATTTGAAAATCGAAACGAATGCTAATATTTGTTTCCTGGGAGAGTACTTTACTCATTGAAACACCTGAATATGGTACTCCTACAAAATGGGTATTCAAAAACTAGTATTCATAAAACCAAAGTACACAACATAGAGTACACCGAGTATTTTGCTTTTTTATGAAAGCGATGGAAACAAAATTGCTTAGTAAGTTAAAATGATATTATAGGAAAATAATAAGCTTGAGAGAGATTTTGAATGGTGGTGAGCAGGTTTTAGAAAACATACACTTTGTACTTTCGTGGGTAAATGCACACTCTGCTTCTATAATTTCTTAACTCGAATTTTTCTCTAAGACGAAATATAATCGTGGTTGCATTTTTCATAAATTTGTTGCTCCTTATTTCTGAAGTACTCGAACATAACTCGGATTTTTCTAGGAATTTACTCTCTGAAATGTTTTCAAACAAAACCTGGAAATGCCAATGATCATCGTACCAAACCCCATGTTGCCAAGGCAACATATATCCAGAAAAATTAAATTCACATACCCATCAAATTGTGCGAAATGCCGACGGCAAAACAAAAATAAGCAACAAAATGGGAGCGCATAAAACATGATACTCAAGTAATCGCAACAATGATCGATTGTGGGTGTCAATAACGAAGTATGCTGTGCGATGTCTTTGTTTTGTATGTGTGCGAACTTCAGGGAATGGCCATCGCACGGAAGATCTGTAGAAGTGCAGGGCAGAGCGACAACATAAGTAGACTGCAATAATACTCCTATGGGTCAACGAACTGCAGCGGAGTCCACGCCAAATCAGTAGTCAGTGGTTTCCTCAACCAATTTTTATTATACAGACTTCTTCTTAAGACTTAAGTCTTCTTAAATCCCCAAATCACTTCTTTTCTTTTTGGTAACTAGTTCTAGAGTGACCCCCCGAATCATTTCTTTTCTTTTCTTTCTGGTAAGTGTGACCACACAAGACATTTTTTCCTTTTGTGCGTGACCGCCTATTGTTTTTTTTTTCTTTTTTTCGCGGCATTGGACCGCGGACATGCAATCCGATAACTTTGGCGAATTCCTTACGTCAATGTATGAGCCGGATGTTAATGATTGTAAGGATTCAGACAAGGATACTTAAAACGTTCAAAAATAAAATTAAAAACCTACCATAAAGTGTTGATGGGGAAAAACGCGCGCGTTTGGTGTTTCTATACAATAACGTACAAAGACAAGTTTATTTGCGAGTGGTTTGCAAATAAACTCAGTGTGGCAAGTGGAGAGAAGTAGTGGGTGGTGATGGACAGAAGTGGGTGCATAACAGCACAAACATTAAAAGTGGTGGCGTCGGTCTCGAAAGGAATTATCTGGAAGTGCATCGTGTGAACAACTCATAAAACCAGGTGGGTACCTTTAAATATAGCACTTTTAATTTAAAATATAAAAACCTCAATAAATCGTATCGTGCGTATCGTTCGGCGGCTTATTTGATATATTTACTTTGGCAGAGCAAGAGTAAAATGGCAATTCAGATAGAAGATCTTTCCGATGATTACGCTGCGTATGAAGCGCTCATCATCTCTCAAAAAAGAATCTCTGAATATAACTGAAACGCGGTTGTCTAATTTAGAGAAATCCTTTGCAGACGGAAGAGCGCTTCATTAGAAGATTATTGAGGCACCGATGGAAGAATCAAAGGTGAAGTATATGGAAGCTAGTATATGGAACTATTATTCGAAAGGATAACCAATTGCAACTATTATTCGGACAACTTAAACTGCCACATGAATCATCTGAAGACCTCAAACTCACGAAACAGAAACATTTAAGTGTTAGTAAATTTAAGTGTTCTGCCATCGAAAAAATCACTCGCGCATGGCAATGAATTCATGTCGACACCACAACCAAGCCAAGGAGCTTTCTCTGGCATAGACATATCCCGATTAGCACCGACCCTTTAACGCGCCGTTACCCGAAACCAACCAAGTTCCCGTTCCGGTTATGGAATCCATCAAGGTTCCATCACCCACTGGCCAACCGTTTCTGTTGTGATAGTTGTTAGATCCTGGCTCCGAAGCCTCCTTCATGAAGGAGGTTGCTGTTCATCTTCTAAATTTGAAAAGGGAAAGGAACTTCGTTAAGGAAGTTTTTAAACTAAAGCTTAGTACTTTGGTTCTAACCAAGCTTACCACAGTCCTCCCCACACATAAGATACAACAAAAAAACAAAACTGAGATCACATCATATATACAAGAACATCGAGCTAGCTGATCCAAGGTTTAACAAACTCGGCAAGATCGATGTCTTACTGGGCATTAACATTTATTCATCCATTATCATTAAAGGGATAATAAATTGAGAACCGGGCACTCGTATGGTTCAAAGGACGGGACTAGGTTGGATGCAGCAGCCAATGACACGTAACGTCACCTTCTCATTAAAACTGAGAATCAAACCTTGGATAACTTGCCTGGATTCATTTCCGAATCACAAAATGACTATAGAACGAAGCATTTTGTCCGATGTGGTACGCGTGTACGATCCAATGGGTTGGATTGCACTGGTCGTGACCGTCGGAAAATTACTAATGCAACGTTCGCCGTAAATAGGTTCGCAGAGATTTAAGAGCTCACGGACTCTAGATGCTGGAATTACGTTCCATCCAAGGATAACCCCCAGACGTTGTCCACCCATGGTGGCATGGACCAGACTTCATCCAGTTTTGATAAAACCCTTCATCTCTACACCGAAGTCAAACCTACGGAACTTAAAAAAAAAAGTTCGGAAATGATAATAATAATAAAAAATATAAAAATATAAGTTGACCGCATTTAGGTACCCCATATCTAACATTTTCAGCTCTGCGTTTCCGCAGAGTACGCACTTGAGCTGACTTTTGTATGTTGCTCCCTCTTGCCACAGAGGGCAATTTCCCGCATTGTGGTCGTCACCGCATTTTACGCATCGAGGTTTCATTTGGCAGTTCGATTGATTTCATCTCTCACGATAACACCAACACCACCTGCAGCATAAGCATCATTTGGGGCAGCAAATAATCTGTAACCCGGAATGCTGATGTCATTAATTTCAGAAGAAAAAATCCAAATTTCGGTAACAGAAATATTGTCTGGCTTTCTGCTGAAAGTCTCAATATGGGCGACTAATATGTCAACATTTTTTCTGAGGCTTCTGATATTTTGATGCACAATCAGTAAGGAGCCAATATGGAAATCATAACTAAAAAAGTTGCCATTACTGAGTGTAGCTAAGGCAGGATTAATGTTAGTTTAATCTACACTATCAAACACATTCATTTAACTTAATCGACTTAATCAAATTATTAAGATCATCAAAAGATCTTATTTCAGTAGTCCTGCCTTTTTCCACTTTCCTTCGCAAAATTCGACCGCTTGTTATCCAAAGATATTTAAAATTCTGTTCGAGTTTTAACTTTTTAGCTGCTACCTAGAGTGCCCTTTTATGTTTTGTTAGACTATCATTAATATATATGTCATCTTTATCCTTTTCATTAAAGAGAGAATTCTGAAGATTTTTTCTCTTTGTGTTTTTATTTTTCATAATTTTCTCATTTAAAAGATTAGAGGATATGTGGACACAGATGACGTTCTTCTGATTAGTTATGCTCCTACCACTAACAACTTCCTCAGACGTTCCTCATACACAGAACTTCACCACATCATTCTCATGAATGTTGACATCAAGAGCAGTCTTGAAAATTGTGTGAGCGATCTCGCGTGCATTGCTCTCATTGACATGAGAAACACCCACAACTTCTACCGCGTTCAGCAGTTCCCGTTGTTCGAGCCAATTCAGCCTACTCTCCAGTTTACTCAATTGTTGACGTAAAGGGTCGTTCTCCGATTGAAGGTGCTGAACAGAAGAGAGAAAATCAGCATTGATTTTTTTCAAATTGTATCTCCTCTGACAACAGTTTTTTCGAGTTGACAATCTCATGTGCTGAAGGGTTAACGAACTACTTGTGTCAACATTGTCTTTGTGTGATTTACCTGACGATGATCCAGACGATTGTTGCGGTAATTTTGTCTTACCCACTGCTCTTTTGATCGATGACGAAGAGGTTTCCTGCTTTCTCAGTGTCTGTTGTTCCTTCGTTGACTTATAGGACGAAAATGTTGCTCCAGTATAGGCAATGAGCGCAGCGATCTTTGTCGAACAATCGAACACTTTTCGCACCGATAACCCGCTGCATTTAATTTTAAGAAATGAACGTCTGTCACGGAAATGTTGACGCAGGAACAGTGAAATATAAAATTGCAGTCAGTACCCGAGATACCTTCAGTATCCCTGAGCTCAATTTTATGATTGCACACTATACAACTCATATTAAGCAATATACTACTACCCCACTGATTATCACAACGACAGGTTGGAATTGATGACAAAACCCTACTTCCTGAGAGAAGATGGATTTTCCATAAATTACGAGAAAAACGTTATTAATGGTAAACTCGGTGTGATACTAATGAGATATATTAGTGAAGAAACAATGGTGAAAGGATGGTCTGAAGTGTTTCGAATCGTAGTAGTAGATCCATCTTTAAACGAAGACATTGTTGCATAGTTTCTGTTGTAAATGCAACAGATTTTGATATAAAGAATATAAAAGTAAAAGAGGTTAACCTGGCGGATTATATAGTTTTGAATAATAGATCGCGAGTAGTTTTAGGAAACATAAGAACGGAACATTTAGGTAAAGAAGAAAAAGATAGTTTGAGTGATATTGTGCAGAAAAATAGTGACATTTTTTATATTGAAAATGAAAAACTTTCCAAAACCCTCGCAATTAAACATATGATCCGAACACTGAACTTTTCAGCACCCATCTTCACGAAGACTTATAGGTACCCTAAGATCCATGATGAAGAGGTTCGCAAACAAATTAGTATACTAGACGGTATAATCTCTTTGTCACTTTGCAGCTCTCCGCTTTGGAGGTCAGAGAAAAAGTCTTGTTTAAAAAATGCTCCCGCATGTTTTCAGCGACTCTTGAATGCGTTACTATCAGGTTTACAAGTCCATCGTTTTTTGGACAAAATCTAAAAGGGCATAACGAGAAATTGATAGAAATATATGAGCAACTTCGCAAGGCAAATCTTAACCTGCAATTTCGGCCATATATTTGCTGGAAGAAATTCACTATCCAGACGGATCACAGATCATCAAGGTCAAGGACATAGAAAGTCGTCTCGTTAGATGACGTCTCAAGCTCTAAGAGTTTGACAAAGTTCTTTTCGGCGTAATTGAAATGATGACACAGAGTATTACTATAAGGCAGTCAAAACTAATAGTGATAATGAACAACGTATTGAAAACTTCGAACAATTATGCAAAATAAGATCGTTTTCGTCTCGTTTGTAAAGTAAAGTGAGAGTAAATATTTTCTGAAATCCAACCATGTTTTGCGTGTGCATTTGCTATTGAATACATTGAGAACTTTTCATAATTTATCGTTAATTTGCTTATTCGGTAATTTTAATTTTTAATTTTTCGTATTAAATCAAATCAAAAGTGAATTATTGAAACCATCGGCTATTTTTGTATAGCATCAGGCATAACACTAGTTGCGGTGTGTAAAAAGGGACAAATCATTTTTTTATCAAATGTCGAAAATGACAAATATTAATATGGAAGGGAAAATGATTAAGGGATGGATTTCTTTGCCGAATAAATCATTAAACTAAAGTTTAAACCAGAAGTATAGTTTAAAGTTGCACTGTGAAACTGGGCATAAGCAATGCATGTTATATTATGGTCCATGCAGGTGTCCTGATTATAGAGTTAAATTCGTATGAAAAATAGCAGGGAGTGCAAGATGTGAGGTCCGAATAGAAGGTTGTTCCATTACAGTGGCAGCACAGGACCGAATGAATGTTGGAACTGGGATGCAGTAGTAAATCTCAAATGTCTCAAAATGTGTCATTTTTTCCCTTGAAATCAAATTCAAAACATTCATTTTATTTCGAGCACTCATTTCACAATTTGAAAATCGAAACGAATGCTAATATTTGTTTCCTGGGAGAGTACTTTACTCATTGAAACACCTGAATATGGTACTCCTACAAAATGGGTATTCAAAAACTAGTATTCATAAAACCAAAGTACACAACATAGAGTACACCGAGTATTTTGCTTTTTTATGAAAGCGATGGAAACAAAATTGCTTAGTAAGTTAAAATGATATTATAGGAAAATAATAAGCTTGAGAGAGATTTTGAATGGTGGTGAGCAGGTTTTAGAAAACATACACTTTGTACTTTCGTGGGTAAATGCACACTCTGCTTCTATAATTTCTTAACTCGAATTTTTCTCTAAGACGAAATATAATCGTGGTTGCATTTTTCATAAATTTGTTGCTCCTTATTTCTGAAGTACTCGAACATAACTCGGATTTTTCTAGGAATTTACTCTCTGAAATGTTTTCAAACAAAACCTGGAAATGCCAATGATCATCGTACCAAACCCCATGTTGCCAAGGCAACATATATCCAGAAAAATTAAATTCACATACCCATCAAATTGTGCGAAATGCCGACGGCAAAACAAAAATAAGCAACAAAATGGGAGCGCATAAAACATGATACTCAAGTAATCGCAACAATGATCGATTGTGGGTGTCAATAACGAAGTATGCTGTGCGATGTCTTTGTTTTGTATGTGTGCGAACTTCAGGGAATGGCCATCGCACGGAAGATCTGTAGAAGTGCAGGGCAGAGCGACAACATAAGTAGACTGCAATAATACTCCTATGGGTCAACGAACTGCAGCGGAGTCCACGCCAAATCAGTAGTCAGTGGTTTCCTCAACCAATTTTTATTATACAGACTTCTTCTTAAGACTTAAGTCTTCTTAAATCCCCAAATCACTTCTTTTCTTTTTGGTAACTAGTTCTAGAGTGACCCCCCGAATCATTTCTTTTCTTTTCTTTCTGGTAAGTGTGACCACACAAGACATTTTTTCCTTTTGTGCGTGACCGCCTATTGTTTTTTTTTTCTTTTTTTCGCGGCATTGGACCGCGGACATGCAATCCGATAACTTTGGCGAATTCCTTACGTCAATGTATGAGCCGGATGTTAATGATTGTAAGGATTCAGACAAGGATACTTAAAACGTTCAAAAATAAAATTAAAAACCTACCATAAAGTGTTGATGGGGAAAAACGCGCGCGTTTGGTGTTTCTATACAATAACGTACAAAGACAAGTTTATTTGCGAGTGGTTTGCAAATAAACTCAGTGTGGCAAGTGGAGAGAAGTAGTGGGTGGTGATGGACAGAAGTGGGTGCATAACAGCACAAACATTAAAAGTGGTGGCGTCGGTCTCGAAAGGAATTATCTGGAAGTGCATCGTGTGAACAACTCATAAAACCAGGTGGGTACCTTTAAATATAGCACTTTTAATTTAAAATATAAAAACCTCAATAAATCGTATCGTGCGTATCGTTCGGCGGCTTATTTGATATATTTACTTTGGCAGAGCAAGAGTAAAATGGCAATTCAGATAGAAGATCTTTCCGATGATTACGCTGCGTATGAAGCGCTCATCATCTCTCAAAAAAGAATCTCTGAATATAACTGAAACGCGGTTGTCTAATTTAGAGAAATCCTTTGCAGACGGAAGAGCGCTTCATTAGAAGATTATTGAGGCACCGATGGAAGAATCAAAGGTGAAGTATATGGAAGCTAGTATATGGAACTATTATTCGAAAGGATAACCAATTGCAACTATTATTCGGACAACTTAAACTGCCACATGAATCATCTGAAGACCTCAAACTCACGAAACAGAAACATTTAAGTGTTAGTAAATTTAAGTGTTCTGCCATCGAAAAAATCACTCGCGCATGGCAATGAATTCATGTCGACACCACAACCAAGCCAAGGAGCTTTCTCTGGCATAGACATATCCCGATTAGCACCGACCCTTTAACGCGCCGTTACCCGAAACCAACCAAGTTCCCGTTCCGGTTATGGAATCCATCAAGGTTCCATCACCCACTGGCCAACCGTTTCTGTTGTGAGAGTTGTTAGATCCTGGCTCCGAAGCCTCCTTCATGAAGGAGGTTGCTGTTCATCTTCTAAATTTGAAAAGGGAAAGGAACTTCGTTAACGAAGTTTTTAAACTAAAGCTTAGTACTTTGGTTCTAACCAAGCTTACGACAGTCCTCCCCACACATAAGATACAACAAAAAAACAAAACTGAGATCACATCATATATACAAGAACATCGAGCTAGCTGATCCAAGGTTTAACAAACTTGGCAAGATCGATGTCTTACTGGGCATTAACATTTATTCATCCATTATCATTAAAGGGATAATAAATTGAGAACCGGGCACTCGTATGGTTCAAAGGACGGGACTAGGTTGGATGCAGCAGCCAATGACACGTAACGTCACCTTCTCATTAAAACTGAGAATCAAACCTTGGATAACTTGCCTGGATTCATTTCCGAATCACAAAATGACTATAGAACGAAGCATTTTGTCCGATGTGGCACGCGTGTACGATCCAATGGGTTGGATTGCACTGGTCGTGACCGTCGGAAAATTACTAATGCAACGTTCGCCGTAAATAGGTTCGCAGAGATTTAAGAGCTCACGGACTCTAGATGCTGGAATTACGTTCCATCCAAGGATAACCCCCAGACGTTGTCCACCCATGGTGGCATGGACCAGACTTCATCCAGTTTTGATAAAACCCTTCATCTCTACACCGAAGTCAAACCTACGGAACTTAAAAAAAAAGGTCGGAAATGATAATAATAATAAAAAATATAAAAATATAAGTTGGCCGCATTTAGGTACCCCATATCTAACATTTTCAGCTCTACGTTTCCGCAGAGTACGCACTTGAGCTGACTTTTGTATGTTACTCCCTCTTGCCACAGAGGACAATTTCCCGCATTGTGGTCCTCACCGCATTTTACACATCGAGGTTTCATTTGGCAGTTCGATTGATTTCATCTCTCACGATAACACCAACACCACCTGCAGCATAAGCATCATTTGGGGCAGCAAATAATCTGTAACCCGGAATGCTGATGTCATTAATTTCAGAAGAAAAAATCCAAATTTCGGTAACAGAAATATTGTCTGGCTTTCTGCTGAAAGTCTCAATATGGGCGACTAATATGTCAACATTTTTTCTGAGGCTTCTGATATTTTGATGCACAATCAGTAAGGAGCCAATATGGAAATCATAACTAAAAAAGTTGCCATTACTGAGTGTAGCTAAGGCAGGATTAATGTTAGTTTAATCTACACTATCAAACACATTCATTTAACTTATTTACTTAATCGACTTAATCAAATTATTAAGATCATCAAAAGATCTTATCTCAGTAGTCCTGCCTTTTTCCACTTTCCTTCGCAAAATTCGACCGCTTTTTATCCTAAGATATTTAAAATTCTGTTCAAGTTTTAACTTTTTAGCTGTTACCTAGAGTGCCCTTTTATGTTTTGTTAGACTATCATTAATATATATGTCATCTTTATCCTTTTCATTAAAGAGAGAATTCTGAAGATTTTTTCTCTTTGTGTTTTTATTTTTCATAATTTTCTCATTTAAAAGATTAGAGGATATGTGGTCACAGATGACGTTCTTCTGATTAGTTATGCTCCTACCACTAACAACTTCCTCAGACGTTCCTCATTTTTTTTTTTACACAGCACTTCACCACATCATTCTTATGAATGTTGACATCAAGAGCAGTCTTGAAAACTGTGTGAGCGATCTCGCGTGCATTGCTCTCATTGACATGAGAAACACCCACAACTTCTACCGCGTTCAGCAGTTCCCGTTGTTCGAGCCAATTCAGCCTACTCTCCAGTTTACTCAATTGTTGACGTAAAGGGTCGTTCTCCGATTGAAGGTGCTGAACAGAAGAGAGAAAATCAGCATTGATTTTTTTCAAATTGTATCTCCTCTGACAACAGTTTTTTCGAGTTGACAATCTCATGTGCTGAAGGGTTAACGAACTACTTGTGTCAACATTGTCTTTGTGTGATTTACCTGACGATGATCCAGACGATTGTTGCGGTAATTTTGTCTTACCCACTGCTCTTTTGATCGATGACGAAGAGGTTTCCTGATTTCTCAGTGTCTGTTGTTCCTTCGTTGACTTAAAGGACGAAAATGTTGCTCCAGTATAGGCAATGAGCGCAGCGATCTTTGTCGAACAATCGAACACTTTTCGCACCGATAACCCGCTGCATTTAATTTAAAGAAATGAACGTCTGTCACGGAAATGTTGACGCAGGAACAGTGAAATATAAAATTGCAGTCAGTACCCGAGATACCTTCAGTATCCCTGAGCTCAATTTTATGATTGCACACTATACAACTCATATTAAGCAATATACTACTACCCCACTGATTATCACAACGACAGGTTGGAATTGATGACAAAACCCTACTTCCTGAGAGAAGATGGATTTTCCATAAATTACGAGAAAAACGTTATTAATGGTAAACTCGGTGTGATACTAATGAGATATATTAGTGAAGAAACAATGGTGAAAGGATGGTCTGAAGTGTTTCGAATCGTAGTAGTAGATCCATCTTTAAACGAAGACATTGTTGCATAGTTTCTGTTGTAAATGCAACAGATTTTGATATAAAGAATATAAAAGTAAAAGAGGTTAACCTGGCGGATTATATAGTTTTGAATAATAGATCGCGAGTAGTTTTAGGAAACATAAGAACGGAACATTTAGGTAAAGAAGAAAAAGATAGTTTGAGTGATATTGTGCAGAAAAATAGTGACATTTTTTATATTGAAAATGAAAAACTTTCCAAAACCCTCGCAATTAAACATATGATCCGAACACTGAACTTTTCAGCACCCATCTTCACGAAGACTTATAGGTACCCTAAGATCCATGATGAAGAGGTTCGCAAACAAATTAGTACACTAGACGGTATAATCTCTTTGTCACTTTGCAGCTCTCCGCTTTGGAGGTCAGAGAAAAAGTCTTGTTTAAAAAATGCTCCCGCATGTTTTCAGCGACTCTTGAATGCGTTACTATCAGGTTTACAAGTCCATCGTTTTTTGGACAAAATCTAAAAGAGCATAACGAGAAATTGATAGAAATATATGAGCAACTTCGCAAGGCAAATCTTAACCTGCAATTTCGGCCATATATTTGCTGGAAGAAATTCACTATACAGACGGATCACAGATCATCAAGGTCAAGGACATAGAAAGTCGTCTTGTTAGATGACGTCTCAAGCTCTAAGAGTTTGACAAAGTTCTTTTCGGCGTAATTGAAATGATGACACAGAGTATTACTATAAGGCAGTCAAAACTAATAGTGATAATGAACAACGTATTGAAAACTTCGAACAATTATGAAAAATAAGATCGTTTTCGTCTCGTTTGTAAAGTAAAGTGAGAGTAAATATTTTCTGAAATCCAACCATGTTTTGCGTGTGCATTTGCTATTGAATACATTGAGAACTTTTCATAATTTATCGTTAATTTGCTTATTCGGTAATTTCGGTTCGTATTAAATCAAATCAAAAGTGAATTATTGAAACCATCGGCTATAAAATTTCTGAGGGTAATACCAGTAAAAATCCCACTGAAACACTGGCCGTCGTCAGGCCAGTATATTTGTTGTATAGCATCAGGCATAACACTAGTCGCGGTGTGTAAAAAGGGACAAATCATTTTTTTATCAAATGTCGAAAATGACAAATATTAATATGGAAGGGAAAATGATTAAGGGATGGATTTCTTTGCCGAATAAATCATTAAACTAAAGTTTAAACCAGAAGTATAGTTTAAAGTTGCACTGTGAAACTGGGCATAAGCAATGCATGTTATATTATGGTCCATGCAGGTGTCCTGATTATAGAGTTAAATTCGTATGAAAAATAGCAGGGAGTGCAAGATGTGAGGTCCGAATAGAAGGTTGTTCCATTACAGTGGCAGCACAGGACCGAATGAATTTAGGTGCAATTGGTTTAGTTCGAGCAAAATGTTGGAACTGGGATGCAGTAGTAAATCTCAGTTGTCTCAAAATGTGTCATTTTTTCCCTTGAAATCAAATTCAAAACATTCATTTTATTTCGAGCACTCATTTCACAATTTGAAAATCGAAACGAATGCTAATATTTGTTTCCTGGGAGAGTACTTTACTCATTGAAACACCTGAATATGGTACTCCTACAAAATGGGTATTCAAAAACTAGTATTCATAAAACCAAAGTACACAACATAGAGTACACCGAGTATTTTGCTTTTTTATGAAAGCGATGGAAACAAAATTGCTTAGTAAGTTAAAATGATATTATAGGAAAATAATAAGCTTGAGAGAGATTTTGAATGGTGGTGAGCAGGTTTTAGAAAACATACACTTTGTACTTTCGTGGGTAAATGCACACTCTGCTTCTATAATTTCTTAACTCGAATTTTTCTCTAAGACGAAATATAATCGTGGTTGCATTTTTCATAAATTTGTTGCTCCTTATTTCTGAAGTACTCGAACATAACTCGGATTTTTCTAGGAATTTACTCTCTGAAATGTTTTCAAACAAAACCTGGAAATGCCAACGATCATCGTCCCAAACCCCATGTTGCCAAGGCAACATATATCCAGAAAAATTAAATTCACATACCCATCAAATTGTGCGAAATGCCGACGGCAAAACAAAAATAAGCAACAAAATGGGAGCGCATAAAACATGATACTCAAGTAATCGCAACAATGATCGATTGTGGGTGTCAATAACGAAGTATGCTGTGCGATGTCTTTGTTTTGTATGTGTGCGAACTTCAGGGAATGGCCATCGCACGGAAGATCTGTAGAAGTGCAGGGCAGAGCGACAACATAAGTAGACTGCAATAATACTCCTATGGGTCAACGAACTGCAGCGGAGTCCACGCCAAATCAGTAGTCAGTGGTTTCCTCAACCAATTTTTATTATACAGACTTCTTCTTAAGACTTAAGTCTTCTTAAATCCCCAAATCACTTCTTTTCTTTTTGGTAACTAGTTCTAGAGTGACTCCCCGAATCATTTCTTTTCTTTTCTTTCTGGTAAGTGTGACCACACAAGACATTTTTTCCTTTTGTGCGTGACCGCCTATTGTTTTTTTTTTTTTTTCGCGGCATTGGACCGCGGACATGCAATCCGATAACTTTGGCGAATTCCTTACGTCAATGTATGAGCCGGATGTTAATGATTGTAAGGATTCAGACAAGGATACTTAAAACGTTCAAAAATAAAATTAAAAACCTACCATAAAGTGTTGATGGGGAAAAACGCGCGCGTTTGGTGTTTCTATACAATAACGTACAAAGACAAGTTTATTTGCGAGTGGTTTGCAAATAAACTCAGTGTGGCAAGTGGAGAGAAGTAGTGGGTGGTGATGGACAGAAGTGGGTGCATAACAGCACAAACATTAAAAGTGGTGGCGTCGGTCTCGAAAGGAATTATCTGGAAGTGCATCGTGTGAACAACTCATAAAACCAGGTGGGTACCTTTAAATATAGCACTTTTAATTTAAAATATAAAAACCTCAATAAATCGTATCGTGCGTATCGTTCGGCGGCTTATTTGATATATTTACTTTGGCAGAGCAAGAGTAAAATGGCAATTCAGATAGAAGATCTTTCCGATGATTACGCTGCGTATGAAGCGCTCATCATCTCTCAAAAAAGAATCTCTGAATATAACTGAAACGCGGTTGTCTAATTTAGAGAAATCCTTTGCAGACGGAAGAGCGCTTCATTAGAAGATTATTAAGGCACCGATGGAAGAATCAAAGGTGAAGTATATGGAACTATTATTCGAAAGGATAACCAATTTCAACTATTATTCGGACAACTTAAACTGCCACATGAATCATCTGAAGACATCAAACTCACGAAACAGGAAAAACAAAAACAAATTATGTTCCAACTCCCTGTCAAGTGGACATTTGACTCAAAATTGTGTTAGTAAATTTAAGTGTTCTATTTGCCATCGAAAAAATCACTCGCGCATGGCAATGAATTCATGTCGACACCACAACCAAGCCAAGGAGCTTTCTCTGGCATAGACATATCCCGATTAGCACCGACCCTTTAACGCGCCGTTACCCGAAACCAACCAAGTTCCCGTTCCGGTTATGGAATCCATCAAGGTTCCATCACCCACTGGCCAACCGTTTCTGTTGTGAGAGTTGTTAGATCCTGGCTCCGAAGCCTCCTTCATGAAGGAGGTTGCTGTTCATCTTCTAAATTTGAAAAGGGAAAGGAACTTCGTTAACGAAGTTTTTAAACTAAAGCTTAGTACTTTGGTTCTAACCAAGCTTACGACAGTCCTCCCCACACATAAGATACAACAAAAAAACAAAACTGAGATCACATCATATATACAAGAACATCGAGCTAGCTGATCCAAGGTTTAACAAACTCGGCAAGATCGATGTCTTACTGGGCATTAACATTTATTCATCCATTATCATTAAAGGGATAATAAATTGAGAACCGGGCACTCGTATGGTTCAAAGGACGGGACTAGGTTGGATGCAGCAGCCAATGACACGTAACGTCACCTTCTCATTAAAACTGAGAATCAAACCTTGGATAACTTGCCTGGATTCATTTCCGAATCACAAAATTACTACAGAACGAAGCATTTTGTCCGATGTGGCACGCGTGTAGGATCCAATGGGTTGGATTGCACTGGTCGTGACCGTCGGAAAATTACTAATGCAACGTTCGCCGTAAATAGGTTCGCAGAGATTTAAGAGCTCACGGACTCTAGATGCTGGAATTACGTTCCATCCAAGGATAACCCCCAGACGTTGTCCACCCATGGTGGCATGGACCAGACTTCATCCAGTTTTGATAAAACCCTTCATCCCTACACCGAAGTCAAACCTACGGAACTTAAAAAAAAAGTTCGGAAATGATAATAATAATAAAAAATATAAAAATATAAGTTGACCGCATTTAGGTACCCCATATCTAACATTTTCAGCTCTGCGTTTCCGCAGAGTACGCACTTGAGCTGACTTTTGTATGTTGCTCCCTCTTGCCACAGAGGACAATTTCCCGCATTGTGGTCCTCACCGCATTTTACGCATCGAGGTTTCATTTGTCAGTTCGATTGATTTCATCTCTCACGATAACACCAACACCACCTGCAGCATAAGCATCATTTGGGGCAGCAAATAATCTGTAACCCGGAATGCTGATGTCATTAATTTCAGAAGAAAAAATCCAAATTTCGGTAACAGAAATATTGTCTGGCTTTCTGCTGAAAGTCTCAATATGGGCGACTAATATGTCAACATTTTTTCTGAGGCTTCTGATATTTTGATGCACAATCAGTAAGGAGCCAATATGGAAATCATAACTAAAAAAGTTGCCATTACTGAGTGTAGCTAAGGCAGGATTAATGTTAGTTTAATCTACACTATCAAACACATTCATTTAACTTATTTACTTAATCGACTTAATCAAATTATTAAGATCATCAAAAGATCTTATCTCAGTAGTCCTGCCTTTTTCCACTTTCCTTCGCAAAATTCGACCGCTTGTTATCCAAAGATATTTAAAATTCTGTTCAAGTTTTAACTTTTTAGCTGCTACCTAGAGTGCCCTATTATGTTTTGTTAGACTATCATTAATATATATGTTATCTTTATCCTTTTCATTAAAGAGAGAATTCTGAAGATTTTTTCTCTTTGTGTTTTTATTTTTCATAATTTTCTCATTTAAAAGATTAGAGGATATGTGGACACAGATGACGTTCTTCTGATTAGTTATGCTCCTACCACTAACAACTTCCTCAGACGTTCCTCATTTTTTTTACATAGCACTTCACCACATCATTCTCATGAATGTTGACATCAAGAGCAATGCACGCGATCTCGCGTGCATTGTTCTCATTGACATGAGAAACACCCACAACTTCTACCGCGTTCAGCAGTTCCCGTTGTTCGAGCCAATTCAGCCTACTCTCCA
The DNA here is from genome assembly GCA_905231855.2 of Eristalis tenax. Lineage (NCBI taxonomy): Eukaryota > Metazoa > Arthropoda > Insecta > Diptera > Syrphidae > Eristalis > Eristalis tenax. Next base: position 89,976,874 of record HG993124.1, on the reverse strand, counting down.
GTTTACTCAATTGTTGACGTAAAGGGTCGTTCTCCGATTGAAGGTGCTGAACAGAAGAGAGAAAATCAGCATTGATTTTTTTCAAATTGTATCTCCTCTGACAACAGTTTTTTCGAGTTGACAATCTCATGTGCTGAAGGGTTAACGAACTACTTGTGTCAACATTGTCTTTGTGTGATTTACCTGACGATGATCCAGACGATTGTTGCGGTAATTTTGTCTTACCCACTGCTCTTTTGATCGATGACGAAGAGGTTTCCTGCTTTCTCAGTGTCTGTTGTTCCTTCGTTGACTTATAGGACGAAAATGTTGCTCCAGTATAGGCAATGAGCGCAGCGATCTTTGTCGAACAATCGAACACTTTTCGCACCGATAACCCGCTGCATTTAATTTTAAGAAATGAACGTCTGTCACGGAAATGTTGACGCAGGAACAGTGAAATATAAAATTGCAGTCAGTACCCGAGATACCTTCAGTATCCCTGAGCTCAATTTTATGATTGCACACTATACAACTCATATTAAGCAATATACTACTACCCCACTGATTATCACAACGACAGGTTGGAATTGATGACAAAACCCTACTTCCTGAGAGAAGATGGATTTTCCATAAATTACGAGAAAAACGTTATTAATGGTAAACTCGGTGTGATACTAATGAGATATATTAGTGAAGAAACAATGGTGAAAGGATGGTCTGAAGTGTTTCGAATCGTAGTAGTAGATCCATCTTTAAACGAAGACATTGTTGCATAGTTTCTGTTGTAAATGCAACAGATTTTGATATAAAGAATATAAAAGTAAAAGAGGTTAACCTGGCGGATTATATAGTTTTGAATAATAGATCGCGAGTAGTTTTAGGAAACATAAGAACGGAACATTTAGGTAAAGAAGAAAAAGATAGTTTGAGTGATATTGTGCAGAAAAATAGTGACATTTTTTATATTGAAAATGAAAAACTTTCCAAAACCCTCGCAATTAAACATATGATCCGAACACTGAACTTTTCAGCACCCATCTTCACGAAGACTTATAGGTACCCTAAGATCCATGATGAAGAGGTTCGCAAACAAATTAGTACACTAGACGGTATAATCTCTTTGTCACTTTGCAGCTCTCCGCTTTGGAGGTCAGAGAAAAAGTCTTGTTTAAAAAATGCTCCCGCATGTTTTCAGCGACTCTTGAATGCGTTACTATCAGGTTTACAAGTCCATCGTTTTTTGGACAAAATCTAAAAGAGCATAACGAGAAATTGATAGAAATATATGAGCAACTTCGCAAGGCAAATCTTAACCTGCAATTTCGGCCATATATTTGCTGGAAGAAATTCACTATACAGACGGATCACAGATCATCAAGGTCAAGGACATAGAAAGTCGTCTTGTTAGATGACGTCTCAAGCTCTAAGAGTTTGACAAAGTTCTTTTCGGCGTAATTGAAATGATGACACAGAGTATTACTATAAGGCAGTCAAAACTAATAGTGATAATGAACAACGTATTGAAAACTTCGAACAATTATGAAAAATAAGATCGTTTTCGTCTCGTTTGTAAAGTAAAGTGAGAGTAAATATTTTCTGAAATCCAACCATGTTTTGCGTGTGCATTTGCTATTGAATACATTGAGAACTTTTCATAATTTATCGTTAATTTGCTTATTCGGTAATTTCGGTTCGTATTAAATCAAATCAAAAGTGAATTATTGAAACCATCGGCTATAAAATTTCTGAGGGTAATACCAGTAAAAATCCCACTGAAACACTGGCCGTCGTCAGGCCAGTATATTTGTTGTATAGCATCAGGCATAACACTAGTCGCGGTGTGTAAAAAGGGACAAATCATTTTTTTATCAAATGTCGAAAATGACAAATATTAATATGGAAGGGAAAATGATTAAGGGATGGATTTCTTTGCCGAATAAATCATTAAACTAAAGTTTAAACCAGAAGTATAGTTTAAAGTTGCACTGTGAAACTGGGCATAAGCAATGCATGTTATATTATGGTCCATGCAGGTGTCCTGATTATAGAGTTAAATTCGTATGAAAAATAGCAGGGAGTGCAAGATGTGAGGTCCGAATAGAAGGTTGTTCCATTACAGTGGCAGCACAGGACCGAATGAATTTAGGTGCAATTGGTTTAGTTCGAGCAAAATGTTGGAACTGGGATGCAGTAGTAAATCTCAATTGTCTCAAAATGTGTCATTTTTCCCCTTGAAATCAAATTCAAAACATTCATTTTATTTCGAGCACTCATTTCACAATTTGAAAATCGAAACGAATGCTAATATTTGTTTCCTGGGAGAGTACTTTACTCATTGAAACACCTGAATATGGTACTCCTACAAAATGGGTATTCAAAAACTAGTATTCATAAAACCAAAGTACACAACATAGAGTACACCGAGTATTTTGCTTTTTTATGAAAGCGATGGAAACAAAATTGCTTAGTAAGTTAAAATGATATTATAGGAAAATAATAAGCTTGAGAGAGATTTTGAATGGTGGTGAGCAGGTTTTAGAAAACATACACTTTGTACTTTCGTGGGTAAATGCACACTCTGCTTCTATAATTTCTTAACTCGAATTTTTCTCTAAGACGAAATATAATCGTGGTTGCATTTTTCATAAATTTGTTGCTCCTTATTTCTGAAGTACTCGAACATAACTCGGATTTTTCTAGGAATTTACTCTCTGAAATGTTTTCAAACAAAAACTGGAAATGCCAACGATCATCGTCCCAAACCCCATGTTGCCAAGGCAACATATATCCAGAAAAATTAAATTCACATACCCATCAAATTGTGCGAAATGCCGACGGCAAAACAAAAATAAGCAACAAAATGGGAGCGCATAAAACATGATACTCAAGTAATCGCAACAATGATCGATTGTGGGTGTCAATAACGAAGTATGCTGTGCGATGTCTTTGTTTTGTATGTGTGCGAACTTCAGGGAATGGCCATCGCACGGAAGATCTGTAGAAGTGCAGGGCAGAGCGACAACATAAGCAGACTGCGATAATACTCCTATGGGTCAACGAACTGCAGCGGAGTCCACGCCAAATCAGTAGTCAGTGGTTTCCTCAACCAATTTTTATTATACAGACTTCTTCTTAAGACTTAAGTCTTCTTAAATCCCCAAATCACTTCTTTTCCTTTTTTTAACTAGTTCTAGAGTGACCCCCCGAATCATTTCTTTTCTTTTCTTTCTGGTAAGTGTGACCACACAAGACATTTTTTTCCTTTTGTGCGTGACCGCCTATTGTTTTTTTTTTTTTTTATTTCGCGGCATTGGACCGCGGACGTACAATCCGATAACTTTGGCGAATATCCTTACGTCAATGCATGAGCCGGATGTTAATGATTGTAAGGATTCAGACAAGGATACTTAAAACGTTCAAAAATAAAATTAAAAACCTACCATAAAGTATTGATGGGGAAAAACGCGCGCGTTTGGTGTTTCTATACAATAACGTACAAAGACAAGTTTATTTGCGAGTGGTTTGCAAATAAACTCAGTGTGGCAAGTGGAGAGAAGTAGTGGGTGGTGATGGACAGAAGTGGGTGCATAACAGCACAAACATTAAAAGTGGTGGCGTCGGTCTCGAAAGGAATTATCTGGAAGTGCATCGTGTGAACAACTCATAAAACCAGGTGGGTACCTTTAAATATAGCACTTTTAATTTAAAATATAAAAACCTCAATAAATCGTATCGTGCGTATCGTTCGGCGGCTTATTTGATATATTTACTTTGGCAGAGCAAGAGTAAAATGGCAATTCAGATAGAAGATCTTTCCGATGATTACGCTGCGTATGAAGCGCTCATCATCTCTCAAAAAAGAATCTCTGAATATAACTGAAACGCGGTTGTCTAATTTAGAGAAATCCTTTGCAGACGGAAGAGCGCTTCATTAGAAGATTATTGAGGCACCGATGGAAGAATCAAAGGTGAAGTATATGGAAGCTAGTATATGGAACTATTATTCGAAAGGATAACCAATTGCAACTATTATTCGGACAACTTAAACTGCCACATGAATCATCTGAAGACCTCAAACTCACGAAACAGAAACATTTAAGTGTTAGTAAATTTAAGTGTTCTGCCATCGAAAAAATCACTCGCGCATGGCAATGAATTCATGTCGACACCACAACCAAGCCAAGGAGCTTTCTCTGGCATAGACATATCCCGATTAGCACCGACCCTTTAACGCGCCGTTACCCGAAACCAACCAAGTTCCCGTTCCGGTTATGGAATCCATCAAGGTTCCATCACCCACTGGCCAACCGTTTCTGTTGTGATAGTTGTTAGATCCTGGCTCCGAAGCCTCCTTCATGAAGGAGGTTGCTGTTCATCTTCTAAATTTGAAAAGGGAAAGGAACTTCGTTAAGGAAGTTTTTAAACTAAAGCTTAGTACTTTGGTTCTAACCAAGCTTACCACAGTCCTCCCCACACATAAGATACAACAAAAAAACAAAACTGAGATCACATCATATATACAAGAACATCGAGCTAGCTGATCCAAGGTTTAACAAACTCGGCAAGATCGATGTCTTACTGGGCATTAACATTTATTCATCCATTATCATTAAAGGGATAATAAATTGAGAACCGGGCACTCGTATGGTTCAAAGGACGGGACTAGGTTGGATGCAGCAGCCAATGACACGTAACGTCACCTTCTCATTAAAACTGAGAATCAAACCTTGGATAACTTGCCTGGATTCATTTCCGAATCACAAAATGACTATAGAACGAAGCATTTTGTCCGATGTGGTACGCGTGTACGATCCAATGGGTTGGATTGCACTGGTCGTGACCGTCGGAAAATTACTAATGCAACGTTCGCCGTAAATAGGTTCGCAGAGATTTAAGAGCTCACGGACTCTAGATGCTGGAATTACGTTCCATCCAAGGATAACCCCCAGACGTTGTCCACCCATGGTGGCATGGACCAGACTTCATCCAGTTTTGATAAAACCCTTCATCTCTACACCGAAGTCAAACCTACGGAACTTAAAAAAAAAAGTTCGGAAATGATAATAATAATAAAAAATATAAAAATATAAGTTGACCGCATTTAGGTACCCCATATCTAACATTTTCAGCTCTGCGTTTCCGCAGAGTACGCACTTGAGCTGACTTTTGTATGTTGCTCCCTCTTGCCACAGAGGGCAATTTCCCGCATTGTGGTCGTCACCGCATTTTACGCATCGAGGTTTCATTTGGCAGTTCGATTGATTTCATCTCTCACGATAACACCAACACCACCTGCAGCATAAGCATCATTTGGGGCAGCAAATAATCTGTAACCCGGAATGCTGATGTCATTAATTTCAGAAGAAAAAATCCAAATTTCGGTAACAGAAATATTGTCTGGCTTTCTGCTGAAAGTCTCAATATGGGCGACTAATATGTCAACATTTTTTCTGAGGCTTCTGATATTTTGATGCACAATCAGTAAGGAGCCAATATGGAAATCATAACTAAAAAAGTTGCCATTACTGAGTGTAGCTAAGGCAGGATTAATGTTAGTTTAATCTACACTATCAAACACATTCATTTAACTTAATCGACTTAATCAAATTATTAAGATCATCAAAAGATCTTATTTCAGTAGTCCTGCCTTTTTCCACTTTCCTTCGCAAAATTCGACCGCTTGTTATCCAAAGATATTTAAAATTCTGTTCGAGTTTTAACTTTTTAGCTGCTACCTAGAGTGCCCTTTTATGTTTTGTTAGACTATCATTAATATATATGTCATCTTTATCCTTTTCATTAAAGAGAGAATTCTGAAGATTTTTTCTCTTTGTGTTTTTATTTTTCATAATTTTCTCATTTAAAAGATTAGAGGATATGTGGACACAGATGACGTTCTTCTGATTAGTTATGCTCCTACCACTAACAACTTCCTCAGACGTTCCTCATTTTTTTTACATAGCACTTCACCACATCATTCTCATGAATGTTGACATCAAGAGCAATGCACGCGATCTCGCGTGCATTGTTCTCATTGACATGAGAAACACCCACAACTTCTACCGCGTTCAGCAGTTCCCGTTGTTCGAGCCAATTCAGCCTACTCTCCAGTTTACTCAATTGTTGACGTAAAGGGTCGTTCTCCGATTGAAGGTGCTGAACAGAAGAGAGAAAATCAGCATTGATTTTTTTCAAATTGTATCTCCTCTGACAACAGTTTTTTCGAGTTGACAATCTCATGTGCTGAAGGGTTAACGAACTACTTGTGTCAACATTGTCTTTGTGTGATTTACCTGACGATGATCCAGACGATTGTTGCGGTAATTTTGTCTTACCCACTGCTCTTTTGATCGATGACGAAGAGGTTTCCTGCTTTCTCAGTGTCTGTTGTTCCTTCGTTGACTTATAGGACGAAAATGTTGCTCCAGTATAGGCAATGAGCGCAGCGATCTTTGTCGAACAATCGAACACTTTTCGCACCGATAACCCGCTGCATTTAATTTTAAGAAATGAACGTCTGTCACGGAAATGTTGACGCAGGAACAGTGAAATATAAAATTGCAGTCAGTACCCGAGATACCTTCAGTATCCCTGAGCTCAATTTTATGATTGCACACTATACAACTCATATTAAGCAATATACTACTACCCCACTGATTATCACAACGACAGGTTGGAATTGATGACAAAACCCTACTTCCTGAGAGAAGATGGATTTTCCATAAATTACGAGAAAAACGTTATTAATGGTAAACTCGGTGTGATACTAATGAGATATATTAGTGAAGAAACAATGGTGAAAGGATGGTCTGAAGTGTTTCGAATCGTAGTAGTAGATCCATCTTTAAACGAAGACATTGTTGCATAGTTTCTGTTGTAAATGCAACAGATTTTGATATAAAGAATATAAAAGTAAAAGAGGTTAACCTGGCGGATTATATAGTTTTGAATAATAGATCGCGAGTAGTTTTAGGAAACATAAGAACGGAACATTTAGGTAAAGAAGAAAAAGATAGTTTGAGTGATATTGTGCAGAAAAATAGTGACATTTTTTATATTGAAAATGAAAAACTTTCCAAAACCCTCGCAATTAAACATATGATCCGAACACTGAACTTTTCAGCACCCATCTTCACGAAGACTTATAGGTACCCTAAGATCCATGATGAAGAGGTTCGCAAACAAATTAGTACACTAGACGGTATAATCTCTTTGTCACTTTGCAGCTCTCCGCTTTGGAGGTCAGAGAAAAAGTCTTGTTTAAAAAATGCTCCCGCATGTTTTCAGCGACTCTTGAATGCGTTACTATCAGGTTTACAAGTCCATCGTTTTTTGGACAAAATCTAAAAGAGCATAACGAGAAATTGATAGAAATATATGAGCAACTTCGCAAGGCAAATCTTAACCTGCAATTTCGGCCATATATTTGCTGGAAGAAATTCACTATACAGACGGATCACAGATCATCAAGGTCAAGGACATAGAAAGTCGTCTTGTTAGATGACGTCTCAAGCTCTAAGAGTTTGACAAAGTTCTTTTCGGCGTAATTGAAATGATGACACAGAGTATTACTATAAGGCAGTCAAAACTAATAGTGATAATGAACAACGTATTGAAAACTTCGAACAATTATGAAAAATAAGATCGTTTTCGTCTCGTTTGTAAAGTAAAGTGAGAGTAAATATTTTCTGAAATCCAACCATGTTTTGCGTGTGCATTTGCTATTGAATACATTGAGAACTTTTCATAATTTATCGTTAATTTGCTTATTCGGTAATTTCGGTTCGTATTAAATCAAATCAAAAGTGAATTATTGAAACCATCGGCTATAAAATTTCTGAGGGTAATACCAGTAAAAATCCCACTGAAACACTGGCCGTCGTCAGGCCAGTATATTTGTTGTATAGCATCAGGCATAACACTAGTCGCGGTGTGTAAAAAGGGACAAATCATTTTTTTATCAAATGTCGAAAATGACAAATATTAATATGGAAGGGAAAATGATTAAGGGATGGATTTCTTTGCCGAATAAATCATTAAACTAAAGTTTAAACCAGAAGTATAGTTTAAAGTTGCACTGTGAAACTGGGCATAAGCAATGCATGTTATATTATGGTCCATGCAGGTGTCCTGATTATAGAGTTAAATTCGTATGAAAAATAGCAGGGAGTGCAAGATGTGAGGTCCGAATAGAAGGTTGTTCCATTACAGTGGCAGCACAGGACCGAATGAATTTAGGTGCAATTGGTTTAGTTCGAGCAAAATGTTGGAACTGGGATGCAGTAGTAAATCTCAATTGTCTCAAAATGTGTCATTTTTCCCCTTGAAATCAAATTCAAAACATTCATTTTATTTCGAGCACTCATTTCACAATTTGAAAATCGAAACGAATGCTAATATTTGTTTCCTGGGAGAGTACTTTACTCATTGAAACACCTGAATATGGTACTCCTACAAAATGGGTATTCAAAAACTAGTATTCATAAAACCAAAGTACACAACATAGAGTACACCGAGTATTTTGCTTTTTTATGAAAGCGATGGAAACAAAATTGCTTAGTAAGTTAAAATGATATTATAGGAAAATAATAAGCTTGAGAGAGATTTTGAATGGTGGTGAGCAGGTTTTAGAAAACATACACTTTGTACTTTCGTGGGTAAATGCACACTCTGCTTCTATAATTTCTTAACTCGAATTTTTCTCTAAGACGAAATATAATCGTGGTTGCATTTTTCATAAATTTGTTGCTCCTTATTTCTGAAGTACTCGAACATAACTCGGATTTTTCTAGGAATTTACTCTCTGAAATGTTTTCAAACAAAAACTGGAAATGCCAACGATCATCGTCCCAAACCCCATGTTGCCAAGGCAACATATATCCAGAAAAATTAAATTCACATACCCATCAAATTGTGCGAAATGCCGACGGCAAAACAAAAATAAGCAACAAAATGGGAGCGCATAAAACATGATACTCAAGTAATCGCAACAATGATCGATTGTGGGTGTCAATAACGAAGTATGCTGTGCGATGTCTTTGTTTTGTATGTGTGCGAACTTCAGGGAATGGCCATCGCACGGAAGATCTGTAGAAGTGCAGGGCAGAGCGACAACATAAGCAGACTGCGATAATACTCCTATGGGTCAACGAACTGCAGCGGAGTCCACGCCAAATCAGTAGTCAGTGGTTTCCTCAACCAATTTTTATTATACAGACTTCTTCTTAAGACTTAAGTCTTCTTAAATCCCCAAATCACTTCTTTTCCTTTTTTTAACTAGTTCTAGAGTGACCCCCCGAATCATTTCTTTTCTTTTCTTTCTGGTAAGTGTGACCACACAAGACATTTTTTTCCTTTTGTGCGTGACCGCCTATTGTTTTTTTTTTTTTTTATTTCGCGGCATTGGACCGCGGACGTACAATCCGATAACTTTGGCGAATATCCTTACGTCAATGCATGAGCCGGATGTTAATGATTGTAAGGATTCAGACAAGGATACTTAAAACGTTCAAAAATAAAATTAAAAACCTACCATAAAGTATTGATGGGGAAAAACGCGCGCGTTTGGTGTTTCTATACAATAACGTACAAAGACAAGTTTATTTGCGAGTGGTTTGCAAATAAACTCAGTGTGGCAAGTGGAGAGAAGTAGTGGGTGGTGATGGACAGAAGTGGGTGCATAACAGCACAAACATTAAAAGTGGTGGCGTCGGTCTCGAAAGGAATTATCTGGAAGTGCATCGTGTGAACAACTCATAAAACCAGGTGGGTACCTTTAAATATAGCACTTTTAATTTAAAATATAAAAACCTCAATAAATCGTATCGTTCGGCGGCTTATTTGATATATTTACTTTGGCAGAGCAAGAGTAAAATGGCAATTCAGATAGAAGATCTTTCCGATGATTACGCTGCGTATGAAGCGCTCATCATCTCTCAAAAAAGAATCTCTGAATATAACTGAAACGCGGTTGTCTAATTTAGAGAAATCCTTTGCAGACGGAAGAGCGCTTCATTAGAAGATTATTGAGGCACCGATGGAAGAATCAAAGGTGAAGTATATGGAAGCTAGTATATGGAACTATTATTCGAAAGGATAACCAATTGCAACTATTATTCGGACAACTTAAACTGCCACATGAATCATCTGAAGACCTCAAACTCACGAAACAGAAACATTTAAGTGTTAGTAAATTTAAGTGTTCTATTTGCCATCGAAAAAATCACTCGCGCATGGCAATGAATTCATGTCGACACCACAACCAAGCCAAGGAGCTTTCTCTGGCATAGACATATCCCGATTAGCACCGACCCTTTAACGCGCCGTTACCCGAAACCAACCAAGTTCCCGTTCCGGTTATGGAATCCATCAAGGTTCCATCACCCACTGGCCAACCGTTTCTGTTGTGAGAGTTGTTAGATCCTGGCTCCGAAGCCTCCTTCATAAAGGAGGTTGCTGTTCATCTTCTAAATTTGAAAAGGGAAAGGAACTTCGTTAACGATGGTTTTAAACTAAAGCTTAGTACTTTGGTTCTAACCAAGCTTACGACAGTCCTCCCCACACATAAGATACAACAAAAAAAAAAAAAAAAAAAAATGAGATCACATCATATATACAAGAACATCGAGCTGGCTGATCCAAGGTTTAACAAACTCGGCAAGATCGATGTCTTACTGGGCATTAACATTTATTCATCCATTATCATTAAAGGGATAATAAATTGAGAACCGGGCACTCGTATGGTTCAAAGGACGGGACTAGGTTGGATGCAGCAGCCAATGACACGTAACGTCACCTTCTCATTAAAACTGAGAATCAAACCTTGGATAACTTGCCTGGATTCATTTCCGAATCACAAAATGACTACAGAACGAAGCATTTTGTCCGATGTGGCACGCGTGTAGGATCCAATGGGTTGGATTGCACCGGTCCTGACCGTCGGAAAATTACTAATGCAACGTTCGCCGTAAATAGGTTCGCAGAGATTTAAGAGCTCACGGACTCTAGATGCTGGAATTAGGTTCCATCCAAGGATAACCCCCAGACGTTGTCCACCCATGGTGGCATGGACCAGACTTCATCCAGTTTTGATAAAACCCTTCATCTCTCCACCGAAGTCAAACCTACGGAAATGATAATAATAATAAAAAATATAAAAATATAAGTTGACCGCATTTAGGTACCCGATATCTAACATTTTCAGCTCTGCGTTTCCGCAGAGTACGCACTTGAGCTGACTTTTGTATGTTGCTCCCTCTTGCCACAGAGGACAATTTCCCGCATTGTGGTCCTCACCGCATTTTACGCATCGAGGTTTCATTTGGCAGTTCGACGCGGGGTGCCAGAACCTTTGGCAGCTATAGCATTGTGCAATACCATCGCGCCTAATTATACTTTCGGATTTTGCAAGGACAGTAATCTAACTTGGTAATTTTGTTTAGAATGTTCGCTTTGCTTGTGGGCGACAGCTGAACTATTGTATATAAAAGGGCAATTTTCGCCCCTCTGTCCTTGCCTTTACGGTAGAGAAAGGCTTGACCCCGACGAACTCGACACAATCGCACTGCTCCTTGAGCAGTTGGAAGCCGTTCCCCGCTTAGAGCTGCCAGGAAAGCTTCAACAATCAACAAAATGACTGGCGTTTTTCTCCTTTTAGGGTGAAGGAGAAGAACTACAGCATCGAGATCTCTAGAACTCCTTCAACCTTGATCCACCGTGTTGCAGTGGATTGAATATTTGTCGGTACTTTCATTTTTATTTATAATAAAATTACCTGCACCTATGGCCCGCTTGCATTCTATAGCTGCATACTTTTTGCTTCTGCTGTTGCTGATGTGCTGGTGGCTGCTGTTGTTGTTGCGCTGCTGTCTTATTTAGCTTCAACTTATTTTGTGTTGCGTGGCACTCCTTTTTGATGGTTTAGTTGCTGGCATTTTATGTTGCTGAGCACCTGCCTGCATTTGTTGCTGCTCTGCTGGCTGCGGTTGTTGCTGATCTGCATGTTACAGCCGTTGTGCTGTGGGCTTTTGTTGTTGTGTTTGCCCTGCTTATTGGCTTTTCATCGCCGTCTGCTGTTGGGCCATTGTCTCCTTCTCTTTCTTTTGCCTTGCGAGAGTCTGAGATCTCAGCTCTCTTACTTCATGGAGGAGTTGTTGCATTCTCTCTCCCATATCATCAATTTTATTTTCTTTGAATTGAACTATTCGCTCCAATTCGTCTTCAGTATCGGAGGGCAGAGAACCAAAACTGTTACTGCTGACAGCGAACAGCCCTTCCCCTCCATCAGAGACGTATTGTACCGTCTCTTCCCCTTCTTCACCAGACTCAGCTGCTGATGTACTCGATGCGGCCTCACTCTGTTCTTCCCCCCCATCATCCTTGCATATTTTATGTTGCTGGCTTTTGTTGATGTTGTGAGGCACCCTTTTTTGGTGGTTTGGCTGGTGGCATTTTATGTTGCTGTTGCGTTGCGTGTTACTGCTTCTTCTAAGCCGTTGGCCGCTGTTGCGCTGTGGGCTTTAGTTGTTGTTTTTTTTGCCCTGCTTTTTGACTTTTCATCGCCGGCTGCTGTTGGGACATTGTCTCCTTCTCTTTCTTTCGCCATGCGAGAGTCAGAGATCGTAGCTCTCTTACTGCATGGAGGAGTTGCTGCAATTTTATTTTCCTTGCATTGAACTATTCGCTCCAATTCGTTTTAGTATGAGAGGCAGCTGATTAATAATTAAGTTTATAATAATTTAATTTCACTCGCGAACTTTTACTGCACTGATCCGTTCAGTGGTCTGTTTTTTTTTTTTATAAATTCATTTTTATTTTTTACTTCATAAAATACTTAAATACTAGACAAAAATGCTTAAAACTAGTTTAACGAACAATGCTAGATGTAACTTACTGGCCCTCGGCGGGCGCTCTAAGCTAAACTTAAACTTATGCTATGTCTTTCGACCTAAACTTACAACGGATATATTTAAACGAAACATGAATATTGAATCAAACATTTTAAATTAAGAAAATTGGGAAAAAAAAAAACTTAATTACAGAACTGTTTTCTTAAAACTTATATGCTTATATATAAACTACCTTATATATAAACTACCTTAAAATAACTTAGGCTACCTTATGCTAAACTTACATACATATATACATGTATGTATGATTATATACACACATATATATATCTATGTACTTAATATATATACATGGGTATACACAGAGGTACAAACAGGTGTACACATGTGTATACCAATCTTTTTTTTTTTTTTTTTTTTGTTTTAAATTGTTTTTTTTTTTTGTTTTTTATTTTTTTTTTTTTTTTTTTTTTTTTTTTTTTTTTTTTTTTTTCTATTTTCTATTTACAACTTACATCTACCTTAACACTAACACTACCCTAATGTGTGTAAGTCGGTCATAGGATGCTGCGGATAGACATACATATAGACAGCATACATCTAATCCACTGCAAGACAGAGACCGAATACTCCCTCATTCGGGGATACGGACTACCCTATTTACCCCGGGTCTAAAGGGTTCAACGATGGAGTTCCCTCTCTCCCCAGCCACCAAAACTTTCGATGTTGCATAGAAACATCCCGTACATCCCGTCTCGAAACCGACGTGCAATTCAGTGGTCTGTTAACGACTTGTGGAAGACATCATGCATGAAGAAAAATGCAACATGCATCAAGAAAAATTAAATTCACATACCAGTCGGCAGTTCATCAAAACGTGCCAAATGCCGACGGCAAGAAAAAATAAGCAACAAAATGGGAGCACATAAACCGTGACACCCAAGTAATTGCAACAATGATCGATTGTGGGTGTCAATAACGAAGTATGCTGTGCAATGTTTTGTTTCCTCCCTCAATGCGATTTTTGAATTTTGTATGTGTGTGAACTTCAGGGAATGGTCATCGGACAGAAGATCTGGAGAAGTGCAGGGCAGGGCAACAGATGTAGTTTTTTGCATTGACAGAATGCAATAAATGAATACGCCAATGAGTCAACCAACTGCATCGGAGTCCACGTCTGAATCAACTCTAGTCAGAGGTTTCCTCAACCAATTTTTATGAAACAGACTTTTCTTAAACCACAAGCCGAGACAAGCAGTTAATAAAGCAATAGAGATTTATTTCCTAAATCAAAAATCACTTCTTTTCTTTTTGTTGACTAGTTCTAGTAATGTTCCGTCACACACCACCTGTGACAAAACACCACAATCGCTAGGTTTTTAGTTATAAAGACTTGTGGCGGCCGTGGCGTTGTGGGTTGGTGCGTCGACGCACTTGAGCCTACCCTGACTAGGTTCGTTTCATAGTCCGAGCAAAATAATTTCCACGGCTCCACTCCTCTCCAATGTTCAAAGAGTATAACTGCGTCGACATAAAACTGCGGATTCATTCCACACTAATTGAAAACTAATCGAGGTATGAACAAACTTGTATCACGAAGTACAATGAATATTGTATTCTTATTTTAAGAATATATGTAAGTATATGTGAGAACAGTAAATATTAAAAAAGTAAAAATGTATCAAGAAGTACAATAAATTTTGTGTAATTATGTTAAGAATATATGTACATATTTAAGAACGGTCAATATTAAAAAAATAAACAATTTACCTAGTTTTCTTGTTTAAATGTAATACCGAGGAGTACAACTTTTTCAGTACATCGAGCTCTTCTTTTTGTTTGCTAAGATTTATTTTTAGCAACGCCTGCAAAGACTGCTGTGTTTCCAGGAATTTATCTACCACTTGTTTAATTTCAATTAAATATTGATGAAAGTCTTGATGCTTCATATCTATATCATCATCGTGGTTATTATTATTGTATTCTGAAGTTGTTTCGCCTTCATTACTAACAATGTTATCTTGGCCTGCCAAATTTGCGCCAAGTTCTATACGAAAATAATGTTAAATTCAAATGTACAATTAAAAATAAATGTTCTTACCTGGAGATAATATCATTATAACAGCTTGTACTGCCTTTTTGACAAGATTGTCCAAAGCGAACATCCAATGAGGCTTTATACAATGTAGTCGAAGAACTGTAATAACTGCTTCCTGAAAGGTATATAATGCCAAATGCAAGTGGTCAATGGCGGTCGTATCAAAGTCCAGATTTTTTTTCAATTTGCTTATGCATTGGTCAAGAGTTTCTTTATTTTGATCAATTATAAATTGCCTAAGACCTCTTATCATTGCACATAAATCATTTCGTTTTAATGCTAATTTGTTCTTATTATCTGTTTCCAAATTATCCATCCATATATCACAAATTTTGTTTTCATCATTTGAGAGAACTTTGAAAAGAGTTGTCCTTCTCTGCGAATCTTTCTTAAGTAAATAAAAACCGTCCGCCTCGCTTGTGTCAGATAAATTTGATTTCGACAAACTGCATAAAATATTTGTATCTGAATTTCTTCTATCCTGGTTAAGCGGTTGATCTTCAGTAACAATGCTCGAAGAAAGGCAACTGTAAAATGAAAAAAGTTGTTGAATATAATATAGTGGTTTACCAAGAGCAAAAACATTATCAGTTATAACGAAGTTAGGTTCAAACGAAACAGCGTATGAACTGTCTCCATTCTTCTCTAAGATTTTATTTACACTAACTCATTCTGTGAAAGAAATCCAATCGATTTTATCTCCTGACATTGACTTTATCTCATTATGAATATGTCAGTGATTGTGGAATTGGTTCGAACATCTTACGTTAATCAAGTTTCTCTTACCACCACACCACAAATATACCCAATAATATAAAAACGTGTTCGGCCTTGGTTTACCAGAGTAAAAATAATCTACATATATATTTATATGGTTATCTAGATCAGTCGTTCACGCACCGTTAAACAGTGCACAAGTGTTTCGAATTCGTGAATCCAAGCAATTAAAATTAATTAGTCAATAGAAGTAGTGCAACTAACTCGAGGTTCCGCAACAAGATCGTAGCCGAGTGTGGAGGCCAACACTCGATAATTGCACTGGCAAAGTATGGATGAGAACGGGCAGTCCAGGCACGTTGAAGAGTAGGAGTAAAAACAGACCTCCATCAGATTGAAGCGACACAACAATTAGACGTCACCGGAGGATGATGATGGGTGCGTCTGATGGGAGAGATGGCCGATTCGCATAAACAGCTTTGAATCGATACCCTCCGATACAGAAGCAGAAGTGGAGGCAATACTCTGCTCTAAGCAAACGAAAATCTCCAATCTGAGGGAGGTGGCCGACAAACTCCTTCAAGAGATCAGAGAGCTTCGGAGAAGATCCCTCGAAAAGAGAAGAATGGAGAAAAGCAGTCATACAACTCAGACAGCGGCGACAATAGTTGCCAGAACTGAGTCAGCTTCAAAAGCATCCGCAGCAACAAAAACAGCAAGCAGCAATAAATCAGAAAGCAGTCCAGCAAGCAACATCGCAACAACAGAAGCAGCAGTAAAATGCAGTACACCAGTAATAACCACAGCAAACAAAAAAGAAAATGTACCACCGAATGTAGGACGGCCATAGGTAATGGTAACTTTCTAATTAAACAAAATAAAGGTTTCGAGAAACACTTCATCTGATGCAAGGCAGTAGGCCATTATAACAAAATTAAGAAGTGTTTAAAGAGTTCTTCTCCCTTACGCCAAAAGGAGAAAAGACAATAGTCGAAATTGTTAAAGATCTCCGCACCGCTCGAAGCGGAAATCCTCCAACTGCTCAAAGAACATTTGTTTGGCGGTCCCGAGTAAATCGGGACAAGCTCTTCACCACAGCAAAGGCAAAAAGAGAGGGCGGAAATTACCGTTCTTCATTGTACAGCTGTCACCCAACAGCAAAATAGACAAGGGAAACGATATGGTTAGATTATTTGACGAACATTGCGTCTGAGAAAACATAAGGATCGACGGGGCCAAAGGTTTGCTCACGCCGCGTCGAATGCATCGAGGCTGCATGAAGTGCTGACGTCAGCATCGAACAACGATCAGGGTTGTCCTAAGTTTCAGGAGCGGAAAGAAAAAATGGTTCTGCAGAAGCAGCATCCAGTGAAAAATCCACTCGGAGCAGCCAGAGTCGGGTATCACACCTCAATTGAATTTCGCGTCTGGCCAGATAGGCACGGAATAGCAGCATCGACTGAAGGTAGTGTCGCAAGTCTTAGTGCCAACGGCACACGAACCAGCACCCGAATGGAAAGCTTCCATTGAACGACATATGGCTCAGTTAGAGGAGTAGCCCCAGCACATCAAAAGTCCTAATGGCGGAATTTTTAAGATCCTTGCGGTGGATGTAAATATAAATTCATTGATATGGATTCCACGAAAAACGAGCTCTATAAGCGAAACCAAGCTAACTCACAGTAATGACGTTATTAGAAGAGACCGACCTAATTCCAGGTGGAGGCGGTGTTGCAATCCTCATTAAAAACATAAGACACAATGTAGTGTATAGTAGTTAAGTACGAAGGTTTCAAAGAGTTGGACGCCTGCATCGTGTGCATTTCTCTCCGCAGTGGAAGGAGGTTGTATGTGGTCTCGCTCTACTCCTCCGGCAACCCTAGTCGCAGAAGAACTATATCAGAGCGCGATTCATTCTTTCGATGTCTAAGGTTGGACTCGGATGAGAACTATTTCATTTTGGCCAGCGACTTAAATGCCCGACGTGGATACTTTGGAAACATAATTTCCAATTACAGAGGGGGCCAGCTTTATAACTGGTTTTGCGTGCACAGCGTCGAGCAAAAACTTGATTTGAAAGCAACAGAGATCTCGTCCTACCCCAGAAGCGGCTCTTATCTGGATCTCCTGCTGTTTGACGTAAGACTGCAGCTGACAGACACAGACTCACAAACGATAAACAAACTCAGCGCCGAAATCAAGATCCCAAGCGATATTGCGGAATTAGGAAAGCAACAGAGATCTCGTCCTACCCCAAAAGCGGCTCTTATCTGGATCTCCTGCTGTTTGACGTAAGACTGCAGCTGACAGACACAGACTCACAAACGATAAACAAACTCAGCGCCGAAATCAAGATCCCAAACAATATTGCGGAATTTGGAGAGTTTGTTGAAACGTATCTCCACAATTACAGTAGAGCACGTTGGACCCACTTCTCCAGACAAATGGGAAAAGAACTCTCTTCGAATGAGCTCCTCATACCGTCGATTAGAAACTTGTCAAACGAAGAGATTGACATATTTAATCCAATTGGATTGTACAATAAAACGAACGATGAACAATACTATACCTCGGTATTCACACATAACAATGAAAACCTGTACCGCTATGCGACAATCGACGCACTCCACCAATAAAACGTAGACTCCTGTCAAGATTAAAAACCTTGTACGGACGATTTACTGACAGACGAAGCGGGGAAGTTAGGAGAAATCGCTCATTAAGAACATACAAACCTACAGAACTACAGACTTTCTGTTAACTTGATCCTGTTAACAGATCGAGCATGTTCCCTCAGATAAATAAATTCTTTCGTAGGTATAATCAAAAGCAATCTTCTGTGTCTTAAGCTCCCCACAACGACCGACAACGAACAAATGCTGACTACAGCAGGTATTAATCCAGATAACGCCGTACTCGATGAAATTGTTTATGGTCGAAGATCCGCTAGATAAAGTGGAAGTACTTGTCGCGGTCTTTCAGGACGTGTACAAGGTGAACGAGAGTGTTCGCCCGAACCACAACCTAGCGATCTAAGAACATTGGCTTTGTTGTGTTCAATGATGATAAAATGGCCGACGAAGGGGTTCATCCCTCGTTCATATCGAAGATTGAGCTCCAAGGCTTTTCGAATCATTAAAGAAGAAAAAGCCAGTTGGACATTCGAACATTGTGCTAAAACACCTCCCCCAGAAATGCTTAATATGTACACAACAATGCATTGCATAAAGCACATTATCCGGAGCATTGGAGAACTGCGAGTTCTTGCAACCTCCGGTCAATTAGTCTCCTTCCGAACATCAGTAAGGTAAGGTATTCGAGAATGTGAAAAGAGCTCGGAGCAACTGGACTAAGGACTAAAATATAATTCCGGATAACCAATTCGGTTTCAAAACGGGGCATGGCAACATTCATGCCGCGTCAAAACTTGTGTCTGGTATACAATGGAACTAGAGCCAGAAACAATGTACGGGTACTGGAGAAGGCCTTTGACACCGTTTAGTTAGAAGGTATTTTTTACAAGCTCAATCGGCAAGACAATAATAAACCACTGCTGTACATACTGTGGCAACGTGACTTCCAAAGGTATATTTCAAGTCAAAAATGGTGTCCAAACGTTAATTCGCCGATCCTGCTCAAGTTCGGGACATCACTACGGGATTGCAATGACTGGAAGTTGAATATCAACTTTTAGAAGTCGGAAATCATTCTGTTTAGGACGCCTGCATTTTGCAGCTCATCTTGGAAACGGTCAACGCGTATATTTTAACGAAGAAAGTATTTTCCAAAGAGCACTTGAGCCACCAAAAACTACACTAACTGAATTATTCAAATTAAAAATGGGAGCCACGTAAACAGGGGATACCAAATCCTTCTATCGCAGGCATAGTCAAGCTCAAAAATTTGGGAAGAATTTACACAGTTCATTTAAAACATTGTGAATGTTTTTTTTTTTTGCATTTGTTATGTTCCCGTACCAACTTTTTTTTAATGGTCAAGTGTTCAATACGTCTCATGTTGCATGTAGCGAGTTGCAATTGCTGGAAGATGACAATCATTTCGGCCTAACACTTGTCGATGTAGCGATGACAACATGTTATCCAACACAATCATCGACGTAGTGCAAAAATGTAAAAAATATATGACTGAAGATATATTACACCGAGTTAAACAAACAAACCAATGTCCAAATGTAAGATTCACACGAGAGATGTATAACAAAGTATTGGTGTGAATCGATGTTTTATTTATCTCAATTTCAAATTTGCTACTTAGTCATTACGGTATGCCATCCTGGGCCCGACCCACCATATGCGCAGGATGTGGTTTATAAATGAGTAATTTGCTTTCCTTTTTTTCTATGAAACTTGAGTTAAGGAAGATTTTTAACTTAGCGGCTGCTCCGGTAGCATTACTGAGTTTCGACCTTGCATGATGATTCATCTTTATGAGTTCTTCAGAGGATTCTGAATACATTCAATTGATAAACGAAGGTTTCTACTCTCCATGAAAGCCAGGTAATGATTCTCCCCGAAGCATTTTAAAGCACGTCATTTCGCATTTCTTAAAACTGCATTCTCACCTGCAAATGTAAGGGATGACCGAATTTAGATGGGATGGCTTTGTAGACAGATACTGACAGATAAAAGTTGAAGAGGTGTGGTCCAAGAATTGATCCCTGCGGAACTTCCTCTAGAACCGGAATCAACCTTGAATTTTGATTTACGGAGAAATTCTTAATATGTTTCCTGAAAGAGAACGGTCTGGAACTTAATATGGGGAGGAGTCGCATCGCATATGCCGAAAAGGATTGTCTTGGTTATTGTATTAGTGAGAAAGGAATATTTTAGGATGATACACCTTTCTCAAAGACAAAGAGTTAGATGCCAGTTCACATGGTTTTAAAGCAGGGCTTATGCAGAACTACTACTGAGGATTCGAAAGTGATTAGTTGCGAATTTGAGACATTGGCCGTTGTTCATACTTTAGAACGCTTTCCAACTTTTCTCGACCGATTGCGTGACAAAGTGGGCTCTAGTATTTGAGAATTACAAATTATCATGTACAACATCGTAAAGGGGAACAAATGGCTCATGTTGATGACCTAAGGCGCGTTCCGATGGTACCGGCTGACACAGTCGGAGAGTCAGACCAGAGTGCCCAGACAGATATATACGTTCCTTACGGGAACAGCCGGAAACGGGAAACATTTCAGGATAATTCCTTGAAGATGGCTTCGTTTTTTGTTTTGGGTAGCAACAAAATCACCAGATGTACGTTCCTCAGTAACTGGAGGAGAATATTATACGAGAAGTGTGGACACATAAGTATTGACAAGTCAGCAAGTCAAATCCTGAAATATAAGTTAATACCTAATGAAAAAATAAACGTGGACAAACTTCAAAAACTATCTTCAGACAGCATCTTCAAACAAGGAAGTTACCACATATCAGATCCTACCTCCGATTCTTCTGACAATCGCATCTGACAATTAAAGATGTAAAATTAGATTTAGAATATTTAAGAAATTAAATAAGTTTTCAGTAATTACTCAAATTTCAGTCATTTCAGTTGTTATCGTATTTGTGATCATTGTAATTTAAACCATTCTTATGTATAGACGTAGGGCAAAACCATTGAAGATAGAATTACCAACATCAAATTCAGAGGCAAACGAATTATCACCACAACCCCTCAAGATGAACTTTTAACAAACGAGACATGGACTTCAGGAGGGAGGAGTTAGCACATACTGTGAAGCGCTAAGTGCAAATTCAGGACACGCCCCGATACAGTAATGCAAACTCAGCAAACGCGCCGGGTACCTGTTGCACACGACATCGAATGCGGATCGCATATCCGTCCATGCTGCTTGCTGATGAATAAATAGTACTAGAAACAACATTTATATTTAGATTTAAGCGTGCAGTACGCAGAGACGCTGTTGAAATAAATATTTTTTTATAAAGATAAACGTAAGTGGTTATAACTGTGCTTATGCAGAAACATTTTGATAATTTCCGTTCAGAAGCATTCTTTTCAACTAAGCCACTACTGAGGATACGAAAGTTATTAGTTGGGAATTAGAGACTTTGATCGTTATTCATGCTTAAAACGCTTTCCAACTTTTCTCGAACGATTGCTTGACAAATATTTCAGGATACGTCCTTGAAGATTTCTTCGTTTTATGTTTTGGGCAGCAACAAAATCACCAGATGTACGTTCCTCAGTAACTGGAGGAAAAAAAAATATATATATATATATTATACGAGAAGTGTGGACATATAAGTATTTTCAAGTCAGCAAGTCAAATCCTGAAATATAAGTTAATTCCTAATGTGAAGAGGAAGTTAAATCGTTCTTTACGGAATTGACTTAAGTGCATTTCTCATGGTGCTCTTCATTCAAATCATAATTTTGAGGTTTAGCTATTCACGGACGTTGGATACCCAAGAAATTTGTTGTCTTTCTACTGTTCTTCTGCCTTCGCCTTTCCTTATAGAATGAGTTGCAGTAACTTATATTTTTCATTCCCGAGGATGTAACCAAGGTATTCTTTTTTTCTCTTTTTTATTGTGAAGGGGAAGTTCCATTTTAATCCTGTCAACCCAGGGGATATGCAGTATTCTTTTATGTATGTGTTTATGTGTATTTATTGAGATTTTATTTTCGATAAATTTACATAAATCGTTTAAATCATACAAAAGATCCATCATCATCAGCATCTTCTCCTGACAGGCATGCTCCACTAAAGGGGTCGAGGGTCGAGAGATCTCCAGGCAACTCGATCCTCCCCCATCGACTCTAACTCATCAGGAGTTATGACCACCTCGTACTGGGTCTGCCAAATTTCATGACCATAGATGAAAGTTGGAATAAATACTGAGTTGAAAACTGCTAACTTGGCTTTGAGAATAAGCTCGGCTTTCCTGATTACGGATCTACAAAATTGACATATCCTATAAGTAATCTCAGCAACACTCCTTATATCACTCGTAAAAAAGCCGCCGAGATAATAGCAATACAGATTACAGAGTTACAGTAATTATTCTGCTCAATCCGCTTCAAACAACAATCATTTTCTGAGAACCGGATCTCAGCGACTATAGCCTGAATGCCAATTGCTTCCCCAAACTCGCCTAAATCATTACCTCTAATTCCAGTCTCTGTCCCTAGTAGCTGGTACAGCACTTATTCCATAGAGTTCTTCGTCATTTCTTCAAATCTCCCTTCCAACAACAATATAGCATGCCTGACACCAGGCCATGGTGTAGTAGTTTGTCACTTAGCACTTGTTTTGTTCACCTATATGAACAATGCGAATGAATGGAGAAAGGTAAAGGCGGTTTGTTATCGTTAAATAGAGATAGTTGATGACTTTACCACAAAATGGAATATAATAAAGGCGGTCTATCTCAGGCAACTAATTCAGTACGTAGGTTGCCGTTGAATATGCAAACTAATGGACCTCAAACTTGCCGATATTCCACGCTCAACGCCAATCGACAAACTTAAAGCACGGAAATACGTCAACTTTTAAACTAGAATCGAATTGCAGATCAGGAGGATTTTTTTTTACAAACAATTGCTCGAAATTGGTGATAGTTAAATTCCCGTTGATACATCGTCTGGATACGTAACATTCCCTGACAATTTTTGTCACTTTACTGAATTAAAGACCGAATGGTGATGGTGCTGTTCCCAAACGAAATTTTTACGTTTAAGAAGACATAGCTGGTGATACAGGTTTTCCCATAGACAAAAGATTCCCTTCTATCCAGCATTTTGCAGCTCATCTTGAAAAGGGTCAATACGTATATTTTAACGAAGAAAGTATTTTCCAAAGAGCACTTGAGCCACCAAAAACTACACTAACTGAATTATTCAAATGAAAAATGGGAGCCACGTAAACAGGGGAAACCAAATCCTTCTATCGCAGGCATAGTCAAGCTCAAAACTTTGGGAAGAATTTGCACAGTTCGTTTAAAACATTGTGAATGTTTTTTTTTGCATTTGTTATGTTCCCGCACCAACTTTTTTTTAATGGTCCAGTGTTCAATATATCTCATGTTGCATGTAGCGAGTTGCAATTGCTGGAAGATGACAATCATTTCGGCCTGACACTTGTCGATGCAGCGATGACAACATGTTATCCAACACAATCATCCACGTAATGCAAAAATGTAAAAAATATATGACTGAAGATATATTACACCGAGTTAAACAAACAAACCAATGTCCAAATGTAAGATTCACACGAAAGATGTATTTCAAATTTGCTACTTAGTCATTACGGTATGCCATCCTGTGCCCGACCCACCATATACGCAGGATGTGGTTTATAAATGTGTAATTTGCTTTCCTTTTTTTCTATGAAACTTGAGTTAAGGAAGATTTTTAACTTAGCGGGTGCTCCGGTAGCATTACTAAGTTTTCATCTGTATGAGTTCTTCAGAGGATTCTGAATACATTCAATTGATAAACGAAGGTTTCTACTCTCCATGAAAGCCAGGTAATGATTCTCCCCGAAGTATTTTAAAGCACGTCATTTCGCATTTCTTAAAACTGCATTCTCACCTGCTAAGGTAAGGGGTGACCGAATTTAGATGGGATGGCTTTGTGGTCCAAGAATTGATCCCTGCGGAACTTCCTCTAGAACCGGAATCAACCTTGAATTTTGATTTACGGAGAAATTCTTAATATGTTTCCTGAAAGAGAACGGTCTGGAACTTAATATGGGGAGGAGTCGCATCGCATATGCCGAAAAGGATTGTCTTGGTTATTGTATTAGTGAGAAAGGAATATTTTAGGATGATACACCTTTCTCAAAGACAAAGAGTTAGATGCCAGTTCACATGGTTTTAAAGCAGGGCTTATGCAGAACTACTACTGAGGATACGAAAGTTATTAGTTCGGAATCAAAGACTTTGACCGCTATTCATGCTTAAAACGCTTTCCAACTTTTCTCGAACGATTGCTTGACAAATATTTCACGATACGTCCTTGAAGATTTCTTCCGTTTTCGTTTTGGGCAGCAACAAAATCACCAGATGTATTATGAATTATCACCACAACCCCTCAAGTTGAACTTTTAACACACGAGACATGGACTTCAGGAGGGAGGAGTTAGCACATATTGTAAAGCGCTAAGTGCAAATTCAGGACACGCCCCGATACAGTAAGGCAAACTCAGCAAACGCGCCGGATACCTGTTGCACACGACATCGAATGCGGATCGCATATCCGTCCATGCTGCTTGCTGATGAATAAATAGCATTAGAAGTAACATTTGTATTTAGATTTAAGCGTGCAGTACGCAGAGACGCTGTTGAAATAAATATTTTTTTATAAAGATAAACGTAAGTGGTTATAACTGTGCTTATGCAGAAACATTTTGATAATTTCCGTTCAGAAGCATTCTTTTCAAGGAAGCCACTACTGAGGATACGAAAGTTATTAGTTGGGAATTAGAGACTTTGATCGTTATTCATGCTTAAAACGCTTTCCAACTTTTCTCGAACGATTGCTTGACAAATATTTCAGGATACGTCCTTGAAGATTTCTTCGTTTTATGTTTTGGGCAGCAACAAAATCAATAGATGTACGTTCCTCAGTAACTGGAGGAAAAAAAAATATATATATTATACGAGAAGTGTGGACATATAAGTATTGACAAGTCAGCAAGTCAAATCCTGAAATATAAGTTAATTCCTAATGTGAAGAGGAAGTTAAATCGTTCTTTACGGAATTGACTTAAGTGCATTTCTCATGGTGCTCTTCATTCAAATCATAATTTTGAGGTTTAGCTATTCACGGACGTTGGATACCCAAGAAATTTGTTGTCTTTCTACTGTTCTTCTGCCTTCGCCTTTCCTTATAGAATGAGTTGCAGTAACTTATATTTTTCATTCCCGAGGATGTAACCAAGGTATTCTTTTTTTCTCTTTTTTATTGTGAAGGGGAAGTTCCATTTTAATCCTGTCAACCCAGGGGATATGCAGTATTCTTTTATGTATGTGTTTATGTGTATTTATTGAGATTTTATTTTCGATAAATTTACATAAATCGTTTAAATCATACAAAAGATCCATCATCATCAGCATCTTCTCCTGACAGGCATGCTCCACTAAAGGGGTCGAGGGTCGAGAGATCTCCAGGCAACTCGATCCTCCCCCATCGACTCTAACTCATCAGGAGTTATGACCACCTCGTACTGGGTCTGCCAAATTTTATGACCATAGATGAAAGTTGGAATAAATACTGAGTTGAAAACTGCTAACTTGGCTTTGAGAATAAGCTCGGCTTTCCTGATTACGAATCTACAAAATTGACATATCCTATAAGTAATCTCAGCAACACTCCTTATATCACTCGTAAAAAAGCCGCCGAGATAATAGCAATACAGACTACAGAGTTACAGTAATTATTCTGCAGAACTCAATCCGCTTCAAACAACAATATTTTTCTGAGAACCGGATCTCAGCGACTATAGCCTGAATACCAATTGCTTCCCCAAACTCGCCTAAATCATTACATCTAATTCCAGTCTATGTCCCTAGTAGCTGGCACAGCACTTATTCCATAGAGTTCTTCGTCATTTCTTCAAATCTCCCTTCCAACAACAATATAGCATGCCTGACACCAGGCCATGGTGTAGTAGTTTGTCACTTAGCACTTGTTTTGTTCACCTATATGAACAATGCGAATGAATGGAGAAAGGTAAAGGCGGTTTGTTATCGTTAAATAGAGATAGTTGATGACCGGCGGTCTATCTCAGGCAACTAATTCAGTACGTAGGTTGCCGTTGAATATGCAAACTTGCCGATATTCCACGCTCAACGCCAATCGACAAACTTAAAGCACGGAAATACGTCAACTTTTAAACTAGAATCGAATTGCAGATCAGGAGGATTTTTTTTTACAAACAATTGCTCGAAATTGGTGATAGTTAAATTCCCGTTGATACATCGTCTGGATACGTAACATTCCCTGACAATTTTTGTCACTTTACTGAATTAAAGACCGAATGGTGATGGTGCTGTTCCCAAACGAAATTTTTACGTTTAAGAAGACATAGCTGGTGATACAGGTTTTCCCATAGACAAAAGATTCCCTTCTATCCAGCATTTTGCAGCTCATCTTGAAAAGGGTCAATACGTATATTTTAACGAAGAAAGTATTTTCCAAAGAGCACTTGAGCCACCAAAAACTACACAAACTGAATTATTCAAATGAAAAATGGGAGCCACGTAAACAGGGGAAACCAAATCCTTCTATCGCAGGCATAGTCAAGCTCAAAACTTTGGGAAGAATTTGCACAGTTCGTTTAAAACATTGTGAATGTTTTTTTTTTTGCATTTGTTATGTTCCCGCACCAACTTTTTTTTAATGGTCCAGTGTTCAATATATCTCATGTTGCATGTAGCGAGTTGCAATTGCTGGAAGATGACAATCATTTCGGCCTGACACTTGTCGATGCAGCGATGACAACATGTTATCCAACACAATCATCGACGTAGTGCAAAAATGTAAAAAATATATGACTGAAGATATATTACACCGAGTTAAACAAACAAACCAATGTCCAAATGTAAGATTCACACGAGAGATGTATAACAAAGTATTGGTGTGAATCGATGTTTTATTTATCTCAATTTCAAATTTGCTACTTAGTCATTACGGTATGCCATCCTGGGCCCGACCCACCATATGCGCAGGATGTGGTTTATAAATGAGTAATTTGCTTTCCTTTTTTTCTATGAAACTTGAGTTAAGGAAGATTTTTAACTTAGCGGCTGCTCCGGTAGCATTACTGAGTTTCGACCTTGCATGATGATTCATCTTTATGAGTTCTTCAGAGGATTCTGAATACTTTCAATTGATAGACGAAGGTTTCTACTCTTCATGAAAGCCAGGTAATGATTCTCCCCGAAGTATTTTAAAGCACGTCATTTCGCATTTCTTAAAACTGCATTCTCACCTGCAAATGTAAGGGGTGACCGAATTTAGATGGGATGGCTTTGTAGAATTTCTCATGGTTTTAAAGCAGGGCTTATGCAGAACTACTACTGAGGATTCGAAAGTGATTAGTTGCGAATTTGAGACATTGGCCGTTGTTCATACTTTAGAACGCTTTCCAACTTTTTCAACCGATTGCTTGACAAATCCGGTGATAAAGTGGGCTCTAGTATTTGAGAATTACAAATTATCAGGTACAACATCGTAAAGGGGAACAAATGGCTCATGTTGATGACCTAAGGCGCGTTCCGATGGTACCGGCTGACACAGTCGGAGAGTCAGACCAGAGTGCCAGATAGATATATACGTTCCTTACGGGAACAGCCGTAAACGGGAAATATTTCAGGATACGTCCTTGAAGATGGCTTCGTTTTTTGTTTTGGGCAGCAACAAAATCACCAGATGTACGTTCCTCAGTAACTGGAGGAGAATATTATACGAGAAGTGTGGACACATAAGTATTGACAAGTCAGCAAGTCAAATCCTGAAATATAAGTTAATACCTAATGAAAAACTAAACGTGGACAAACTTCAAAAACTATCTTCAGACAGCTGCAGCAGTCAACTTTCGAATGGAGTAAGTGCCAGATGCAATCAACAGCTCTGCACAAAATCAATTATCGAACCTATTAGTGACAACACGATGTTTTTAATAAATTTCGATGGCATTATGATACCAAAAACCTCAACGGAACTTTCCTCAACAACAACAAAGAGTATTCACACAAGGAAGTTACCACCTATCAGATCCTACCTCCGATTCTTCTGACAATCGCATCTGACAATTAAAGACGTAAAATGAGATTTAGAATATTTAAGAAATTAAATAAGTTTTCATTAATTACTCAAGTTTCAGTCATTTCAGTTGTTATCGTATTTGTGATCATTGTAATTGTTATAACCATTCTTATGTATAGACCTAAGGCAAAACCATTGAAGATAGAATTACCAACATCAGATTCAAAGGCAAACGAATTATCACCACAACCCCTCAAGTTGAACTTTTAACACACGAGACATGGACTTCAGGAGGGAGGAGTTAGCACATATTGTAAAGCGCTAAGTGCAAATTCAGGACACGCCCCGATACAGTAAGGCAAACTCAGCAAACGCGCCGGATACCTGTTGCACACGACATCGAATGCGGATCGCATATCCGTCCATGCTGCTTGCTGATGAATAAATAGCATTAGAAGTAACATTTGTATTTAGATTTAAGCGTGCAGTACGCAGAGACGCTGTTGAAATAAATATTTTTTTATAAAGATAAACGTAAGTGGTTATAACTGTGCTTATGCAGAAACATTTTGATAATTTCCGTTCAGAAGCATTCTTTTCAAGGAAGCCACTACTGAGGATACGAAAGTTATTAGTTGGGAATTAGAGACTTTGACCGTTATTCATGCTTAAAACGCTTTCCAACTTTTCTCGAACGATTGCTTGACAAATATTTCAGGATACGTCCTTGAAGATTTCTTCGTTTTATGTTTTGGGCAGCAACAAAATCAATAGATGTACGTTCCTCAGTAACTGGAGGAAAAAAAAAATATATATATTATACGAGAAGTGTGGACAAATAAGTATTGACAAGTCAGCAAGTCAAATCCTGAAATATAAGTTAATTCCTAATGTGAAGAGGAAGTTAAATCGTTCTTTACGGAATTGACTTAAGTGCATTTCTCATGGTGCTCTTCATTCAAATCATAATTTTGAGGTTTAGCTATTCACGGACGTTGGATACCCAAGAAATTTGTTGTCTTTCTACTGTTCTTCTGCCTTCGCCTTTCCTTATAGAATGAGTTGCAGTAACTTATATTTTTCATTCCCGAGGATGTAACCAAGGTATTCTTTTTTTCTCTTTTTTATTGTGAAGGGGAGGTTCCATTTTAATCCTGTCAACCCAGGGGATATGCAGTATTCTTTTATGTATGTGTTTATGTGTATTTATTGAGATTTTATTTTCGATAAATTTACATAAATCGTTTAAATCATACAAAAGATCCATCATCATCAGCATCTTCTCCTGACAGGCATGCTCCACTAAAGGGGTCGAGGGTCGAGAGATCTCCAGGCAACTCGATCCTCCCCCATCGACTCTAACTCATCAGGAGTTATGACCACCTCGTACTGGGTCTGCCAAATTTCATGACCATAGATGAAAGTTGGAATAAATACTGAGTTGAAAACTGCTAACTTGGCTTTGAGAATAAGCTCGGCTTTCCTGATTACGGATCTACAAAATTGACATATCCTATAAGTAATCTCAGCAACACTCCTTATATCACTCGTAAAAAAGCCGCCGAGATAATAGCAATACAGACTACAGAGTTACAGTAATTATTCTGCTCAATCCGCTTCAAACAACAATCATTTTCTGAGAACCGGATCTCAGCGACTATAGCCTGAATACCAATTGGTTCCCCAAACTCGCCTAAATCATTACCTCTAATTCCAGTCTATGTCCCTAGTAGCTGGCACAGCACTTATTCCATAGAGTTCTTCGTCATTTCTTCAAATCTCCCTTCCAACAACAATATAGCATGCCTGACACCAGGCCATGGTGTAGTAGTTTGTCACTTAGCACTTGTTTTGTTCACCTATATGAACAATGCGAATGAATGGAGAAAGGTAAAGGCGGTTTGTTATCGTTAAATAGAGATAGTTGATGACCGGCGGTCTATCTCAGGCAACTAATTCAGTACGTAGGTTGCCGTTGAATATGCAAACTTGCCGATATTCCACGCTCAACGCCAATCGACAAACTTAAAGCACGGAAATACGTCAACTTTTAAACTAGAATCGAATTGCAGATCAGGAGGATTTTTTTTACAAACAATTGCTCGAAATTGGTGATAGTTAAATTCCCGTTGATACATCGTCTGGATACGTAACATTCCCTGACAATTTTTGTCACTTTACTGAATTAAAGACCGAATGGTGATGGTGCTGTTCCCAAACGAAATTTTTACGTTTAAGAAGACATAGCTGGTGATACAGGTTTTCCCATAGACAAAAGATTCCCTTCTATCCAGCATTTTGCAGCTCATCTTGAAAACGGTCAATACGTATATTTTAACGAAGAAAGTATTTTCCAAAGAGCACTTGAGCCACCAAAAACTACACTAACTGAATTATTCAAATGAAAAATGGGAGCCACGTAAACAGGGGAAACCAAATCCTTCTATCGCAGGCATAGTCAAGCTCAAAACTTTGGAAAGAATTTGCACAGTTCGTTTAAAACATTGTGAATGTTTTTTTTTTGCATTTGTTATGTTCCCGCACCAACTTTTTTTTAATGGTCCAGTGTTCAATATATCTAATGTTGCATGTAGCGAGTTGCAATTGCTGGAAGATGACAATCATTTCGGCCTGACACTTGTCGATGCAGCGATGACAACATGTTATCCAACACAATCATCGACGTAGTGCAAAAATGTAAAAAATATATGACTGAAGATATATTACACCGAGTTAAACAAACAAACCAATGTCCAAATGTAAGATTCACACAAGAGATGTATAACAAAGTATTGGTGTGAATCGATGTTTTATTTATCTCAATTTCAAATTTGCTACTTAGTCATTACGGTATGCCATCCTGGGCCCGACCCACCATATGCGCAGGATGTAGTTTATAAATGAGTAATTTGCTTTCCTTTTTTTCTATGAAACTTGAGTTAAGGAAGATTTTTAACTTAGCGGCTGCTCCGGTAGCATTACTGAGTTTCGACCTTGCATGATGATTCATCTTTATGAGTTCCTCAGAGGATTCTGAATACTTTCAATTGATAGACGAAGGTTTCTACTCTCCATGAAAGCCAGGTAATGATTCTCCCCGAAGTATTTTAAAGCACGTCATTTCGCATTTCTTAAAACTGCATTCTCACCTGCAAATGTAAGGGGTGACCGAATTTAGATGGGATGGCTTTGTAGAATTTCTCATGGTTTTAAAGCAGGGCTTATGCAGAACTACTACTGAGGATTCGAAAGTGATTAGTTGCGAATTTGAGACATTGGCCGTTGTTCATACTTTAGAACGCTTTCCAACTTTTTCAACCGATTGCTTGACAAATCCGGTGATAAAGTGGGCTCTAGTATTTGAGAATTACAAATTATCAGGTACAACATCGTAAAGGGGAACAAATGGCTCATGTTGATGACCTAAGGCGCGTTCCGATGGTACCGGCTGACACAGTCGGAGAGTCAGACCAGAGTGCCAGATAGATATATACGTTCCTTACGGGAACAGCCGTAAAGTGGAAATATTTCAGGATACGTCCTTGAAGATGGCTTCGTTTTTTGTTTTGGGCAGCAACAAAATCACCAGATGTACGTTCCTCAGTAACTGGAGGAGAATAGTATACGAGAAGTGTGGACACATAAGTATTGACAAGTCAGCAAGTCAAATCCTGAAATATAAGTTAATACCTAATGAAAAACTAAACGTGGACAAACTTCAAAAACTATCTTCAGACAGCTGCAGCAGTCAACTTTCGAATGGAGTAAGTGCCAGATGCAATCAACAGCTCTGCACAAAATCAATTATCGAACCTATTAGTGACAACACGATGTTTTTAATAAATTTCGATGGCATTATGATACCAAAAACCTCAACGGAACTTTCCTCAACAACAACAAAGAGTATTCACACAAGGAAGTTACCACCTATCAGATCCTACCTCCGATTCTTCTGACAATCGCATCTGACAATTAAAGACGTAAAATGAGATTTAGAATATTTAAGAAATTAAATAAGTTTTCATTAATTACTCAAGTTTCAGTCATTTCAGTTGTTATCGTATTTGTGATCATTGTAATTGTTATAACCATTCTTATGTATAGACCTAAGGCAAAACCATTGAAGATAGAATTACCAACATCAGATTCAAAGGCAAACGAATTATCACCACAACCCCTCAAGTTGAACTTTTAACACACGAGACATGGACTTCAGGAGGGAGGAGTTAGCACATATTGTAAAGCGCTAAGTGCAAATTCAGGACACGCCCCGATACAGTAAGGCAAACTCAGCAAACGCGCCGGATACCTGTTGCACACGACATCGAATGCGGATCGCATATCCGTCCATGCTGCTTGCTGATGAATAAATAGCATTAGAAGTAACATTTGTATTTAGATTTAAGCGTGCAGTACGCAGAGACGCTGTTGAAATAAATATTTTTTTATAAAGATAAACGTAAGTGGTTATAACTGTGCTTATGCAGAAACATTTTGATAATTTCCGTTCAGAAGCATTCTTTTCAAGGAAGCCACTACTGAGGATACGAAAGTTATTAGTTGGGAATTAGAGACTTTGATCGTTATTCATGCTTAAAACGCTTTCCACCTTTTCTCGAACGATTGCTTGACAAATATTTCAGGATACGTCCTTGAAGATTTCTTCGTTTTATGTTTTGGGCAGCAACAAAATCAATAGATGTACGTTCCTCAGTAACTGGAGGAAAAAAAAAATATATATATTATACGAGAAGTGTGGACATATAAGTATTGACAAGTCAGCAAGTCAAATCCTGAAATATAAGTTAATTCCTAATGTGAAGAGGAAGTTAAATCGTTCTTTACGGAATTGACTTAAGTGCATTTCTCATGGTGCTCTTCATTCAAATCATAATTTTGAGGTTTAGCTATTCACGGACGTTGGATACCCAAGAAATTTGTTGTCTTTCTACTGTTCTTCTGCCTTCGCCTTTCCTTATAGAATGAGTTGCAGTAACTTATATTTTTCATTCCCGAGGATGTAACCAAGGTATTCTTTTTTTCTCTTTT
Organism: Eristalis tenax; assembly: GCA_905231855.2. Taxonomy (NCBI): domain Eukaryota; kingdom Metazoa; phylum Arthropoda; class Insecta; order Diptera; family Syrphidae; genus Eristalis; species Eristalis tenax. Next base: position 89,943,424 of record HG993124.1, on the reverse strand, counting down.
TTATTGTGAAGGGGAAGTTCCATTTTAATCCTGTCAACCCAGGGGATATGCAGTATTCTTTTATGTATGTGTTTATGTGTATTTATTGAGATTTTATTTTCGATAAATTTACATAAATCGTTTAAATCATACAAAAGATCCATCATCATCAGCATCTTCTCCTGACAGGCATGCTCCACTAAAGGGGTCGAGGGTCGAGAGATGTCCAGGCAACTCGATAATCCCCCATCGACTCTAACTCATCAGGAGTTATGACCACCTCGTACTGGGTCTGCCAAATTTCATGACCATAGATGAAAGTTGGAATAAATACTGAGTTGAAAACTGCTAACTTGGCTTTGAGAATAAGCTCGGCTTTCCTGATTACGGATCTACAAAATTGACATATCCTATAAGTAATCTCAGCAACACTCCTTATATCACTCGTAAAAAAGCCGCCGAGATAATAGCAATACAGACTACAGAGTTACAGTAATTATTCTGCTCAATCCGCTTCAAACAACAATCATTTTCTGAGAACCGGATCTCAGCGACTATAGCCTGAATACCAATTGGTTCCCCAAACTCGCCTAAATCATTACCTCTAATTCCAGTCTATGTCCCTAGTAACTGGCACAGCACTTATTCCATAGAGTTCTTCGTCATTTCTTCAAATCTCCCTTCCAACAACAATATAGCATGCCTGACACCAGGCCATGGTGTAGTAGTTTGTCACTTAGCACTTGTTTTGTTCACCTATATGAACAATGCGAATGAATGGAGAAAGGTAAAGGCGGTTTGTTATCGTTAAATAGAGAAAGTTGATGACTTTATCACAAAATGGAATATAATAAAGGCGGTCTATCTCAGGCAACTAATTCAGTACGTAGGTTGCCGTTGAATATGCAAACTAATGGACCTCAAACTTGCCGATATTCCAAGCTCAACGCCAATCGACAAACTTAAAGCACGGAAATACGTCAACTTTTAAACTAGAATCGAATTGCAGATCTGGAGGATTTTTTTTTACAAACAATTGCTCGAAATTGGTGATAGTTAAATTCCCGTTGATACATCGTCTGGATACGTAACATTCCCTGACAATTTTTGTCACTTTACTGAATTAAAGACCGAATGGTGATGGTGCTGTTCCCAAACGAAATTTTTACGTTTAAGAAGACATAGCTGGTGATACAGGTTTTCCCATAGACAAAAGATTCCCTTCTATCCAGCATTTTGCAGCTCATCTTGAAAACGGTCAATACGTATATTTTAACGAAGAAAGTATTTTCCAAAGAGCACTTGAGCCACCAAAAACTACACTAACTGAATTATTCAAATGAAAAATGGGAGCCACGTAAACAGGGGAAACCAAATCCTTCTATCGCAGGCATAGTCAAGCTCAAAACTTTGGGAAGAATTTGCACAGTTCGTTTAAAACATTGTGAATGTTTTTTTTTTTGCATTTGTTATGTTCCCGCACCAACTTTTTTTTAATGGTCCAGTGTTCAATATATCTCATGTTGCATGTAGCGAGTTGCAATTGCTGGAAGATGACAATCATTTCGGCCTGACACTTGTCGATGCAGCGATGACAACATGTTATCCAACACAATCATCGACGTAGTGCAAAAATGTAAAAAATATATGACTGAAGATATATTACACCGAGTTAAACAAACAAACCAATGTCCAAATGTAAGATTCACACGAGAGATGTATAACAAAGTATTGGTGTGAATCGATGTTTTATTTATCTCAATTTCAAATTTGCTACTTAGTCATTACGGTATGCCATCCTGGGCCCGACCCACCATATGCGCAGGATGTGGTTTATAAATGAGTAATTTGCTTTCCTTTTTTTCTATGAAACTTGAGTTAAGGAAGATTTTTAACTTAGCGGCTGCTCCGGTAGCATTACTGAGTTTCGACCTTGCATGATGATTCATCTTTATGAGTTCTTCAGAGGATTCTGAATACTTTCAATTGATAGACGAAGGTTTCTACTCTCCATGAAAGCCAGGTAATGATTCTCCCCGAAGTATTTTAAAGCACGTCATTTCGCATTTCTTAAAACTGCATTCTCACCTGAAAATGTAAGGGGTGACCGAATTTAGATGGGATGGCTTTGTAGAATTTCTCATGGTTTTAAAGCAGGGCTTATGCAGAACTACTACTGAGGATTCGAAAGTGATTAGTTGCGAATTTGAGACATTGGCCGTTGTTCATACTTTAGAACGCTTTCCAACTTTTTCCGACCGATTGCTTGACAAATCCGGTGATAAAGTGGGCTCTAGTATTTGAGAATTACAAATTATCAGGTACAACATCGTAAAGGGGAACAAATGGCTCATGTTGATGACCTAAGGCGCGTTCCGATGGTACCGGCTGACACAGTCGGAGAGTCAGACCAGAGTGCCAGATAGATATATACGTTCCTTACGGGAACAGCCGTAAACGGGAAATATTTCAGGATACGTCCTTGAAGATGGCTTCGTTTTTTGTTTTGGGCAGCAACAAAATCACCAGATGTACGTTCCTCAGTAACTGGAGGAGAATATTATACGAGAAGTGTGGACACATAAGTATTGACAAGTCAGCAAGTCAAATCCTGAAATATAAGTTAATACCTAATGAAAAACTAAACGTGGACAAACTTCAAAAACTATCTTCAGACAGCTGCAGCAGTCAACTTTTGAATGGAGTAAGTGCCAGATGCAATCAACAGCTCTGCACAAAATCAATTATCGAACCTATTAGTGACAACACGATGTTTTTAATAAATTTCGATGGCATTATGATACCAAAAACCTCAACGGAACTTTCCTCAACAACAACAAAGAGTATTCACACAAGGAAGTTACCACCTATCAGATCCTACCTCCGATTCTTCTGACAATTAAAGACGTAAAATGAGATTTAGAATATTTAAGAAATTAAATAAGTTTTCATTAATTACTCAAGTTTCAGTCATTTCAGTTGTTATCGTATTTGTGATCATTGTAATTGTTATAACAATTCTTAGGTATAGACCTAAGGCAAAACCATTGAAGATAGAATTACCAACATCAGATTCAAAGGCAAACGAATTATCACCACAACCCCTCAAGTTGAACTTTTAACACACGAGACATGGACTTCAGGAGGGAGGAGTTAGCACATATTGTAAAGCGCTAAGTGCAAATTCAGGACACGCCCCGATACAGTAAGGCAAACTCAGCAAACGCGCCGGATACCTGTTGCACACGACATCGAATGCGGATCGCATATCCGTCCATGCTGCTTGCTGATGAATAAATAGCATTAGAAGTAACATTTGTATTTAGATTTAAGCGTGCAGTACGCAGAGACGCTGTTGAAATAAATATTTTTTTATAAAGATAAACGTAAGTGGTTATAACTGTGCTTATGCAGAAACATTTTGATAATTTCCGTTCAGAAGCATTCTTTTCAAGGAAGCCACTACTGAGGATACGAAAGTTATTAGTTGGGAATTAGAGACTTTGATCGTTATTCATGCTTAAAACGCTTTCCAACTTTTCTCGAACGATTGCTTGACAAATATTTCAGGATACGTCCTTGAAGATTTCTTCGTTTTATGTTTTGGGCAGCAACAAAATCAATAGATGTACGTTCCTCAGTAACTGGAGGAAAAAAAAAATATATATATTATACGAGAAGTGTGGACATATAAGTATTGACAAGTCAGCAAGTCAAATCCTGAAATATAAGTTAATTCCTAATGTGAAGAGGAAGTTAAATCGTTCTTTACGGAATTGACTTAAGTGCATTTCTCATGGTGCTCTTCATTCAAATCATAATTTTGAGGTTTAGCTATTCACGGACGTTGGATACCCAAGAAATTTGTTGTCTTTCTACTGTTCTTCTGCCTTCGCCTTTCCTTATAGAATGAGTTGCAGTAACTTATATTTTTCATTCCCGAGGATGTAACCAAGGTATTCTTTTTTTCTCTTTTTTATTGTGAAGGGGAAGTTCCATTTTAATCCTGTCAACCCAGGGGATATGCAGTATTCTTTTATGTATGTGTTTATGTGTATTTATTGAGATTTTATTTTCGATAAATTTACATAAATCGTTTAAATCATACAAAAGATCCATCATCATCAGCATCTTCTCCTGACAGGCATGCTCCACTAAAGGGGTCGAGGGTCGAGAGATCTCCAGGCAACTCGATCCTCCCCCATCGACTCTAACTCATCAGGAGTTATGACCACCTCGTACTGGGTCTGCCAAATTTCATGACCATAGATGAAAGTTGGAATAAATACTGAGTTGAAAACTGCTAACTTGGCTTTGAGAATAAGCTCGGCTTTCCTGATTACGGATCTACAAAATTGACATATCCTATAAGTAATCTCAGCAACACTCCTTATATCACTCGTAAAAAAGCCGCCGAGATAATAGCAATACAGACTACAGAGTTACAGTAATTATTCTGCTCAATCCGCTTCAAACAACAATCATTTTCTGAGAACCGGATCTCACCAATTGGTTCCCCAAACTCGCCTAAATCATTACCTCTAATTCCAGTCTATGTCCCTAGTAGCTGGCACAGCACTTATTCCATAGAGTTCTTCGTCATTTCTTCAAATCTCCCTTCCAACAACAATATAGCATGCCTGACACCAGGCCATGGTGTAGTAGTTTGTCACTTAGCACTTGTTTTGTTCACCTATATGAACAATGCGAATGAATGGAGAAAGGTAAAGGCGGTTTGTTATCGTTAAATAGAGATAGTTGATGACTTTATCACAAAATGGAATATAATAAAGGCGGTCTATCTCAGGCAACTAATTCAGTACGTAGGTTGCCGTTGAATATGCAAACTTGCCGATATTCCACGCTCAACGCCAATCGACATACTTAAAGCACGGAAATACGTCAACTTTTAAACTAGAATCGAATTGCAGATCTGGAGGATTTTTTTTTACAAACAATTGCTCGAAATTGGTGATAGTTAAATTCCCGTTGATACATCGTCTGGATACGTAACATTCCCTGACAATTTTTGTCACTTTACTGAATTAAAGACCGAATGGTGATGGTGCTGTTCCCAAACGAAATTTTTACGTTTAAGAAGACATAGCTGGTGATACAGGTTTTCCCATAGACAAAAGATTCCCTTCTATCCAGCATTTTGCAGCTCATCTTGAAAACGGTCAATACGTATATTTTAACGAAGAAAGTATTTTCCAAAGAGCACTTGAGCCACCAAAAACTACACTAACTGAATTATTCAAATGAAAAATGGGAGCCACGTAAACAGGGGAAACCAAATCCTTCTATCGCAGGCATAGTCAAGCTCAAAACTTTGGGAAGAATTTGCACAGTTCGTTTAAAACATTGTGAATGTTTTTTTTTTTGCATTTGTTATGTTCCCGCACCAACTTTTTTTTAATGGTCCAGTGTTCAATATATCTAATGTTGCATGTAGCGAGTTGCAATTGCTGGAAGATGACAATCATTTCGGCCTGACACTTGTCGATGCAGCGATGACAACATGTTATCCAACACAATCATCGACGTAGTGCAAAAATGTAAAAAATATATGACTGAAGATATATTACACCGAGTTAAACAAACAAACCAATGTCCAAATGTAAGATTCACACAAGAGATGTATAACAAAGTATTGGTGTGAATCGATGTTTTATTTATCTCAATTTCAAATTTGCTACTTAGTCATTACGGTATGCCATCCTGGGCCCGACCCACCATATGCGCAGGATGTAGTTTATAAATGAGTAATTTGCTTTCCTTTTTTTCTATGAAACTTGAGTTAAGGAAGATTTTTAACTTAGCGGCTGCTCCGGTAGCATTACTGAGTTTCGACCTTGCATGATGATTCATCTTTATGAGTTCTTCAGAGGATTCTGAATACTTTCAATTGATAGACGAAGGTTTCTACTCTCCATGAAAGCCAGGTAATGATTCTCCCCGAAGTATTTTAAAGCACGTCATTTCGCATTTCTTAAAACTGCATTCTCACCTGCAAATGTAAGGGGTGACCGAATTTAGATGGGATGGCTTTGTAGAATTTCTCATGGTTTTAAAGCAGGGCTTATGCAGAACTACTACTGAGGATTCGAAAGTGATTAGTTGCGAATTTGAGACATTGGCCGTTGTTCATACTTTAGAACGCTTTCCAACTTTTCTCAACCGATTGCTTGACAAATCCGGTGATAAAGTGGGCTCTAGTATTTGAGAATTACAAATTATCAGGTACAACATCGTAAAGGGGAACAAATGGCTCATGTTGATGACATAAGGCGCGTTCCGATGGTACCGGCTGACACAGTCGGAGAGTCAGACCAGAGTGCCAGATAGATATATACGTTCCTTACGGGAACAGCCGTAAACGGGAAATATTTCAGGATACGTCCTTGAAGATGGCTTCGTTTTTTGTTTTGGGCAGCAACAAAATCACCAGATGTACGTTCCTCAGTAACTGGAGGAGAATATTATACGAGAAGTGTGGACACATAAGTATTGACAAGTCAGCAAGTCAAATCCTGAAATATAAGTTAATACCTAATGAAAAACTAAACGTGGACAAACTTCAAAAACTATCTTCAGACAGCTGCAGCAGTCAACTTTCGAATGGAGTAAGTGCCAGATGCAATCAACAGCTCTGCACAAAATCAATTATCGAACCTATTAGTGACAACACGATGTTTTTAATAAATTTCGATGGCATTATGATACCAAAAACCTCAACGGAACTTTCCTCAACAACAACAAAGAGTATTCACACAAGGAAGTTACCACCTATCAGATCCTACCTCCGATTCTTCTGACAATCGCATCTGACAATTAAAGACGTAAAATGAGATTTAGAATATTTAAGAAATTAAATAAGTTTTCATTAATTACTCAAGTTTCAGTCATTTCAGTTGTTATCGTATTTGTGATCATTGTAATTGTTATAACAATTCTTAGGTATAGACCTAAGGCAAAACCATTGAAGATAGAATTACCAACATCAGATTCAAAGGCAAACGAATTATCACCACAACCCCTCAAGTTGAACTTTTAACACACGAGACATGGACTTCAGGAGGGAGGAGTTAGCACATATTGTAAAGCGCTAAGTGCAAATTCAGGACACGCCCCGATACAGTAAGGCAAACTCAGCAAACGCGCCGGATACCTGTTGCACACGACATCGAATGCGGATCGCATATCCGTCCATGCTGCTTGCTGATGAATAAATAGCATTAGAAGTAACATTTGTATTTAGATTTAAGCGTGCAGTACGCAGAGACGCTGTTGAAATAAATATTTTTTTATAAAGATAAACGTAAGTGGTTATAACTGTGCTTATGCAGAAACATTTTGATAATTTCCGTTCAGAAGCATTCTTTTCAAGGAAGCCACTACTGAGGATACGAAAGTTATTAGTTGGGAATTAGAGACTTTGATCGTTATTCATGCTTAAAACGCTTTCCAACTTTTCTCGAACGATTGCTTGACAAATATTTCAGGATACGTCCTTGAAGATTTCTTCGTTTTATGTTTTGGGCAGCAACAAAATCAATAGATGTACGTTCCTCAGTAACTGGAGGAAAAAAAATATATATATTATACGAGAAGTGTGGACATATAAGTATTGACAAGTCAGCAAGTCAAATCCTGAAATATAAGTTAATTCCTAATGTGAAGAGGAAGTTAAATCGTTCTTTACGGAATTGACTTAAGTGCATTTCTCATGGTGCTCTTCATTCAAATCATAATTTTGAGGTTTAGCTATTCACGGACGTTGGATACCCAAGAAATTTGTTGTCTTTCTACTGTTCTTCTGCCTTCGCCTTTCCTTATAGAATGAGTTGCAGTAACTTATATTTTTCATTCCCGAGGATGTAACCAAGGTATTCTTTTTTTCTCTTTTTTATTGTGAAGGGGAAGTTCCATTTTAATCCTGTCAACCCAGGGGATATGCAGTATTCTTTTATGTATGTGTTTATGTGTATTTATTGAGATTTTATTTTCGATAAATTTACATAAATCGTTTAAATCATACAAAAGATCCATCATCATCAGCATCTTCTCCTGACAGGCATGCTCCACTAAAGGGGTCGAGGGTCGAGAGATGTCCAGGCAACTCGATCCTCCCCCATCGACTCTAACTCATCAGGAGTTATGACCACCTCGTACTGGGTCTGCCAAATTTCATGACCATAGATGAAAGTTGGAATAAATACTGAGTTGAAAACTGCTAACTTGGCTTTGAGAATAAGCTCGGCTTTCCTGATTACGGATCTACAAAATTGACATATCCTATAAGTAATCTCAGCAACACTCCTTATATCACTCGTAAAAAAGCCGCCGAGATAATAGCAATACAGACTACAGAGTTACAGTAATTATTCTGCTCAATCCGCTTCAAACAACAATCATTTTCTGAGAACCGGATCTCAGCGACTATAGCCTGAATACCAATTGGTTCCCCAAACTCGCCTAAATCATTACCTCTAATTCCAGTCTATGTCCCTAGTAACTGGCACAGCACTTATTCCATAGAGTTCTTCGTCATTTCTTCAAATCTCCCTTCCAACAACAATATAGCATGCCTGACACCAGGCCATGGTGTAGTAGTTTGTCACTTAGCACTTGTTTTGTTCACCTATATGAACAATGCGAATGAATGGAGAAAGGTAAAGGCGGTTTGTTATCGTTAAATAGAGATAGTTGATGACTTTATCACAAAATGGAATATAATAAAGGCGGTCTATCTCAGGCAACTAATTCAGTACGTAGGTTGCCGTTGAATATGCAAACTAATGGACCTCAAACTTGCCGATATTCCAAGCTCAACGCCAATCGACAAACTTAAAGCACGGAAATACGTCAACTTTTAAACTAGAATCGAATTGCAGATCTGGAGGATTTTTTTTTACAAACAATTGCTCGAAATTGGTGATAGTTAAATTCCCGTTGATACATCGTCTGGATACGTAACATTCCCTGACAATTTTTGTCACTTTACTGAATTAAAGACCGAATGGTGATGGTGCTGTTCCCAAACGAAATTTTTACGTTTAAGAAGACATAGCTGGTGATACAGGTTTTCCCATAGACAAAAGATTCCCTTCTATCCAGCATTTTGCAGCTCATCTTGAAAACGGTCAATACGTATATTTTAACGAAGAAAGTATTTTCCAAAGAGCACTTGAGCCACCAAAAACTACACTAACTGAATTATTCAAATGAAAAATGGGAGCCACGTAAACAGGGGAAACCAAATCCTTCTATCGCAGGCATAGTCAAGCTCAAAACTTTGGGAAGAATTTGCACAGTTCGTTTAAAACATTGTGAATGTTTTTTTTTTTTGCATTTGTTATGTTCCCGCACCAACTTTTTTTTAATGGTCCAGTGTTCAATATATCTAATGTTGCATGTAGCGAGTTGCAATTGCTGGAAGATGACAATCATTTCGGCCTGACACTTGTCGATGCAGCGATGACAACATGTTATCCAACACAATCATCGACGTAGTGCAAAAATGTAAAAAATATATGACTGAAGATATATTACACCCAGTTAAACAAACAAACCAATGTCCAAATGTAAGATTCACACGAGAGATGTATTTCAAATTTGCTACTTAGTCATTACGGTATGCCATCCTGGGCCCGACCCACCATATGCGCAGGATGTGGTTTATAAATGAGTAATTTGCTTTCCTTTTTTTCTATGAAACTTGAGTTAAGGAAGATTTTTAACTTAGCGGCTGCTCCGGTAGCATTACTGAGTTTCGACCTTGCATGATGATTCATCTTTATGAGTTCTTCAGAGGATTCTGAATACTTTCAATTGATAGACGAAGGTTTCTACTCTCCATGAAAGCCAGGTAATGATTCTCCCCGAAGTATTTTAAAGCACGTCATTTCGCATTTCTTAAAACTGCATTCTCACCTGCAAATGTAAGGGGTGACCGAATTTAGATGGGATGGCTTTGTAGAATTTCTCATGGTTTTAAAGCAGGGCTTATGCAGAACTACTACTGAGGATTCGAAAGTGATTAGTTGCGAATTTGAGACATTGGCCGTTGTTCATACTTTAGAACGCTTTCCAACTTTTCTCAACCGATTGCTTGACAAATCCGGTGATAAAGTGGGCTCTAGTATTTGAGAATTACAAATTATCAGGTACAACATCGTAAAGGGGAACAAATGGCTCATGTTGATGACATAAGGCGCGTTCCGATGGTACCGGCTGACACAGTCGGAGAGTCAGACCAGAGTGCCAGATAGATATATACGTTCCTTACGGGAACAGCCGTAAACGGGAAATATTTCAGGATACGTCCTTGAAGATGGCTTCGTTTTTTGTTTTGGGCAGCAACAAAATCACCAGATGTACGTTCCTCAGTAACTGGAGGAGAATATTATACGAGAAGTGTGGACACATAAGTATTGACAAGTCAGCAAGTCATATCCTGAAATATAAGTTAATACCTAATGAAAAACTAAACGTGGACAAACTTCAAAAACTATCTTCAGACAGCTGCAGCAGTCAACTTTTGAATGGAGTAAGTGCCAGATGCAATCAACAGCTCTGCACAAAATCAATTATCGAACCTATTAGTGACAACACGATGTTTTTAATAAATTTCGATGGCATTATGATACCAAAAACCTCAACGGAACTTTCCTCAACAACAACAAAGAGTATTCACACAAGGAAGTTACCACCTATCAGATCCTACCTCCGATTCTTCTGACAATCGCATCTGACAATTAAAGACGTAAAATGAGATTTAGAATATTTAAGAAATTAAATAAGTTTTCATTAATTACTCAAGTTTCAGTCATTTCAGTTGTTATCATATTTGTGATCATTGTAATTGTTATAACCATTCTTATGTATAGACCTAAGGCAAAACCATTGAAGATAGAATTACCAACATCAGATTCAAAGGCAAACGAATTATCACCACAACCCCTCAAGTTGAACTTTTAACACACGAGACATGGACTTCAGGAGGGAGGAGTTAGCACATATTGTAAAGCGCTAAGTGCAAATTCAGGACACGCCCCGATACAGTAAGGCAAACTCAGCAAACGCGCCGGATACCTGTTGCACACGACATCGAATGCGGATCGCATATCCGTCCATGCTGCTTGCTGATGAATAAATAGCATTAGAAGTAACATTTGTATTTAGATTTAAGCGTGCAGTACGCAGAGACGCTGTTGAAATAAATATTTTTTTATAAAGATAAACGTAAGTGGTTATAACTGTGCTTAAGCAGAAACATTTTGATAATTTCCGTTAAGAAGCATTCTTTTCAAGGAAGCCACTACTGAGGATACGAAAGTTATTAGTTGGGAATTAGAGACTTTGATCGTTATTCATGCTTAAAACGCTTTCCAACTTTTCTCAACCGATTGCTTGACAAATCCGGTGATAAAGTGGGCTCTAGTATTTGAGAATTAAAAATTATCAGGTACAACATCGTAAAGGGGAACAAATGGCTCATGTTGATGACATAAGGCGCGTTCCGATGGTACCGGCTGACACAGTCGGAGAGTCAGACCAGAGTGCCAGATAGATATATACGTTCCTTACGGGAACAGCCGTAAACGGGAAATATTTCAGGATACGTCCTTGAAGATGGCTTCGTTTTTTGTTTTGGGCAGCAACAAAATCACCAGATGTACGTTCCTCAGTAACTGGAGGAGAATATTATACGAGAAGTGTGGACACATAAGTATTGACAAGTCAGCAAGTCAAATCCTGAAATATAAGTTAATACCTAATGAAAAACTAAACGTGGACAAACTTCAAAAACTATCTTCAGACAGCTGCAGCAGTCAACTTTCGAATGGAGTAAGTGCCAGATGCAATCAACAGCTCTGCACAAAATCAATTATCGAACCTATTAGTGACAACACGATGTTTTTAATAAATTTCGATGGCATTATGATACCAAAAACCTCAACGGAACTTTCCTCAACAACAACAAAGAGTATTCACACAAGGAAGTTACCACCTATCAGATCCTACCTCCGATTCTTCTGACAATCGCATCTGACAATTAAAGACGTAAAATGAGATTTAGAATATTTAAGAAATTAAATAAGTTTTCATTAATTACTCAAGTTTCAGTCATTTCAGTTGTTATCGTATTTGTGATCATTGTAATTGTTATAACAATTCTTAGGTATAGACCTAAGGCAAAACCATTGAAGATAGAATTACCAACATCAGATTCAAAGGCAAACGAATTATCACCACAACCCCTCAAGTTGAACTTTTAACACACGAGACATGGACTTCAGGAGGGAGGAGTTAGCACATATTGTAAAGCGCTAAGTGCAAATTCAGGACACGCCCCGATACAGTAAGGCAAACTCAGCAAACGCGCCGGATACCTGTTGCACACGACATCGAATGCGGATCGCATATCCGTCCATGCTGCTTGCTGATGAATAAATAGCATTAGAAGTAACATTTGTATTTAGATTTAAGCGTGCAGTACGCAGAGACGCTGTTGAAATAAATATTTTTTTATAAAGATAAACGTAAGTGGTTATAACTGTGCTTATGCAGAAACATTTTGATAATTTCCGTTCAGAAGCATTCTTTTCAAGGAAGCCACTACTGAGGATACGAAAGTTATTAGTTGGGAATTAGAGACTTTGATCGTTATTCATGCTTAAAACGCTTTCCAACTTTTCTCGAACGATTGCTTGACAAATATTTCAGGATACGTCCTTGAAGATTTCTTCGTTTTATGTTTTGGGCAGCAACAAAATCAATAGATGTACGTTCCTCAGTAACTGGAGGAAAAAAAATATATATATTATACGAGAAGTGTGGACATATAAGTATTGACAAGTCAGCAAGTCAAATCCTGAAATATAAGTTAATTCCTAATGTGAAGAGGAAGTTAAATCGTTCTTTACGGAATTGACTTAAGTGCATTTCTCATGGTGCTCTTCATTCAAATCATAATTTTGAGGTTTAGCTATTCACGGACGTTGGATACCCAAGAAATTTGTTGTCTTTCTACTGTTCTTCTGCCTTCGCCTTTCCTTATAGAATGAGTTGCAGTAACTTATATTTTTCATTCCCGAGGATGTAACCAAGGTATTCTTTTTTTCTCTTTTTTATTGTGAAGGGGAAGTTCCATTTTAATCCTGTCAACCCAGGGGATATGCAGTATTCTTTTATGTATGTGTTTATGTGTATTTATTGAGATTTTATTTTCGATAAATTTACATAAATCGTTTAAATCATACAAAAGATCCATCATCATCAGCATCTTCTCCTGACAGGCATGCTCCACTAAAGGGGTCGAGGGTCGAGAGATGTCCAGGCAACTCGATCCTCCCCCATCGACTCTAACTCATCAGGAGTTATGACCACCTCGTACTGGGTCTGCCAAATTTCATGACCATAGATGAAAGTTGGAATAAATACTGAGTTGAAAACTGCTAACTTGGCTTTGAGAATAAGCTCGGCTTTCCTGATTACGGATCTACAAAATTGACATATCCTATAAGTAATCTCAGCAACACTCCTTATATCACTCGTAAAAAAGCCGCCGAGATAATAGCAATACAGACTACAGAGTTACAGTAATTATTCTGCTCAATCCGCTTCAAACAACAATCATTTTCTGAGAACCGGATCTCAGCGACTATAGCCTGAATACCAATTGGTTCCCCAAACTCGCCTAAATCATTACCTCTAATTCCAGTCTATGTCCCTAGTAACTGGCACAGCACTTATTCCATAGAGTTCTTCGTCATTTCTTCAAATCTCCCTTCCAACAACAATATAGCATGCCTGACACCAGGCCATGGTGTAGTAGTTTGTCACTTAGCACTTGTTTTGTTCACCTATATGAACAATGCGAATGAATGGAGAAAGGTAAAGGCGGTTTGTTATCGTTAAATAGAGATAGTTGATGACTTTATCACAAAATGGAATATAATAAAGGCGGTCTATCTCAGGCAACTAATTCAGTACGTAGGTTGCCGTTGAATATGCAAACTAATGGACCTCAAACTTGCCGATATTCCAAGCTCAACGCCAATCGACAAACTTAAAGCACGGAAATACGTCAACTTTTAAACTAGAATCGAATTGCAGATCTGGAGGATTTTTTTTTACAAACAATTGCTCGAAATTGGTGATAGTTAAATTCCCGTTGATACATCGTCTGGATACGTAACATTCCCTGACAATTTTTGTCACTTTACTGAATTAAAGACCGAATGGTGATGGTGCTGTTCCCAAACGAAATTTTTACGTTTAAGAAGACATAGCTGGTGATACAGGTTTTCCCATAGACAAAAGATTCCCTTCTATCCAGCATTTTGCAGCTCATCTTGAAAACGGTCAATACGTATATTTTAACGAAGAAAGTATTTTCCAAAGAGCACTTGAGCCACCAAAAACTACACTAACTGAATTATTCAAATGAAAAATGGGAGCCACGTAAACAGGGGAAACCAAATCCTTCTATCGCAGGCATAGTCAAGCTCAAAACTTTGGGAAGAATTTGCACAGTTCGTTTAAAACATTGTGAATGTTTTTTTTTTTTGCATTTGTTATGTTCCCGCACCAACTTTTTTTTAATGGTCCAGTGTTCAATATATCTAATGTTGCATGTAGCGAGTTGCAATTGCTGGAAGATGACAATCATTTCGGCCTGACACTTGTCGATGCAGCGATGACAACATGTTATCCAACACAATCATCGACGTAGTGCAAAAATGTAAAAAATATATGACTGAAGATATATTACACCCAGTTAAACAAACAAACCAATGTCCAAATGTAAGATTCACACGAGAGATGTATTTCAAATTTGCTACTTAGTCATTACGGTATGCCATCCTGGGCCCGACCCACCATATGCGCAGGATGTGGTTTATAAATGAGTAATTTGCTTTCCTTTTTTTCTATGAAACTTGAGTTAAGGAAGATTTTTAACTTAGCGGCTGCTCCGGTAGCATTACTGAGTTTCGACCTTGCATGATGATTCATCTTTATGAGTTCTTCAGAGGATTCTGAATACTTTCAATTGATAGACGAAGGTTTCTACTCTCCATGAAAGCCAGGTAATGATTCTCCCCGAAGTATTTTAAAGCACGTCATTTCGCATTTCTTAAAACTGCATTCTCACCTGCAAATGTAAGGGGTGACCGAATTTAGATGGGATGGCTTTGTAGAATTTCTCATGGTTTTAAAGCAGGGCTTATGCAGAACTACTACTGAGGATTCGAAAGTGATTAGTTGCGAATTTGAGACATTGGCCGTTGTTCATACTTTAGAACGCTTTCCAACTTTTCTCAACCGATTGCTTGACAAATCCGGTGATAAAGTGGGCTCTAGTATTTGAGAATTACAAATTATCAGGTACAACATCGTAAAGGGGAACAAATGGCTCATGTTGATGACATAAGGCGCGTTCCGATGGTACCGGCTGACACAGTCGGAGAGTCAGACCAGAGTGCCAGATAGATATATACGTTCCTTACGGGAACAGCCGTAAACGGGAAATATTTCAGGATACGTCCTTGAAGATGGCTTCGTTTTTTGTTTTGGGCAGCAACAAAATCACCAGATGTACGTTCCTCAGTAACTGGAGGAGAATATTATACGAGAAGTGTGGACACATAAGTATTGACAAGTCAGCAAGTCATATCCTGAAATATAAGTTAATACCTAATGAAAAACTAAACGTGGACAAACTTCAAAAACTATCTTCAGACAGCTGCAGCAGTCAACTTTTGAATGGAGTAAGTGCCAGATGCAATCAACAGCTCTGCACAAAATCAATTATCGAACCTATTAGTGACAACACGATGTTTTTAATAAATTTCGATGGCATTATGATACCAAAAACCTCAACGGAACTTTCCTCAACAACAACAAAGAGTATTCACACAAGGAAGTTACCACCTATCAGATCCTACCTCCGATTCTTCTGACAATCGCATCTGACAATTAAAGACGTAAAATGAGATTTAGAATATTTAAGAAATTAAATAAGTTTTCATTAATTACTCAAGTTTCAGTCATTTCAGTTGTTATCATATTTGTGATCATTGTAATTGTTATAACCATTCTTATGTATAGACCTAAGGCAAAACCATTGAAGATAGAATTACCAACATCAGATTCAAAGGCAAACGAATTATCACCACAACCCCTCAAGTTGAACTTTTAACACACGAGACATGGACTTCAGGAGGGAGGAGTTAGCACATATTGTAAAGCGCTAAGTGCAAATTCAGGACACGCCCCGATACAGTAAGGCAAACTCAGCAAACGCGCCGGATACCTGTTGCACACGACATCGAATGCGGATCGCATATCCGTCCATGCTGCTTGCTGATGAATAAATAGCATTAGAAGTAACATTTGTATTTAGATTTAAGCGTGCAGTACGCAGAGACGCTGTTGAAATAAATATTTTTTTATAAAGATAAACGTAAGTGGTTATAACTGTGCTTAAGCAGAAACATTTTGATAATTTCCGTTAAGAAGCATTCTTTTCAAGGAAGCCACTACTGAGGATACGAAAGTTATTAGTTGGGAATTAGAGACTTTGATCGTTATTCATGCTTAAAACGCTTTCCAACTTTTCTCAACCGATTGCTTGACAAATCCGGTGATAAAGTGGGCTCTAGTATTTGAGAATTAAAAATTATCAGGTACAACATCGTAAAGGGGAACAAATGGCTCATGTTGATGACATAAGGCGCGTTCCGATGGTACCGGCTGACACAGTCGGAGAGTCAGACCAGAGTGCCAGATAGATATATACGTTCCTTACGGGAACAGCCGTAAACGGGAAATATTTCAGGATACGTCCTTGAAGATGGCTTCGTTTTTTGTTTTGGGCAGCAACAAAATCACCAGATGTACGTTCCTCAGTAACTGGAGGAGAATATTATACGAGAAGTGTGGACACATAAGTATTGACAAGTCAGCAAGTCAAATCCTGAAATATAAGTTAATACCTAATGAAAAACTAAACGTGGACAAACTTCAAAAACTATCTTCAGACAGCTGCAGCAGTCAACTTTCGAATGGAGTAAGTGCCAGATGCAATCAACAGCTCTGCACAAAATCAATTATCGAACCTATTAGTGACAACACGATGTTTTTAATAAATTTCGATGGCATTATGATACCAAAAACCTCAACGGAACTTTCCTCAACAACAACAAAGAGTATTCACACAAGGAAGTTACCACCTATCAGATCCTACCTCCGATTCTTCTGACAATCGCATCTGACAATTAAAGACGTAAAATGAGATTTAGAATATTTAAGAAATTAAATAAGTTTTCATTAATTACTCAAGTTTCAGTCATTTCAGTTGTTATCGTATTTGTGATCATTGTAATTGTTATAACAATTCTTAGGTATAGACCTAAGGCAAAACCATTGAAGATAGAATTACCAACATCAGATTCAAAGGCAAACGAATTATCACCACAACCCCTCAAGTTGAACTTTTAACACACGAGACATGGACTTCAGGAGGGAGGAGTTAGCACATATTGTAAAGCGCTAAGTGCAAATTCAGGACACGCCCCGATACAGTAAGGCAAACTCAGCAAACGCGCCGGATACCTGTTGCACACGACATCGAATGCGGATCGCATATCCGTCCATGCTGCTTGCTGATGAATAAATAGCATTAGAAGTAACATTTGTATTTAGATTTAAGCGTGCAGTACGCAGAGACGCTGTTGAAATAAATATTTTTTTATAAAGATAAACGTAAGTGGTTATAACTGTGCTTATGCAGAAACATTTTGATAATTTCCGTTCAGAAGCATTCTTTTCAAGGAAGCCACTACTGAGGATACGAAAGTTATTAGTTGGGAATTAGAGACTTTGATCGTTATTCATGCTTAAAACGCTTTCCAACTTTTCTCGAACGATTGCTTGACAAATATTTCAGGATACGTCCTTGAAGATTTCTTCGTTTTATGTTTTGGGCAGCAACAAAATCAATAGATGTACGTTCCTCAGTAACTGGAGGAAAAAAAATATATATATTATACGAGAAGTGTGGACATATAAGTATTGACAAGTCAGCAAGTCAAATCCTGAAATATAAGTTAATTCCTAATGTGAAGAGGAAGTTAAATCGTTCTTTACGGAATTGACTTAAGTGCATTTCTCATGGTGCTCTTCATTCAAATCATAATTTTGAGGTTTAGCTATTCACGGACGTTGGATACCCAAGAAATTTGTTGTCTTTCTACTGTTCTTCTGCCTTCGCCTTTCCTTATAGAATGAGTTGCAGTAACTTATATTTTTCATTCCCGAGGATGTAACCAAGGTATTCTTTTTTTCTCTTTTTTATTGTGAAGGGGAAGTTCCATTTTAATCCTGTCAACCCAGGGGATATGCAGTATTCTTTTATGTATGTGTTTATGTGTATTTATTGAGATTTTATTTTCGATAAATTTACATAAATCGTTTAAATCATACAAAAGATCCATCATCATCAGCATCTTCTCCTGACAGGCATGCTCCACTAAAGGGGTCGAGGGTCGAGAGATGTCCAGGCAACTCGATCCTCCCCCATCGACTCTAACTCATCAGGAGTTATGACCACCTCGTACTGGGTCTGCCAAATTTCATGACCATAGATGAAAGTTGGAATAAATACTGAGTTGAAAACTGCTAACTTGGCTTTGAGAATAAGCTCGGCTTTCCTGATTACGGATCTACAAAATTGACATATCCTATAAGTAATCTCAGCAACACTCCTTATATCACTCGTAAAAAAGCCGCCGAGATAATAGCAATACAGACTACAGAGTTACAGTAATTATTCTGCTCAATCCGCTTCAAACAACAATCATTTTCTGAGAACCGGATCTCAGCGACTATAGCCTGAATACCAATTGGTTCCCCAAACTCGCCTAAATCATTACCTCTAATTCCAGTCTATGTCCCTAGTAACTGGCACAGCACTTATTCCATAGAGTTCTTCGTCATTTCTTCAAATCTCCCTTCCAACAACAATATAGCATGCCTGACACCAGGCCATGGTGTAGTAGTTTGTCACTTAGCACTTGTTTTGTTCACCTATATGAACAATGCGAATGAATGGAGAAAGGTAAAGGCGGTTTGTTATCGTTAAATAGAGATAGTTGATGACTTTATCACAAAATGGAATATAATAAAGGCGGTCTATCTCAGGCAACTAATTCAGTACGTAGGTTGCCGTTGAATATGCAAACTAATGGACCTCAAACTTGCCGATATTCCAAGCTCAACGCCAATCGACAAACTTAAAGCACGGAAATACGTCAACTTTTAAACTAGAATCGAATTGCAGATCTGGAGGATTTTTTTTTACAAACAATTGCTCGAAATTGGTGATAGTTAAATTCCCGTTGATACATCGTCTGGATACGTAACATTCCCTGACAATTTTTGTCACTTTACTGAATTAAAGACCGAATGGTGATGGTGCTGTTCCCAAACGAAATTTTTACGTTTAAGAAGACATAGCTGGTGATACAGGTTTTCCCATAGACAAAAGATTCCCTTCTATCCAGCATTTTGCAGCTCATCTTGAAAACGGTCAATACGTATATTTTAACGAAGAAAGTATTTTCCAAAGAGCACTTGAGCCACCAAAAACTACACTAACTGAATTATTCAAATGAAAAATGGGAGCCACGTAAACAGGGGAAACCAAATCCTTCTATCGCAGGCATAGTCAAGCTCAAAACTTTGGGAAGAATTTGCACAGTTCGTTTAAAACATTGTGAATGTTTTTTTTTTTTGCATTTGTTATGTTCCCGCACCAACTTTTTTTTAATGGTCCAGTGTTCAATATATCTAATGTTGCATGTAGCGAGTTGCAATTGCTGGAAGATGACAATCATTTCGGCCTGACACTTGTCGATGCAGCGATGACAACATGTTATCCAACACAATCATCGACGTAGTGCAAAAATGTAAAAAATATATGACTGAAGATATATTACACCCAGTTAAACAAACAAACCAATGTCCAAATGTAAGATTCACACGAGAGATGTATTTCAAATTTGCTACTTAGTCATTACGGTATGCCATCCTGGGCCCGACCCACCATATGCGCAGGATGTGGTTTATAAATGAGTAATTTGCTTTCCTTTTTTTCTATGAAACTTGAGTTAAGGAAGATTTTTAACTTAGCGGCTGCTCCGGTAGCATTACTGAGTTTCGACCTTGCATGATGATTCATCTTTATGAGTTCTTCAGAGGATTCTGAATACTTTCAATTGATAGACGAAGGTTTCTACTCTCCATGAAAGCCAGGTAATGATTCTCCCCGAAGTATTTTAAAGCACGTCATTTCGCATTTCTTAAAACTGCATTCTCACCTGCAAATGTAAGGGGTGACCGAATTTAGATGGGATGGCTTTGTAGAATTTCTCATGGTTTTAAAGCAGGGCTTATGCAGAACTACTACTGAGGATTCGAAAGTGATTAGTTGCGAATTTGAGACATTGGCCGTTGTTCATACTTTAGAACGCTTTCCAACTTTTCTCAACCGATTGCTTGACAAATCCGGTGATAAAGTGGGCTCTAGTATTTGAGAATTACAAATTATCAGGTACAACATCGTAAAGGGGAACAAATGGCTCATGTTGATGACATAAGGCGCGTTCCGATGGTACCGGCTGACACAGTCGGAGAGTCAGACCAGAGTGCCAGATAGATATATACGTTCCTTACGGGAACAGCCGTAAACGGGAAATATTTCAGGATACGTCCTTGAAGATGGCTTCGTTTTTTGTTTTGGGCAGCAACAAAATCACCAGATGTACGTTCCTCAGTAACTGGAGGAGAATATTATACGAGAAGTGTGGACACATAAGTATTGACAAGTCAGCAAGTCATATCCTGAAATATAAGTTAATACCTAATGAAAAACTAAACGTGGACAAACTTCAAAAACTATCTTCAGACAGCTGCAGCAGTCAACTTTTGAATGGAGTAAGTGCCAGATGCAATCAACAGCTCTGCACAAAATCAATATCGAACCTATTAGTGACAACACGATGTTTTTAATAAATTTCGATGGCATTATGATACCAAAAACCTCAACGGAACTTTTCCTCAACAACAACAAAGAGTATTCACACAAGGAAGTTACCACCTATCAGATCCTACCTCCGATTCTTCTGACAATCGCATCTGACAATTAAAGACGTAAAATGAGATTTAGAATATTCTAAGAAATTAAATAAGTTTTCACTTAATTACTCAAGTTTCAGTCATTTCAGTTGTTATCATATTTGTGATCATTGTAATTGTTATAACCATTCTTATGTATAGACCTAAGGCAAAACCATTGAAGATAGAATTACCAACATCAGATTCAAAGGCAAACGAATTATCACCCACAACCCCTCAAGTTGAACTTTTAACACACGAGACATGGACTTCAGGAGGGAGGAGTTAGCACATATTGTAAAGCGCTAAGTGCAAATTCAGGACACGCCCCGATACAGTAAGGGCAAACTCAGCAAACGCGCCGGATACCTGTTGCACACGACATCGAATGCGGATCGCATATCCGTCCATGCTGCTTGCTGATGAATAAATAGCATTAGAAGTAACATTTGTATTTAGATTTAAGCGTGCAGTACGCAGAGACGCTGTTGAAATAAATATTTTTTTATAAAGATAAACGTAAGTGGTTATAACTGTGCTTAAGCAGAAACATTTTGATAATTTCCGTTAAGAAGCATTCTTTTCAAGGAAGCCACTACTGAGGATACGAAAGTTATTAGTTGGGAATTAGAGACTTTGATCGTTATTCATGCTTAAAACGCTTTCCAACTTTTCTCAACCGATTGCTTGACAAATCCGGTGATAAAGTGGGCTCTAGTATTTGAGAATTAAAAATTATCAGGTACAACATCGTAAAGGGGAACAAATGGCTCATGTTGATGACATAAGGCGCGTTCCGATGGTACCGGCTGACACAGTCGGAGAGTCAGACCAGAGTGCCAGATAGATATATACGTTCCTTACGGGAACAGCCGTAACGGGAAATATTTCAGGATACGTCCTTGAAGATGGCTTCGTTTTTTGTTTTGGGCAGCAACAAAATCACCAGATGTACGTTCCTCAGTAACTGGAGGAGAATATTATACGAGAAGTGTGGACACATAAGTATTGACAAGTCAGCAAGTCAAATCCTGAAATATAAGTTAATACCTAATGAAAAACTAAACGTGGACAAACTTCAAAAACTATATCTTCAGACAGCTGCAGCAGTCAACTTTTGAATGGAGTAAGTGCCAGATGCAATCAACAGCTCTGCACAAAATCAATTATCGAACCTATTAGTGACAACACGATGTTTTTAATAAATTTCGATGGCATTATGATACCAAAAAACGGAACTTTCCTCAACAACAACAAAGAGTATTCACACAAGGAAGTTACCACCTATCAGATCCTACCTCCGATTCTTCTGACAATCGCATCTGACAATTAAAGACGTAAAATGAGATTTAGAATATTTAAGAAATTAAATAAGTTTTCATTAATTACTCAAGTTTCAGTCATTTCAGTTGTTATCGTATTTGTGATCATTGTAATTGTTATAACCATTCTTATGTATAGACCTAAGGCAAAACCATTGAAGATAGAATTACCAACATCAGATTCAAAGGCAAACGAATTATCACCACAACCCCTCAGGTTGAACTTTTAACACACGAGACATGGACTTCAGGAGGGAGGAGTTAGCACATATTGTAAAGCGCTAAGTGCAAATTCAGGACACGCCCCGATACAGTAAGGCAAACTCAGCAAACGCGCCGGATACCTGTTGCACACGACATCGAATGCGGATCGCATATCCGTCCATGCTGCTTGCTGATGAATAAATAGCATTAGAAGTAACATTTGTATTTAGATTTAAGCGTGCAGTACGCAGAGACGCTGTTGAAATAAATATTTTTTTATAAAGATAAACGTAAGTGGTTATAACTGTGCTTATGCAGAAACATTTTGATAATTTCCGTTCAGAAGCATTCTTTTCAAGGAAGCCACTACTGAGGATACAAAAGTTATTAGTTGGGAATTAGAGACTTTGATCGTTATTCATGCTTAAAACGCTTTCCAACTTTTCTCGAACGATTGCTTGACAAATATTTCAGGATACGTCCTTGAAGATTTCTTCGTTTTATGTTTTGGGCAGCAACAAAATCAATAGATGTACGTTCCTCAGTAACTGGAGGAAAAAAAAAATATATATATTATACGAGAAGTGTGGACATATAAGTATTGACAAGTCAGCAAGTCAAATCCTGAAATATAAGTTAATTCCTAATGTGAAGAGGAAGTTAAATCGTTCTTTACGGAATTGACTTAAGTGCATTTCTCATGGTGCTCTTCATTCAAATCATAATTTTGAGGTTTAGCTATTCACGGACGTTGGATACCCAAGAAATTTGTTGTCTTTCTACTGTTCTTCTGCCTTCGCCTTTCCTTATAGAATGAGTTGCAGTAACTTATATTTTTCATTCCCGAGGATGTAACCAAGGTATTCTTTTTTTCTCTTTTTTATTGTGAAGGGGAAGTTCCATTTTAATCCTGTCAACCCAGGGGATATGCAGTATTCTTTTATGTATGTGTTTATGTGTATTTATTGAGATTTTATTTTCGATAAATTTACATAAATCGTTTAAATCATACAAAAGATCCATCATCATCAGCATCTTCTCCTGACAGGCATGCTCCACTAAAGGGGTCGAGGGTCGAGAGATCTCCAGGCAACTCGATCCTCCCCCATCGACTCTAACTCATCAGGAGTTATGACCACCTCGTACTGGGTCTGCCAAATTTCATGACCATAGATGAAAGTTGGAATAAATACTGAGTTGAAAACTGCTAACTTGGCTTTGAGAATAAGCTCGGCTTTCCTGATTACGGATCTACAAAATTGACATATCCTATAAGTAATCTCAGCAACACTCCTTATATCACTCGTAAAAAAGCCGCCGAGATAATAGCAATACAGACTACAGAGTTACAGTAATTATTCTGCTCAATCCGCTTCAAACAACAATCATTTTCTGAGAACCGGATCTCACCAATTGGTTCCCCAAACTCGCCTAAATCATTACCTCTAATTCCAGTCTATGTCCCTAGTAGCTGGCACAGCACTTATTCCATAGAGTTCTTCGTCATTTCTTCAAATCTCCCTTCCAACAACAATATAGCATGCCTGACACCAGGCCATGGTGTAGTAGTTTGTCACTTAGCACTTGTTTTGTTCACCTATATGAACAATGCGAATGAATGGAGAAAGGTAAAGGCGGTTTGTTATCGTTAAATAGAGATAGTTGATGACTTTATCACAAAATGGAATATAATAAAGGCGGTCTATCTCAGGCAACTAATTCAGTACGTAGGTTGCCGTTGAATATGCAAACTTGCCGATATTCCACGCTCAACGCCAATCGACATACTTAAAGCACGGAAATACGTCAACTTTTAAACTAGAATCGAATTGCAGATCAGGAGGATTTTTTTTTACAAACAATTGCTCGAAATTGGTGATAGTTAAATTCCCGTTGATACATCGTCTGGATACGTAACATTCCCTGACAATTTTTGTCACTTTACTGAATTAAAGACCGAATGGTGATGGTGCTGTTCCCAAACGAAATTTTTACGTTTAAGAAGACATAGCTGGTGATACAGGTTTTCCCATAGACAAAAGATTCCCTTCTATCCAGCATTTTGCAGCTCATCTTGAAAACGGTCAATACGTATATTTTAACGAAGAAAGTATTTTCCAAAGAGCACTTGAGCCACCAAAAACTACACTAACTGAATTATTCAAATGAAAAATGGGAGCCACGTAAACAGGGGAAACCAAATCCTTCTATCGCAGGCATAGTCAAGCTCAAAACTTTGGGAAGAATTTGCACAGTTCGTTTAAAACATTGTGAATGTTTTTTTTTTTGCATTTGTTATGTTCCCGCACCAACTTTTTTTTAATGGTCCAGTGTTCAATATATCTAATGTTGCATGTAGCGAGTTGCAATTGCTGGAAGATGACAATCATTTCGGCCTGACACTTGTCGATGCAGCGATGACAACATGTTATCCAACACAATCATCGACGTAGTGCAAAAATGTAAAAAATATATGACTGAAGATATATTACACCGAGTTAAACAAACAAACCAATGTCCAAATGTAAGATTCACACAAGAGATGTATAACAAAGTATTGGTGTGAATCGATGTTTTATTTATCTCAATTTCAAATTTGCTACTTAGTCATTACGGTATGCCATCCTGGGCCCGACCCACCATATGCGCAGGATGTAGTTTATAAATGAGTAATTTGCTTTCCTTTTTTTCTATGAAACTTGAGTTAAGGAAGATTTTTAACTTAGCGGCTGCTCCGGTAGCATTACTGAGTTTCGACCTTGCATGATGATTCATCTTTATGAGTTCTTCAGAGGATTCTGAATACTTTCAATTGATAGACGAAGGTTTCTACTCTCCATGAAAGCCAGGTAATGATTCTCCCCGAAGTATTTTAAAGCACGTCATTTCGCATTTCTTAAAACTGCATTCTCACCTGCAAATGTAAGGGGTGACCGAATTTAGATGGGATGGCTTTGTAGAATTTCTCATGGTTTTAAAGCAGGGCTTATGCAGAACTACTACTGAGGATTCGAAAGTGATTAGTTGCGAATTTGAGACATTGGCCGTTGTTCATACTTTAGAACGCTTTCCAACTTTTCTCAACCGATTGCTTGACAAATCCGGTGATAAAGTGGGCTCTAGTATTTGAGAATTACAAATTATCAGGTACAACATCGTAAAGGGGAACAAATGGCTCATGTTGATGACATAAGGCGCGTTCCGATGGTACCGGCTGACACAGTCGGAGAGTCAGACCAGAGTGCCAGATAGATATATACGTTCCTTACGGGAACAGCCGTCCTTGAAGATGGCTTCGTTTTTTGTTTTGGGCAGCAACAAAATCACCAGATGTACGTTCCTCAGTAACTGGAGGAGAATATTATACGAGAAGTGTGGACACATAAGTATTGACAAGTCAGCAAGTCAAATCCTGAAATATAAGTTAATACCTAATGAAAAACTAAACGTGGACAAACTTCAAAAACTATCTTCAGACAGCTGCAGCAGTCAACTTTCGAATGGAGTAAGTGCCAGATGCAATCAACAGCTCTGCACAAAATCAATTATCGAACCTATTAGTGACAACACGATGTTTTTAATAAATTTCGATGGCATTATGATACCAAAAACCTCAACGGAACTTTCCTCAACAACAACAAAGAGTATTCACACAAGGAAGTTACCACCTATCAGATCCTACCTCCGATTCTTCTGACAATCGCATCTGACAATTAAAGACGTAAAATGAGATTTAGAATATTTAAGAAATTAAATAAGTTTTCATTAATTACTCAAGTTTCAGTCATTTCAGTTGTTATCGTATTTGTGATCATTGTAATTGTTATAACAATTCTTAGGTATAGACCTAAGGCAAAACCATTGAAGATAGAATTACCAACATCAGATTCAAAGGCAAACGAATTATCACCACAACCCCTCAAGTTGAACTTTTAACACACGAGACATGGACTTCAGGAGGGAGGAGTTAGCACATATTGTAAAGCGCTAAGTGCAAATTCAGGACACGCCCCGATACAGTAAGGCAAACTCAGCAAACGCGCCGGATACCTGTTGCACACGACATCGAATGCGGATCGCATATCCGTCCATGCTGCTTGCTGATGAATAAATAGCATTAGAAGTAACATTTGTATTTAGATTTAAGCGTGCAGTACGCAGAGACGCTGTTGAAATAAATATTTTTTTATAAAGATAAACGTAAGTGGTTATAACTGTGCTTATGCAGAAACATTTTGATAATTTCCGTTCAGAAGCATTCTTTTCAAGGAAGCCACTACTGAGGATACGAAAGTTATTAGTTGGGAATTAGAGACTTTGATCGTTATTCATGCTTAAAACGCTTTCCAACTTTTCTCGAACGATTGCTTGACAAATATTTCAGGATACGTCCTTGAAGATTTCTTCGTTTTATGTTTTGGGCAGCAACAAAATCAATAGATGTACGTTCCTCAGTAACTGGAGGAAAAAAAATATATATATTATACGAGAAGTGTGGACATATAAGTATTGACAAGTCAGCAAGTCAAATCCTGAAATATAAGTTAATTCCTAATGTGAAGAGGAAGTTAAATCGTTCTTTACGGAATTGACTTAAGTGCATTTCTCATGGTGCTCTTCATTCAAATCATAATTTTGAGGTTTAGCTATTCACGGACGTTGGATACCCAAGAAATTTGTTGTCTTTCTACTGTTCTTCTGCCTTCGCCTTTCCTTATAGAATGAGTTGCAGTAACTTATATTTTTCATTCCCGAGGATGTAACCAAGGTATTCTTTTTTTCTCTTTTTTATTGTGAAGGGGAAGTTCCATTTTAATCCTGTCAACCCAGGGGATATGCAGTATTCTTTTATGTATGTGTTTATGTGTATTTATTGAGATTTTATTTTCGATAAATTTACATAAATCGTTTAAATCATACAAAAGATCCATCATCATCAGCATCTTCTCCTGACAGGCATGCTCCACTAAAGGGGTCGAGGGTCGAGAGATGTCCAGGCAACTCGATCCTCCCCCATCGACTCTAACTCATCAGGAGTTATGACCACCTCGTACTGGGTCTGCCAAATTTCATGACCATAGATGAAAGTTGGAATAAATACTGAGTTGAAAACTGCTAACTTGGCTTTGAGAATAAGCTCGGCTTTCCTGATTACGGATCTACAAAATTGACATATCCTATAAGTAATCTCAGCAACACTCCTTATATCACTCGTAAAAAAGCCGCCGAGATAATAGCAATACAGACTACAGAGTTACAGTAATTATTCTGCTCAATCCGCTTCAAACAACAATCATTTTCTGAGAACCGGATCTCAGCGACTATAGCCTGAATACCAATTGGTTCCCCAAACTCGCCTAAATCATTACCTCTAATTCCAGTCTATGTCCCTAGTAACTGGCACAGCACTTATTCCATAGAGTTCTTCGTCATTTCTTCAAATCTCCCTTCCAACAACAATATAGCATGCCTGACACCAGGCCATGGTGTAGTAGTTTGTCACTTAGCACTTGTTTTGTTCACCTATATGAACAATGCGAATGAATGGAGAAAGGTAAAGGCGGTTTGTTA
This sequence comes from Eristalis tenax, assembly GCA_905231855.2. Lineage (NCBI taxonomy): Eukaryota > Metazoa > Arthropoda > Insecta > Diptera > Syrphidae > Eristalis > Eristalis tenax. Next base: position 89,915,162 of record HG993124.1, on the reverse strand, counting down.
TCGTTAAATAGAGATAGTTGATGACTTTATCACAAAATGGAATATAATAAAGGCGGTCTATCTCAGGCAACTAATTCAGTACGTAGGTTGCCGTTGAATATGCAAACTAATGGACCTCAAACTTGCCGATATTCCAAGCTCAACGCCAATCGACAAACTTAAAGCACGGAAATACGTCAACTTTTAAACTAGAATCGAATTGCAGATCTGGAGGATTTTTTTTTACAAACAATTGCTCGAAATTGGTGATAGTTAAATTCCCGTTGATACATCGTCTGGATACGTAACATTCCCTGACAATTTTTGTCACTTTACTGAATTAAAGACCGAATGGTGATGGTGCTGTTCCCAAACGAAATTTTTACGTTTAAGAAGACATAGCTGGTGATACAGGTTTTCCCATAGACAAAAGATTCCCTTCTATCCAGCATTTTGCAGCTCATCTTGAAAACGGTCAATACGTATATTTTAACGAAGAAAGTATTTTCCAAAGAGCACTTGAGCCACCAAAAACTACACTAACTGAATTATTCAAATGAAAAATGGGAGCCACGTAAACAGGGGAAACCAAATCCTTCTATCGCAGGCATAGTCAAGCTCAAAACTTTGGGAAGAATTTGCACAGTTCGTTTAAAACATTGTGAATGTTTTTTTTTTTGCATTTGTTATGTTCCCGCACCAACTTTTTTTTAATGGTCCAGTGTTCAATATATCTAATGTTGCATGTAGCGAGTTGCAATTGCTGGAAGATGACAATCATTTCGGCCTGACACTTGTCGATGCAGCGATGACAACATGTTATCCAACACAATCATCGACGTAGTGCAAAAATGTAAAAAATATATGACTGAAGATATATTACACCCAGTTAAACAAACAAACCAATGTCCAAATGTAAGATTCACACGAGAGATGTATTTCAAATTTGCTACTTAGTCATTACGGTATGCCATCCTGGGCCCGACCCACCATATGCGCAGGATGTGGTTTATAAATGAGTAATTTGCTTTCCTTTTTTTCTATGAAACTTGAGTTAAGGAAGATTTTTAACTTAGCGGCTGCTCCGGTAGCATTACTGAGTTTCGACCTTGCATGATGATTCATCTTTATGAGTTCTTCAGAGGATTCTGAATACTTTCAATTGATAGACGAAGGTTTCTACTCTCCATGAAAGCCAGGTAATGATTCTCCCCGAAGTATTTTAAAGCACGTCATTTCGCATTTCTTAAAACTGCATTCTCACCTGCAAATGTAAGGGGTGACCGAATTTAGATGGGATGGCTTTGTAGAATTTCTCATGGTTTTAAAGCAGGGCTTATGCAGAACTACTACTGAGGATTCGAAAGTGATTAGTTGCGAATTTGAGACATTGGCCGTTGTTCATACTTTAGAACGCTTTCCAACTTTTCTCAACCGATTGCTTGACAAATCCGGTGATAAAGTGGGCTCTAGTATTTGAGAATTACAAATTATCAGGTACAACATCGTAAAGGGGAACAAATGGCTCATGTTGATGACATAAGGCGCGTTCCGATGGTACCGGCTGACACAGTCGGAGAGTCAGACCAGAGTGCCAGATAGATATATACGTTCCTTACGGGAACAGCCGTAAACGGGAAATATTTCAGGATACGTCCTTGAAGATGGCTTCGTTTTTTGTTTTGGGCAGCAACAAAATCACCAGATGTACGTTCCTCAGTAACTGGAGGAGAATATTATACGAGAAGTGTGGACACATAAGTATTGACAAGTCAGCAAGTCATATCCTGAAATATAAGTTAATACCTAATGAAAAACTAAACGTGGACAAACTTCAAAAACTATCTTCAGACAGCTGCAGCAGTCAACTTTTGAATGGAGTAAGTGCCAGATGCAATCAACAGCTCTGCACAAAATCAATTATCGAACCTATTAGTGACAACACGATGTTTTTAATAAATTTCGATGGCATTATGATACCAAAAACCTCAACGGAACTTTCCTCAACAACAACAAAGAGTATTCACACAAGGAAGTTACCACCTATCAGATCCTACCTCCGATTCTTCTGACAATCGCATCTGACAATTAAAGACGTAAAATGAGATTTAGAATATTTAAGAAATTAAATAAGTTTTCATTAATTACTCAAGTTTCAGTCATTTCAGTTGTTATCATATTTGTGATCATTGTAATTGTTATAACCATTCTTATGTATAGACCTAAGGCAAAACCATTGAAGATAGAATTACCAACATCAGATTCAAAGGCAAACGAATTATCACCACAACCCCTCAAGTTGAACTTTTAACACACGAGACATGGACTTCAGGGGGGAGGAGTTAGCACATATTGTAAAGCGCTAAGTGCAAATTCAGGACACGCCCCGATACAGTAAGGCAAACTCAGCAAACGCGCCGGATACCTGTTGCACACGACATCGAATGCGGATCGCATATCCGTCCATGCTGCTTGCTGATGAATAAATAGCATTAGAAGTAACATTTGTATTTAGATTTAAGCGTGCAGTACGCAGAGACGCTGTTGAAATAAATATTTTTTTATAAAGATAAACGTAAGTGGTTATAACTGTGCTTAAGCAGAAACATTTTGATAATTTCCGTTAAGAAGCATTCTTTTCAAGGAAGCCACTACTGAGGATACGAAAGTTATTAGTTGGGAATTAGAGACTTTGATCGTTATTCATGCTTAAAACGCTTTCCAACTTTTCTCAACCGATTGCTTGACAAATCCGGTGATAAAGTGGGCTCTAGTATTTGAGAATTAAAAATTATCAGGTACAACATCGTAAAGGGGAACAAATGGCTCATGTTGATGACATAAGGCGCGTTCCGATGGTACCGGCTGACACAGTCGGAGAGTCAGACCAGAGTGCCAGATAGATATATACGTTCCTTACGGGAACAGCCGTAAACGGGAAATATTTCAGGATACGTCCTTGAAGATGGCTTCGTTTTTTGTTTTGGGCAGCAACAAAATCACCAGATGTACGTTCCTCAGTAACTGGAGGAGAATATTATACGAGAAGTGTGGACACATAAGTATTGACAAGTCAGCAAGTCAAATCCTGAAATATAAGTTAATACCTAATGAAAAACTAAACGTGGACAAACTTCAAAAACTATCTTCAGACAGCTGCAGCAGTCAACTTTTGAATGGAGTAAGTGCCAGATGCAATCAACAGCTCTGCACAAAATCAATTATCGAACCTATTAGTGACAACACGATGTTTTTAATAAATTTCGATGGCATTATGATACCAAAAACCTCAACGGAACTTTCCTCAACAAGAACAAAGAGTATTCACAAAAGGAAGTTACCACCTATCAGATCCTACCTCCGATTCTTCTGACAATCGCATCTGACAATTAAAGACGTAAAATGAGATTTAGAATATTTAAGAAATTAAATAAGTTTTCATTAATTACTCAAGTTTCAGTCATTTCAGTTGTTATCGTATTTGTGATCATTGTAATTGTTATAACCATTCTTATGTATACACCTAAGGCAAAACCATTGAAGATAGAATTACCAACATCAGATTCAAAGGCAAACGAATTATCACCACAACCCCTCAAGTTGAACTTTTAACACACGAGACATGGACTTCAGGAGGGAGGAGTTAGCACATATTGTAAAGCGCTAAGTGCAAATTCAGGACACGCCCCGATACAGTAATGCAAACTCAGCAAACGCGCCGGATACCTGTTGCACACGACATCGAATGCGGATCGCATATCCGTCCATGCTGCTTGCTGATGAATAAATAGCACTAGAAGTAACATTTGTATTTAGATTTAAGCGTGCAGTACGCAGAGACGCTGTTGAAATAAATATTTTTTTATAAAGATAAACGTAAGTGGTTATAACTGTGCTTATGCAGAAACATTTTGATAATTTCCGTTCAGAAGCATTCTTTTCAAGGAAGCCACTACTGAGGATACGAAAGTTATTAGTTGGGAATTAGAGACTTTGACCGTTATTCATGCTTAAAACGCTTTCCAACTTTTCTCGAACGATTGCTTGACAAATATTTCAGGATACGTCCTTGAAGATTTCTTCGTTTTATGTTTTGGGCAGCAACAAAATCACCAGATGTACGTTCCTCAGTAACTGGAGGAAAAAAAAATATATATATATATATTATACGAGAAGTGTGGACATATAAGTATTGACAAGTCAGCAAGTCAAATCCTGAAATATAAGTTAATTCCTAATGTGAAGAGGAAGTTAAATCGTTCTTTACGGAATTGACTTAAGTGCATTTCTCATGGTGCTCTTCATTCAAATCATAATTTTGAGGTTTAGCTATTCACGGACGTTGGATACCCAAGAAATTTGTTGTCTTTCTACTGTTCTTCTGCCTTCGCCTTTCCTTATAGAATGAGTTGCAGTAACTTATATTTTTCATTCCCGAGGATGTAACCAAGGTATTCTTTTTTTCTCTTTTTTATTGTGAAGGGGAAGTTCCATTTTAATCCTGTCAACCCAGGGGATATGCAGTATTCTTTTATGTATGTGTTTATTTGTATTTATTGAGATTTTATTTTCGATAAATTTACATAAATCGTTTAAATCATACAAAAGATCCATCATCATCAGCATCTTCTCCTGACAGGCATGCTCCACTAAAGGGGTCGAGGGTCGAGAGATCTCCAGGCAACTCGATCCTCCCCCATCGACTCTAACTCATCAGGAGTTATGACCACCTCGTACTGGGTCTGCCAAATTTCATGACCATAGATGAAAGTTGGAATAAATACTGAGTTGAAAACTGCTAACTTGGCTTTGAGAATAAGCTCGGCTTTCCTGATTACGGATCTACAAAATTGACATATCCTATAAGTAATCTCAGCAACACTCCTTATATCACTCGTAAAAAAGCCGCCGAGATAATAGCAATACAGACTACAGAGTTACAGTAATTATTCTGCTCAATCCGCTTCAAACAACAATCATTTTCTGAGAACCGGATCTCAGCGACTATAGCCTGAATACCAATTGCTTCCCCAAACTCGCCTAAATCATTACCTCTAATTCCAGTCTATGTCCCTAGTAGCTGGCACAGCACTTATTCCATAGAGTTCTTCGTCATTTCTTCAAATCTCCCTTCCAACAACAATATAGCATGCCTGACACCAGGCCATGGTGTAGTAGTTTGTCACTTAGCACTTGTTTTGTTCACCTATATGAACAATGCGAATGAATGGAGAAAGGTAAAGGCGGTTTGTTATCGTTAAATAGAGATAGTTGATGACTTTATCACAAAATGGAATATAATAAAGGCGGTCTATCTCAGGCAACTAATTCAGTACGTAGGTTGCCGTTGAATATGCAAACTAATGGACCTCAAACTTGCCGATATTCCACGCTCAACGCCAATCGACAAACTTAAAGCACGGAAATACGTCAACTTTTAAACTAGAATCGAATTGCAGATCTGGAGGATTTTTTTTTACAAACAATTGCTCGAAATTGGTAATAGTTAAATTCCCGTTGATACATCGTCTGGATACATAACATTCCCCGACAATTTTTGTCACTTTACTGAATTAAAGACCGAATGGTGATGGTGCTGTTCCCAAACGAAATTTGTACGTTTAAGAAGACATAGCTGGTGATACAGGTTTTCCCATAGACAAAAGATTCCCTTCTATCCAGCATTTTGCAGCTCATCTTGAAAACGGTCAATACGTATATTTTAACGAAGAAAGTATTTTCCAAAGAGCACTTGAGCCACCAAAAACTACACTAACTGAATTATTCAAATGAAAAATGGGAGCCACGTAAACAGGGGAAACCAAATCCTTCTATCGCAGGCATAGTCAAGCTCAAAACTTTGGGAAGAATTTGCACAGTTCGTTTAAAACATTGTGAATGTTTTTTTTTTTGCATTTGTTATGTTCCCGCACCAACTTTTTTTTAATGGTCCAGTGTTCAATATATCTAATGTTGCATGTAGCGAGTTGCAATTGCTGGAAGATGACAATCATTTCGGCCTGACACTTGTCGATGCAGCGATGACAACATGTTATCCAACACAATCATCGACGTAGTGCAAAAATGTAAAAAAATATATGACTGAAGATATATTACACCGAGTTAAACAAACAAACCAATGTCCAAATGTAAGATTCACACGAGAGATGTATAACAAAGTATTGGTGTGAATCGATGTTTTATTTATCTCAATTTCAAATTTGCTACTTAGTGATTACGGTATGCCATCCTGGGCCCGACCTACCATATGCGCAGGATATGGTTTATAAATGAGTAATTTGCTTTCCTTTTTTTCTATGAAACTTGAGTTAAGGAAGATTTTTAACTTAGCGGCTGCTCCGGTAGCATTACTGAGTTTCGACCTTGCATGATGATTCATCTTTATGAGTTCTTCAGAGGATTCTGAATACTTTCAATTGATAGACGAAGGTTTCTACTCTCCATGAAAGCCAGGTAATGATTCTCCCCGAAGTATTTTAAAGCACGTCATTTCGCATTTCTTAAAACTGCATTCTCACCTGAAAATGTAAGGGGTGACCGAATTTAGATGGGATGGCTTTGTAGAATTTCTCATGGTTTTAAAGCAGGGCTTATGCAGAACTACTACTGAGGATTCGAAAGTGATTAGTTGCGAATTTGAGACATTGGCCGTTGTTCATACTTTAGAACGCTTTCCAACTTTTCTCAACCGATTGCTTGACAAATCCGGTGATAAAGTGGGCTCTAGTATTTGAGAATTACAAATTATCAGGTACAACATCGTAAAGGGGAACAAATGGCTCATGTTGATGACATAAGGCGCGTTCCGATGGTACCGGCTGACACAGTCGGAGAGTCAGACCAGAGTGCCAGATAGATATATACGTTCCTTACGGGAACAGCCGTAAACGGGAAATATTTCAGGATACGTCCTTGAAGATGGCTTCGTTTTTTGTTTTGGGCAGCAACAAAATCACCAGATGTACGTTCCTCAGTAACTGGAGGAGAATATTATACAAGAAGTGTGGACACATAAGTATTGACAAGTCAGCAAGTCAAATCCTGAAATATAAGTTAATACCTAATGAAAAACTAAACGTGGACAAACTTCAAAAACTATCTTCAGAGAGCTGCAGCAGTCAACTTTTGAATGGAGTAAGTGCCAGATGCAATCAACAGCTCTGCACAAAATCAATTATCGAACCTATTAGTGACAACACGATGTTTTTAATAAATTTCGATGGCATTATGATACCAAAAACCTCAACGGAACTTTCCTCAACAACAACAAAGAGTATTCACACAAGGAAGTTACCACCTATCAGATCCTACCTCCGATTCTTCTGACAATCGCATCTGACAATTAAAGACGTAAAATGAGATTTAGAATATTTAAGAAATTAAATAAGTTTTCATTAATTACTCAAGTTTCAGTCATTTCAGTTGTTATCGTATTTGTGATCATTGTAATTGTTATAACCATTCTTATGTATAGACCTAAGGCAAAACCATTGAAGATAGAATTACCAACATCAGATTCAAAGGCAAACGAATTATCACCACAACCCCTCAGGTTGAACTTTTAACACACGAGACATGGACTTCAGGAGGGAGGAGTTAGCACATATTGTAAAGCGCTAAGTGCAAATTCAGGACACGCCCCGATACAGTAATGCAAACTCAGCAAACGCGCCGGATACCTGTTGCACACGACATCGAATGCGGATCGCATATCCGTCCATGCTGCTTGCTGATGAATAAATAGCATTAGAAGTAACATTTGTATTTAGATTTAAGCGTGCAGTACGCAGAGACGCTGTTGAAATAAATATTTTTTTATAAAGATAAACGTAAGTGGTTATAACTGTGCTTATGCAGAAACATTTTGATAATTTCCGTTCAGGAAGTTCAAGGAAGCCACTACTGAGGATACGAAAGTTATTAGTTGGGAATTAGAGACTTTGATCGTTATTCATGCTTAAAACGCTTTCCAACTTTTCTCAACCGATTGCTTGACAAATCCGGTGATAAAGTGGGCTCTAGTATTTGAGAATTAAAAATTATCAGGTACAACATCGTAAAGGGGAACAAATGGCTCATGTTGATGACATAAGGCGCGTTCCGATGGTACCGGCTGACACAGTCGGAGAGTCAGACCAGAGTGCCAGATAGATATATACGTTCCTTACGGGAACAGCCGTAAACGGGAAATATTTCAGGATACGTCCTTGAAGATGGCTTCGTTTTTTGTTTTGGGCAGCAACAAAATCACCAGATGTACGTTCCTCAGTAACTGGAGGAGAATATTATACGAGAAGTGTGGACACATAAGTATTGACAAGTCAGCAAGTCAAATCCTGAAATATAAGTTAATACCTAATGAAAAACTAAACGTGGACAAACTTCAAAAACTATCTTCAGACAGCTGCAGCAGTCAACTTTTGAATGGAGTAAGTGCCAGATGCAATCAACAGCTCTGCACAAAATCAATTATCGAACCTATTAGTGACAACACGATGTTTTTAATAAATTTCGATGGCATTATGATACCAAAAACCTCAACGGAACTTTCCTCAACAACAACAAAGAGTATTCACACAAGGAAGTTACCACCTATCAGATCCTACCTCCGATTCTTCTGACAATCGCATCTGACAATTAAAGACGTAAAATGAGATTTAGAATATTTAAGAAATTAAATAAGTTTTCATTAATTACTCAAGTTTCAGTCATTTCAGTTGTTATCGTATTTGTGATCATTGTAATTGTTATAACCATTCTTATGTATAGACCTAAGGCAAAACCATTGAAGATAGAATTACCAACATTAGATTCAAAGGCAAACGAATTATCACCACAACCCCTCAGGTTGAACTTTTAACACACGAGACATGGACTTCAGGAGGGAGGAGTTAGCACATATTGTAAAGCGCTAAGTGCAAATTCAGGACACGCCCCGATACAGTAATGCAAACTCAGCAAACGCGCCGGATACCTGTTGCACACGACATCGAATGCGGATCGCATATCCGTCCATGCTGCTTGCTGATGAATAAATAGCATTAGAAGTAACATTTGTATTTAGATTTAAGCGTGCAGTACGCAGAGACGCTGTTGAAATAAATATTTTTTTATAAAGATAAACGTAAGTGGTTATAACTGTGCTTATGCAGAAACATTTTGATAATTTCCGTTCAGGAAGTTCAAGGAAGCCACTACTGAGGATACGAAAGTTATTAGTTGGGAATTAGAGACTTTGATCGTTATTCATGCTTAAAACGCTTTCCAACTTTTCTCAACCGATTGCTTGACAAATCCGGTGATAAAGTGGGCTCTAGTATTTGAGAATTAAAAATTATCAGGTACAACATCGTAAAGGGGAACAAATGGCTCATGTTGATGACATAAGGCGCGTTCCGATGGTACCGGCTGACACAGTCGGAGAGTCAGACCAGAGTGCCAGATAGATATATACGTTCCTTACGGGAACAGCCGTAAACGGGAAATATTTCAGGATACGTCCTTGAAGATGGCTTCGTTTTTTGTTTTGGGCAGCAACAAAATCACCAGATGTACGTTCCTCAGTAACTGGAGGAGAATATTATACGAGAAGGGTGGACACATAAGTATTGACAAGTCAGCAAGTCAAATCCTGAAATATAAGTTAATACCTAATGAAAAACTAAACGTGGACAAACTTCAAAAACTATCTTCAGACAGCTGCAGCAGTCAACTTTTGAATGGAGCAAGTGCCAGATGCAATCAACAGCTCTGCACAAAATCAATTATCGAACCTATTAGTGACAACACGATGTTTTTAATAAATTTCGATGGCATTATGATACCAAAAACCTCAACGGAACTTTCCTCAACAACAACAAAGAGTATTCACACAAGGAAGTTACCACCTATCCGATCCTACCTCCGATTCTTCTGACAATCGCATCTGACAATTAAAGACGTAAAATGAGATTTAGAATATTTAAGAAATTAAATAAGTTTTCATTAATTACTCAAGTTTCAGTCATTTCAGTTGTTATCGTATTTGTGATCATTGTAATTGTTATAACCATTCTTATGTATAGACCTAAGGCAAAACCATTGAAGATAGAATTACCAACATCAGATTCAAAGGCAAACGAATTATCACCACAACCCCTCAAGTTGAACTTTTAACACACGAGACATGGACTTCAGGAGGGAGGAGTTAGCACATATTGTAAAGCGCTAAGTGCAAATTCAGGACACGCCCCGATACAGTAAGGCAAACTCAGCAAACGCGCCGGATACCTGTTGCACACGACTTCGAATGCGGATCGCATATCCGTCCATGCTGCTTGCTGATGAATAAATAGCATTAGAAGTAACATTTGTATTTAGATTTAAGCGTGCAGTACGCAGAGACGCTGTTGAAATAAATATTTTTTTTATAAAGATAAACGTAAGTGGTTATAACTGTGCTTATGCAGAAACATTTTGATAATTTCCGTTCAGGAAGTTCAAGGAAGCCACTACTGAGGATACGAAAGTTATTAGTTGGGAATTAGAGACTTTGATCGTTATTCATGCTTAAAACGCTTTCCAACTTTTCTCAACCGATTGCTTGACAAATCCGGTGATAAAGTGGGCTCTAGTATTTGAGAATTAAAAATTATCAGGTACAACATCGTAAAGGGGAACAAATGGCTCATGTTGATGACATAAGGCGCGTTCCGATGGTACCGGCTGACACAGTCGGAGAGTCAGACCAGAGTGCCAGATAGATATATACGTTCCTTACGGGAACAGCCGTAAACGGGAAATATTTCAGGATACGTCCTTGAAGATGGCTTCGTTTTTTGTTTTGGGCAGCAACAAAATCACCAGATGTACGTTCCTCAGTAACTGGAGGAGAATATTATACGAGAAGGGTGGACACATAAGTATTGACAAGTCAGCAAGTCAAATCCTGAAATATAAGTTAATACCTAATGAAAAACTAAACGTGGACAAACTTCAAAAACTATCTTCAGACAGCTGCAGCAGTCAACTTTTGAATGGAGCAAGTGCCAGATGCAATCAACAGCTCTGCACAAAATCAATTATCGAACCTATTAGTGACAACACGATGTTTTTAATAAATTTCGATGGCATTATGATACCAAAAACCTCAACGGAACTTTCCTCAACAACAACAAAGAGTATTCACACAAGGAAGTTACCACCTATCCGATCCTACCTCCGATTCTTCTGACAATCGCATCTGACAATTAAAGACGTAAAATGAGATTTAGAATATTTAAGAAATTAAATAAGTTTTCATTAATTACTCAAGTTTCAGTCATTTCAGTTGTTATCGTATTTGTGATCATTGTAATTGTTATAACCATTCTTATGTATAGACCTAAGGCAAAACCATTGAAGATAGAATTACCAACATCAGATTCAAAGGCAAACGAATTATCACCACAACCCCTCAAGTTGAACTTTTAACACACGAGACATGGACTTCAGGAGGGAGGAGTTAGCACATATTGTAAAGCGCTAAGTGCAAATTCAGGACACGCCCCGATACAGTAAGGCAAACTCAGCAAACGCGCCGGATACCTGTTGCACACGACATCGAATGCGGATCGCATATCCGTCCATGCTGCTTGCTGATGAATAAATAGCATTAGAAGTAACATTTGTATTTAGATTTAAGCGTGCAGTACGCAGAGACGCTGTTGAAATAAATATTTTTTTTATAAAGATAAACGTAAGTGGTTATAACTGTGCTTATGCAGAAACATTTTGATAATTTCCGTTCAGAAGCATTCTTTTCAAGAAAGCCACTACTGAGGATACGAAAGTTATTAGTTGGGAATTAGAGACTTTGATCGTTATTCATGCTTAAAACCCTTTCCAACTTTTCTCGAACGATTGCTTGACAAATATTTCAGGATACGTCCTTGAAGATTTCTTCGTTTTATGTTTTGGGCAGCAACAAAATCAATAGATGTACGTTCCTCAGTAACTGGAGGGAAAAAAAATATATATATTATACGAGAAGTGTGGACATATAAGTATTGACAAGTCAGCAAGTCAAATCCTGAAATATAAGTTAATTCCTAATGTGAAGAGGAAGTTAAATCGTTCTTTACGGAATTGACTTAAGTGCATTTCTCATGGTGCTCTTCATTCAAATCATAATTTTGAGGTTTAGCTATTCACGGACGTTGGATACCCAAGAAATTTGTTGTCTTTCTACTGTTCTTCTGCCTTCGCCTTTCCTTATAGAATGAGTTGCAGTAACTTATATTTTTCATTCCCGAGGATGTAACCAAGGTATTCTTTTTTTCTTTTTTTTATTGTGAAGGGGAAGTTCCATTTTAATCCTGTCAACCCAGGGGATATGCAGTATTCTTTTATGTATGTGTTTATGTGTATTTATTGAGATTTTATTTTCGATAAATTTACATAAATCGTTTAAATCATACAAAAGATCCATCATCATCAGCATCTTCTCCTGACAGGCATGCTCCACTAAAGGGGTCGAGGGTCGAGAGATCTCCAGGCAACTCGATCCTCCCCCATCGACTCTAACTCATCAGGAGTTATGACCACCTCGTACTGGGTCTGCCAAATTTCATGACCATAGATAAAAGTTGGAATAAATACTGAGTTGAAAACTGCTAACTTGGCTTTGAGAATAAGCTCGGCTTTCCTGATTACGGATCTACAAAATTGACATATCCTATAAGTAATCTCAGCAACACTCCTTATATCACTCGTAAAAAAGCCGCCGAGATAATAGCAATACAGACTACAGAGTTACAGTAATTATTCTGCTCAATCCGCTTCAAACAACAATCATTTTCTGAGAACCGGATCTCAGCGACTATAGCCTGAATACCAATTGCTTCCCCAAACTCGCCTAAATCATTACCTCTAATTCCAGTCTATATCCCTAGTAGCTGGCACAGCACTTATTCCATAGAGTTCTTCGTCATTTCTTCAAATCTCCCTTCCAACAACAATATAGCATGCCTGACACCAGGCCATGGTGTAGTAGTTTGTCACTTAGCACTTGTTTTGTTCACCTATATGAACAATGCGAATGAATGGAGAAAGGTAAAGGCGGTTTGTTGTCGTGAAATAGAGATAGTTGATATCACAAAATGGAATATAATAAAGGCGGTCTATCTCAGGCAACTAATTCAGTACGTAGGTTGCCGTTGAATATGAAAACTAATGGACCTCAAACTTGCCGATATTCCACGCTCAACGCCAATCGACAAACTTAAAGCACGGAAATACGTCAACTTTTAAACTAGAATCGAATTGCAGATCAGGAGGATTTTTTTTTACAAACAATTGCTCGAAATTGGTGATAGTTAAATTCCCGTTGATACATCGTCTGGATACGTAACATTCCCTGACAATTTTTGTCACTTTACTGAATTAAAGACCGAATGGTGATGGTGCTGTTCCCAAACGAAATTTTTACGTTTAAGAAGACATAGCTGGTGATACAGGTTTTCCTATAGACAAAAGATTCCCTTCTATCCAGCATTTTGCAGCTCATCTTGAAAACGGTCAATACGTATATTTTAACGAAGAAAGTATTTTCCAAAGAGCACTTGAGCCACCAAAAACTACACTAACTGAATTATTCAAATGAAAAATGGGAGCCACGTAAACAGGGGAAACCAAATCCTTCTATCGCAGGCATAGTCAAGCTCAAAACTTTGGGAAGAATTTGCACAGTTCGTTTAAAACATTGTGAATGTTTTTTTTTTTGCATTTGTTATGTTCCCGCACCAACTTTTTTTTAATGGTCCAGTGTTCAATATATCTCATGTTGCATGTAGCGAGTTGCAATTGCTGGAAGATGACAATCATTTCGGCCTGACACTTGTCGATGCAGCGATGACAACATGTTATCCAACACAATCATCGACGTAGTGCAAAAATGTAAAAAATATATGACTGAAGATATATTACACCGAGTTAAACAAACAAACCAATGTCCAAATGTAAGATTCACACGAGAGATGTATAACAAAGTATTGGTGTGAATCGATGTTTTATTTATCTCAATTTCAAATTTGCTACTTAGTCATTACGGTATGCCATCCTGGGCCCGACCCACCATATGCGCAGGATGTGGTTTATAAATGAGTAATTTGCTTTCCTTTTTTTCTATGAAACTTGAGTTAAGGAAGATTTTTAACTTAGCGGCTGCTCCGGTAGCATTACTGAGTTTCGACCTTGCATGATGATTCATCTTTATGAGTTCTTCAGAGGATTCTGAATACTTTCAATTGATAGACGAAGGTTTCTACTCTCCATGAAAGCCAGGTAATGATTATCCCCGAAGTATTTTAAAGCACGTCATTTCGCATTTCTTAAAACTGCATTCTCACCTGCAAATGTAAGGGGTGACCGAATTTAGATGGGATGGCTTTGTAGAATTTCTCATGGTTTTACAGCAGGGCTTATGCAGAACTACTACTGAGGATTCGAAAGTGATTAGTTGCGAATTTGAGACATTGGCCGTTGTTCATACTTTAGAACGCTTTCCAACTTTTCTCAACCGATTGCTTGACAAATCCGGTGATAAAGTGGGCTCTAGTATTTGAGAATTACAAATTATCAGGTACAACATCGTAAAGGGGAACAAATGGCTCATGTTGATGACATAAGGCGCGTTCCGATGGTACCGGCTGACACAGTCGGAGAGTCAGACCAGAGTGCCAGATAGATATATACGTTCCTTACGGGAACAGCCGTAAACGGGAAATATTTCAGGAAACGTCCTTGAAGATGGCTTCGTTTTTTGTTTTGGGCAGCAACAAAATCACCAGATGTACGTTCCTCAGTAACTGGAGGAGAATATTATACGAGAAGTGTGGACACATAAGTATTGACAAGTCAGCAAGTCAAATCCTGAAATATAAGTTAATACCTAATGAAAAACTAAACGTGGACAAACTTCAAAAACTATCTTCAGACAGCTGCAGCAGTCAACTTTTGAATGGAGTAAGTGCCAGATGCAATCAACAGCTCTGCACAAAATCAATTATCGAACCTATTAGTGACAACACGATGTTTTTAATAAATTTCGATGGCATTATGATACCAAAAACCTCAACGGAACTTTCCTCAACAACAACAAAGAGTATTCATACAAGGAAGTTACCACCTATCAGATCCTACCTCCGATTCTTCTGACAATCGCATCTGACAATTAAAGACGTAAAATGAGATTTAGAATATTTAAGAAATTAAATAAGTTTTCATTAATTACTCAAGTTTCAGTCATTTCAGTTGTTATCGTATTTGTGATCATTGTAATTGTTATAACCATTCTTATGTATAGACCTAAGGCAAAACCATTGAAGATAGAATTACCAACATCAGATTCAAAGGCAAACGAATTATCACCACAACCCCTCAAGTTGAACTTTTAACACACGAGACATGGACTTCAGGAGGGAGGAGTTAGCACATATTGTAAAGCGCTAAGTGCAAATTCAGGACACGCCCCGATACAGTAATGCAAACTCAGCAAACGCGCCGGATACCTGTTGCACACGACATCGAATGCGGATCGCATATCCGTCCATGCTGCTTGCTGATGAATAAATAGCACTAGAAGTAACATTTGTATTTAGATTTAAGCGTGCAGTACGCAGAGACGCTGTTGAAATAAATATTTTTTTATAAAGATAAACGTAAGTGGTTATAACTGTGCTTATGCAGAAACATTTTGATAATTTCCGTTCAGAAGCATTCTTTTCAAGGAAGCCACTACTGAGGATACGAAAGTTATTAGTTGGGAATTAGAGACTATGACCGTTATTCATGCTTAAAACGCTTTCCAACTTTTCTCGAACGATTGCTTGACAAATATTTCAGGATACGTCCTTGAAGATTTCTTCGTTTTATGTTTTGGGCAGCAACAAAATCACCAGATGTACGTTCCTCAGTAACTGGAGGAAAAAAAAATATATATATATATATATTATACGAGAAGTGTGGACATATAAGTATTGACAAGTCAATTCCTGAAATATAAGTTAATTCCTAATGTGAAGAGGAAGTTAAATCGTTCTTTACGGAATTGACTTTGCATTGCATTTCTCATGGTGCTCTTTATGTCATTCATGTATATTCGAGCCGTTATAGAAGCTTCCACAGAATATGTGCAACAGTACCGTGTTAATAGTAAAGGCACACGGGAATCGATAAGCGGTCTTGAGAGGTACTTTGAAAATAATAATCGGCCACGTAGATTAGAGGCACTAGCGTCACCTTTTTCTTCTTCTTCTTCTTAAAGTTCCTCTCCATTTCGCAGGTTGGAAATCATAATTTTGAGGTTTAGCTATTCACGGACGTTGGATACCCAAGAAATTTGTTGTCTTTCTACTGTTCTTCTGCCTTCGCCTTTCCTTATAAAATGAGTTGCAGTAACTTATATTTTTCATTCCCGAGGATGTAACCAAAGTATTCTTTTTTTCTCTTTTGTATTGTGAAGAGAAGTTCCATTTTCACCATAATTCTACGCAGGACTTCTTCATTTGTAATCCTGTCAACCCAGGGGATACGCAGTATTCTTTTATGTATGTGTTTATGTATATTTATTGAGATTTTATTTTCGATAAATTTACATAAATCGTTTAAATCATACAAAAGATCCATCATCATCAGCATCTTCTCCTGACAGGCATGCTCCACTAAAGGGGTCGAGGGTCGAGAGATCTCCAGGCAACTCGATCCTCCCCCATCGACTCTAACTCATCAGGAGTTATGCCCACCTCGTACTGGGATATCCTATAAGTAATCTCAGCAACACTCCTTATATCACTCGTAAAAAAGCCGCCGAGATAATAGCAACACAGACTACAGAGTTACAGTAATTATTCTGCAGAACTCAATCCGCTTCAAACAACAATATTTTTCTGAGAACCGGATGTCAGCGACTATAGCCTGAATACCAATTGCTTCCCCAAACTCGCCTAAATCATTACCTCTAATTCCAGTCTATGTCCCTAGTAGCTGGCACAGCACTTATTCCATAGAGTTCTTCGTCATTTCTTCAAATCTCCCTTCCAACAACAATATAGCATGCCTGACACCAGGCCATGGTGTAGTAGTTTGTCACTTAGCACTTGTTTTGTTCACCTATATGAACAATGCGAATGAATGGAGAAAGGTAAAGGCGGTGTGTTATCGTTAAATAGAGATAGTTGATGACTGTATCACAAAATGGAATATAATAAAGGCGGTCTATTTCAGGCAACTAATTCAGTACTAGGTTGCCGTTGAATGTGCAAACTAATGTACCTCAAACTTGCAGAGATTCCACGCTCAAACCGACAAACTTACAGCACGGAAATACGTCAACTTTTAAATTAGAATCGAATTGCAGATCTGGAGGATTTTTTTTACAAACAATTGCTCGAAATTGGTAATAGTTAAATTCCCGTTGACACATAGTCTGGATACATAACATTCCCTGACAATTTTTGTCACTTTACTGAATTAAAGACCGAACGGTGATGGTGCTGTTCCCAAATGAAATTTGTACGCTTAAGAAGATATAGCTGGTGATACAGGTTTTCCCATAGACAAAAGATTCCCTTCTATCCAGCATTTTGCAGCTCATCTTGAAAAGGGTCAATACGTATATTTTAACGAAGAAAGTATTTTCCAAAGAGCACTTGAGCCACCAAAAACTACACTAACTGAATTATTCAAATGAAAAATGGGAGCCACGTAAACAGGGGAAACCAAATCCTTCTATCGCAGGCATAGTCAAGCTCAAAACTTTGGGAAGAATTTGCACAGTTCGTTTAAAACATTGTGAATGTTTTTTTTTTTTTGCATTTGTTATGTTCCCGCACCAACTTTTTTTTAATGGTCCAGTGTTCAATATATCTAATGTTGCATGTAGCGAGTTGCAATTGCTGGAAGATGACAATCATTTCGGCCTGACACTTGTCGATGCAGCGATGACAACATGTTATCCAACACAATCATCGACGTAATGCAAAAATGTAAAAAATATATGACTGAAGATATATTACACCGAGTTAAACAAACAAACCAATGTCCAAATGTAAGATTCACACGAGAGATGTATTTCAAATTTGCTACTTAGTCATTACGGTATGCCATCCTGGGCCCGACCCACCATATGCGCAGGATGTGGTTTATAAATGAGTAATTTGCTTTCCTTTTTTTCTATGAAACTTGAGTTAAGGAAGATTTTTAACTTAGCGGCTGCTCCGGTAGCATTACTGAGTTTCGACCTTGCATGATGATTCATCTTTATGAGTTCTTCAGAGGATTCTGAATACTTTCAATTGATAGACGAAGGTTTCTACTCTCCATGAAAGCCAGGTAATGATTCTCCCCGAAGTATTTTAAAGCACGTCATTTCGCATTTCTTAAAACTGCATTCTCACCTGCAAATGTAAGGGGTGACCGAATTTAGATGGGATGGCTTTGTAGAATTTCTCATGGTTTTACAGCAGGGCTTATGCAGAACTACTACTGAGGATTCGAAAGTGATTAGTTGCGAATTTGAGACATTGGCCGTTGTTCATACTTTAGAACGCTTTCCAACTTTTCTCAACCGATTGCTTGACAAATCCGGTGATAAAGTGGGCTCTAGTATTTGAGAATTACAAATTATCAGGTACAACATCGTAAAGGGGAACAAATGGCTCATGTTGATGACATAAGGCGCGTTCCGATGGTACCGGCTGACACAGTCGGAGAGTCAGACCAGAGTGCCAGATAGATATATACGTTCCTTACGGGAACAGCCGTAAACGGGAAATATTTCAGGAAACGTCCTTGAAGATGGCTTCGTTTTTTGTTTTGGGCAGCAACAAAATCACCAGATGTACGTTCCTCAGTAACTGGAGGAGAATATTATACGAGAAGTGTGGACACATAAGTATTGACAAGTCAGCAAGTCAAATCCTGAAATATAAGTTAATACCTAATGAAAAACTAAACGTGGACAAACTTCAAAAACTATCTTCAGACAGCTGCAGCAGTCAACTTTTGAATGGAGTAAGTGCCAGATGCAATCAACAGCTCTGCACAAAATCAATTATCGAACCTATTAGTGACAACACGATGTTTTTAATAAATTTCGATGGCATTATGATACCAAAAACCTCAACGGAACTTTCCTCAACAACAACAAAGAGTATTCATACAAGGAAGTTACCACCTATCAGATCCTACCTCCGATTCTTCTGACAATCGCATCTGACAATTAAAGACGTAAAATGAGATTTAGAATATTTAAGAAATTAAATAAGTTTTCATTAATTACTCAAGTTTCAGTCATTTCAGTTGTTATCGTATTTGTGATCATTGTAATTGTTATAACCATTCTTATGTATAGACCTAAGGCAAAACCATTGAAGATAGAATTACCAACATCAGATTCAAAGGCAAACGAATTATCACCACAACCCCTCAAGTTGAACTTTTAACACACGAGACATGGACTTCAGGAGGGAGGAGTTAGCACATATTGTAAAGCGCTAAGTGCAAATTCAGGACACGCCCCGATACAGTAATGCAAACTCAGCAAACGCGCCGGATACCTGTTGCACACGACATCGAATGCGGATCGCATATCCGTCCATGCTGCTTGCTGATGAATAAATAGCACTAGAAGTAACATTTGTATTTAGATTTAAGCGTGCAGTACGCAGAGACGCTGTTGAAATAAATATTTTTTTATAAAGATAAACGTAAGTGGTTATAACTGTGCTTATGCAGAAACATTTTGATAATTTCCGTTCAGAAGCATTCTTTTCAAGGAAGCCACTACTGAGGATACGAAAGTTATTAGTTGGGAATTAGAGACTATGACCGTTATTCATGCTTAAAACGCTTTCCAACTTTTCTCGAACGATTGCTTGACAAATATTTCAGGATACGTCCTTGAAGATTTCTTCGTTTTATGTTTTGGGCAGCAACAAAATCACCAGATGTACGTTCCTCAGTAACTGGAGGAAAAAAAAATATATATATATATATATTATACGAGAAGTGTGGACATATAAGTATTGACAAGTCAATTCCTGAAATATAAGTTAATTCCTAATGTGAAGAGGAAGTTAAATCGTTCTTTACGGAATTGACTTTGCATTGCATTTCTCATGGTGCTCTTCATGTCATTCATGTATATTCGAGCCGTTATAGAAGCTTCCACAGAATATGTGCAACAGTACCGTGTTAATAGTAAAGGCACACGGGAATCGATAAGCGGTCTTGAGAGGTACTTTGAAAATAATAATCGGCCACGTAGATTAGAGGCACTAGCGTCACCTTTTTCTTCTTCTTCTTCTTAAAGTTCCTCTCCATTTCGCAGGTTGGAAATCATAATTTTGAGGTTTAGCTATTCACGGACGTTGGATACCCAAGAAATTTGTTGTCTTTCTACTGTTCTTCTGCCTTCGCCTTTCCTTATAAAATGAGTTGCAGTAACTTATATTTTTCATTCCCGAGGATGTAACCAAAGTATTCTTTTTTTCTCTTTTGTATTGTGAAGAGAAGTTCCATTTTCACCATAATTCTACGCAGGACTTCTTCATTTGTAATCCTGTCAACCCAGGGGATACGCAGTATTCTTTTATGTATGTGTTTATGTATATTTATTGAGATTTTATTTTCGATAAATTTACATAAATCGTTTAAATCATACAAAAGATCCATCATCATCAGCATCTTCTCCTGACAGGCATGCTCCACTAAAGGGGTCGAGGGTCGAGAGATCTCCAGGCAACTCGATCCTCCCCCATCGACTCTAACTCATCAGGAGTTATGCCCACCTCGTACTGGGATATCCTATAAGTAATCTCAGCAACACTCCTTATATCACTCGTAAAAAAGCCGCCGAGATAATAGCAATACAGACTACAGAGTTACAGTAATTATTCTGCAGAACTCAATCCGCTTCAAACAACAATATTTTTCTGAGAACCGGATGTCAGCGACTATAGCCTGAATACCAATTGCTTCCCCAAACTCGCCTAAATCATTACCTCTAATTCCAGTCTATGTCCCTAGTAGCTGGCACAGCACTTATTCCATAGAGTTCTTCGTCATTTCTTCAAATCTCCCTTCCAACAACAATATAGCATGCCTGACACCAGGCCATGGTGTAGTAGTTTGTCACTTAGCACTTGTTTTGTTCACCTATATGAACAATGCGAATGAATGGAGAAAGGTAAAGGCGGTGTGTTATCGTTAAATAGAGATAGTTGATGACTGTATCACAAAATGGAATATAATAAAGGCGGTCTATTTCAGGCAACTAATTCAGTACTAGGTTGCCGTTGAATGTGCAAACTAATGTACCTCAAACTTGCAGAGATTCCACGCTCAAACCGACAAACTTACAGCACGGAAATACGTCAACTTTTAAATTAGAATCGAATTGCAGATCTGGAGGATTTTTTTTACAAACAATTGCTCGAAATTGGTAATAGTTAAATTCCCGTTGACACATAGTCTGGATACATAACATTCCCTGACAATTTTTGTCACTTTACTGAATTAAAGACCGAACGGTGATGGTGCTGTTCCCAAATGAAATTTGTACGCTTAAGAAGATATAGCTGGTGATACAGGTTTTCCCATAGACAAAAGATTCCCTTCTATCCAGCATTTTGCAGCTCATCTTGAAAAGGGTCAATACGTATATTTTAACGAAGAAAGTATTTTCCAAAGAGCACTTGAGCCACCAAAAACTACACTAACTGAATTATTCAAATGAAAAATGGGAGCCACGTAAACAGGGGAAACCAAATCCTTCTATCGCAGGCATAGTCAAGCTCAAAACTTTGGGAAGAATTTGCACAGTTCGTTTAAAACATTGTGAATGTTTTTTTTTTTTGCATTTGTTATGTTCCCGCACCAACTTTTTTTTAATGGTCCAGTGTTCAATATATCTAATGTTGCATGTAGCGAGTTGCAATTGCTGGAAGATGACAATCATTTCGGCCTGACACTTGTCGATGCAGCGATGACAACATGTTATCCAACACAATCATCGACGTAATGCAAAAATGTAAAAAATATATGACTGAAGATATATTACACCGAGTTAAACAAACAAACCAATGTCCAAATGTAAGATTCACACGAGAGATGTATTTCAAATTTGCTACTTAGTCATTACGGTATGCCATCCTGGGCCCGACCCACCATATGCGCAGGATGTGGTTTATAAATGAGTAATTTGCTTTCCTTTTTTTCTATGAAACTTGAG
Source organism: Eristalis tenax (assembly GCA_905231855.2). Lineage (NCBI taxonomy): Eukaryota > Metazoa > Arthropoda > Insecta > Diptera > Syrphidae > Eristalis > Eristalis tenax. The sequence goes on along the minus strand of HG993124.1, from coordinate 89,892,913 downwards.
TTAAGGAAGATTTTTAACTTAGCGGCTGCTCCGGTAGCATTACTGAGTTTCGACCTTGCATGATGATTCATCTTTATGAGTTCTTCAGAGGATTCTGAATACTTTCAATTGATAGACGAAGGTTTCTACTCTCCATGAAAGCCAGGTAATGATTCTCCCCGAAGTATTTTAAAGCACGTCATTTCGCATTTCTTAAAACTGCATTCTCACCTGCAAATGTAAGGGGTGACCGAATTTAGATGGGATGGCTTTGTAGAATTTCTCATGGTTTTACAGCAGGGCTTATGCAGAACTACTACTGAGGATTCGAAAGTGATTAGTTGCGAATTTGAGACATTGGCCGTTGTTCATACTTTAGAACGCTTTCCAACTTTTCTCAACCGATTGCTTGACAAATCCGGTGATAAAGTGGGCTCTAGTATTTGAGAATTACAAATTATCAGGTACAACATCGTAAAGGGGAACAAATGGCTCATGTTGATGACATAAGGCGCGTTCCGATGGTACCGGCTGACACAGTCGGAGAGTCAGACCAGAGTGCCAGATAGATATATACGTTCCTTACGGGAACAGCCGTAAACGGGAAATATTTCAGGAAACGTCCTTGAATATGGCTTCGTTTTTTGTTTTGGGCAGCAACAAAATCACCAGATGTACGTTCCTCAGTAACTGGAGGAAAATATTATACGAGAAGTGTGGACACATAAGTATTGACAAGTCAGCAAGTCAAATCCTGAAATATAAGTTAATACCTAATGAAAAACTAAACGTGGACAAACTTCAAAAACTATCTTCAGACAGCTGCAGCAGTCAACTTTTGAATGGAGTAAGTGCCAGATGCAATCAACAGCTCTGCACAAAATCAATTATCGAACCTATTAGTGACAACACGATGTTTTTAATAAATTTCGATGGCATTATGATACCAAAAACCTCAACGGAACTTTCCTCAACAACAACAAAGAGTATTCATACAAGGAAGTTACCACCTATCAGATCCTACCTCCGATTCTTCTGACAATCGCATCTGACAATTAAAGACGTAAAATGAGATTTAGAATATTTAAGAAATTAAATAAGTTTTCATTAATTACTCAAGTTTCAGTCATTTCAGTTGTTATCGTATTTGTGATCATTGTAATTGTTATAACCATTCTTATGTATAGACGCAAGGCAAAACCATTGAAGATAGAATTACCAACATCAGATTCAAAGGCAAACGAATTATCACCACAACCCCTCAAGTTGAACTTTTAACACACGAGACATGGACTTCAGGAGGGAGGAGTTAGCACATATTGTAAAGCGCTAAGTGCAAATTCAGGACACGCCCCGATACAGTAATGCAAACTCAGCAAACGCGCCGGATACCTGTTGCACACGACATCGAATGCGGATCGCATATCCGTCCATGCTGCTTGCTGATGAATAAATATCACTAGAAGTAACATTTGTATTTAGATTTAAGCGTGCAGTACGCAGAGACGCTGTTGAAATAAATATTTTTTTATAAAGATAAACGTAAGTGGTTATAACTGTGCTTATGCAGAAACATTTTGATAATTTCCGTTCAGAAGCATTCTTTTCAAGGAAGCCACTACTGAGGATACGAAAGTTATTAGTTGGGAATTAGAGACTATGACCGTTATTCATGCTTAAAACGCTTTCCAACTTTTCTCGAACGATTGCTTGACAAATATTTCAGGATACGTCCTTGAAGATTTCTTCGTTTTATGTTTTGGGCAGCAACAAAATCACCAGATGTACGTTCCTCAGTAACTGGAGGAAAAAAAAAATATATATATATATATTATACGAGAAGTGTGGACATATAAGTATTGACAAGTCAAATCCTGAAATATAAGTTAATTCCTAATGTGAAGAGGAAGTTAAATCGTCCTTTACGGAATTGACTTTGCATTGCATTTCTCATGGTGCTCTTCATGTCATTCATGTATATTCGAGCTGTTATAGAAGCTTCCACAGAATATGTGCAACAGTACCGTGTTAATAGTCCAGGCACACGGGAATCGATAAGCGCTCTTGAGAGGTACTTTGAAAATAATAATCGGCCACGTAGATTAGAGGCACTAGCGTCACCTTTTTCTTCTTCTTCTTCTTAAAGTTCCTCTCCATTTCGCAGGTTGGAAATCATAATTTTGAGGTTTAGCTATTCACGGACGTTGGATACCCAAGAAATTTGTTGTCTTTCTACTGTTCTTCTGCCTTCGCCTTTCCTTATAAAATGAGTTGCAGTAACTTATATTTTTCATTCCCGAGGATGTAACCAAAGTATTCTTTTTTTCTCTTTTGTATTGTGAAGAGAAGTTCCATTTTCACCATAATTCTACGCAGGACTTCTTCATTTGTAATCCTGTCAACCCAGGGGATACGCAGTATTCTTTTATGTATGTGTTTATGTATATTTATTGAGATTTTATTTTCGATAAATTTACATAAATCGTTTAAATCATACAAAAGATCCATCATCATCAGCATCTTCTCCTGACAGGCATGCTCCACTAAAGGGGTCGAGGGTCGAGAGATCTCCAGGCAACTCGATCCTCCCCCATCGACTCTAACTCATCAGGAGTTATGCCCACCTCGTACTGGGATATCCTATAAGTAATCTCAGCAACACTCCTTATATCACTCGTAAAAAAGCCGCCGAGATAATAGCAATACAGACTACAGAGTTACAGTAATTATTCTGCAGAACTCAATCCGCTTCAAACAACAATATTTTTCTGAGAACCGGATGTCAGCGACTATAGCCTGAATACCAATTGCTTCCCCAAACTCGCCTAAATCATTACCTCTAATTCCAGTCTATGTCCCTAGTAGCTGGCACAGCACTTATTCCATAGAGTTCTTCGTCATTTCTTCAAATCTCCCTTCCAACAACAATATAGCATGCCTGACACCAGGCCATGGTGTAGTAGTTTGTCACTTAGCACTTGTTTTGTTCACCTATATGAACAATGCGAATGAATGGAGAAAGGTAAAGGCGGTGTGTTATCGTTAAATAGAGATAGTTGATGACTGTATCACAAAATGGAATATAATAAAGGCGGTCTATTTCAGGCAACTAATTCAGTACGTAGGTTGCCGTTGAATATGCAAACTAATGTACCTCAAACTTGCAGAGATTCCACGCTCAAACCGACAAACTTACAGCACGGAAATACGTCAACTTTTAAATTAGAATCGAATTGCAGATCTGGAGGATTTTTTTTACAAACAATTGCTCGAAATTGGTAATAGTTAAATTCCCGTTGACACATAGTCTGGATACATAACATTCCCTGACAATTTTTGTCACTTTACTGAATTAAAGACCGAACGGTGATGGTGCTGTTCCCAAATGAAATTTGTACGCTTAAGAAGATATAGCTGGTGATACAGGTTTTCCCATAGACAAAATATTCCCTTCTATCCAGCATTTTGCAGCTCATCTTGAAAACGGTCAATACGTATATTTTAACGAAGAAAGTATTTTCCAAAGAGCACTTGAGCCACCAAAAACTACACTAACTGAATTATTCAAATGAAAAATGGGAGCCACGTAAACAGGGGAAACCAAATCCTTCTATCGCAGGCATAGTCAAGCTCAAAACTTTGGGAAGAATTTGCACAGTTCGTTTAAAACATTGTGAATGTTTTTTTTTTTGCATTTGTTATGTTCCCGCACCAACTTTTTTTTAATGGTCCAGTGTTCAATATATCTAATGTTGCATGTAGCGAGTTGCAATTGCTGGAAGATGACAATCATTTCGGCCTGACACTTGTCGATGCAGCGATGACAACATGTTATCCAACACAATCATCGACGTAATGCAAAAATGTAAAAAATATATGACTGAAGATATATTACACCGAGTTAAACAAACAAACCAATGTCCAAATGTAAGATTCACACGAGAGATGTATTTCAAATTTGCTACTTAGTCATTACGGTATGCCATCCTGGGCCCGACCCACCATATGCGCAGGATGTGGTTTATAAATGAGTAATTTGCTTTCCTTTTTTTCTATGAAACTTGAGTTAAGGAAGATTTTTAACTTAGCGGCTGCTCCGGTAGCATTACTGAGTTTCGACCTTGCATGATGATTCATCTTTATGAGTTCTTCAGAGGATTCTGAATACTTTCAATTGATAGACGAAGGTTTCTACTCTCCATGAAAGCCAGGTAATGATTCTCCCCGAAGTATTTTAAAGCACGTCATTTCGCATTTCTTAAAACTGCATTCTCACCTGCAAATGTAAGGGGTGACCGAATTTAGATGGGATGGCTTTGTAGAATTTCTCATGGTTTTACAGCAGGGCTTATGCAGAACTACTACTGAGGATTCGAAAGTGATTAGTTGCGAATTTGAGACATTGGCCGTTGTTCATACTTTAGAACGCTTTCCAACTTTTCTCAACCGATTGCTTGACAAATCCGGTGATAAAGTGGGCTCTAGTATTTGAGAATTACAAATTATCAGGTACAACATCGTAAAGGGGAACAAATGGCTCATGTTGATGACATAAGGCGCGTTCCGATGGTACCGGCTGACACAGTCGGAGAGTCAGACCAGAGTGCCAGATAGATATATACGTTCCTTACGGGAACAGCCGTAAACGGGAAATATTTCAGGAAACGTCCTTGAAGATGGCTTCGTTTTTTGTTTTGGGCAGCAACAAAATCACCAGATGTACGTTCCTCAGTAACTGGAGGAGAATATTATACGAGAAGTGTGGACACATAAGTATTGACAAGTCAGCAAGTCAAATCCTGAAATATAAGTTAATACCTAATGAAAAACTAAACGTGGACAAACTTCAAAAACTATCTTCAGACAGCTGCAGCAGTCAACTTTTGAATGGAGTAAGTGCCAGATGCAATCAACAGCTCTGCACAAAATCAATTATCGAACCTATTAGTGACAACACGATGTTTTTAATAAATTTCGATGGCATTATGATACCAAAAACCTCAACGGAACTTTCCTCAACAACAACAAAGAGTATTCATACAAGGAAGTTACCACCTATCAGATCCTACCTCCGATTCTTCTGACAATCGCATCTGACAATTAAAGACGTAAAATGAGATTTAGAATATTTAAGAAATTAAATAAGTTTTCATTAATTACTCAAGTTTCAGTCATTTCAGTTGTTATCGTATTTGTGATCATTGTAATTGTTATAACCATTCTTATGTATAGACGCAAGGCAAAACCATTGAAGATAGAATTACCAACATCAGATTCAAAGGCAAACGAATTATCACCACAACCCCTCAAGTTGAACTTTTAACACACGAGACATGGACTTCAGGAGGGAGGAGTTAGCACATATTGTAAAGCGCTAAGTGCAAATTCAGGACACGCCCCGATACAGTAATGCAAACTCAGCAAACGCGCCGGATACCTGTTGCACACGACATCGAATGCGGATCGCATATCCGTCCATGCTGCTTGCTGATGAATAAATATCACTAGAAGTAACATTTGTATTTAGATTTAAGCGTGCAGTACGCAGAGACGCTGTTGAAATAAATATTTTTTTATAAAGATAAACGTAAGTGGTTATAACTGTGCTTATGCAGAAACATTTTGATAATTTCCGTTCAGAAGCATTCTTTTCAAGGAAGCCACTACTGAGGATACGAAAGTTATTAGTTGGGAATTAGAGACTATGACCGTTATTCATGCTTAAAACGCTTTCCAACTTTTCTCGAACGATTGCTTGACAAATATTTCAGGATACGTCCTTGAAGATTTCTTCGTTTTATGTTTTGGGCAGCAACAAAATCACCAGATGTACGTTCCTCAGTAACTGGAGGAAAAAAAAATATATATATATATATATTATACGAGAAGTGTGGACATATAAGTATTGACAAGTCAATTCCTGAAATATAAGTTAATTCCTAATGTGAAGAGGAAGTTAAATCGTTCTTTACGGAATTGACTTTGCATTGCATTTCTCATGGTGCTCTTCATGTCATTCATGTATATTCGAGCCGTTATAGAAGCTTCCACAGAATATGTGCAACAGTACCGTGTTAATAGTCCCGGCACACGGGAATCGATAAGCGGTCTTGAGAGGTACTTTGAAAATAATAATCGGCCACGTAGATTAGAGGCACTAGCGTCACCTTTTTCTTCTTCTTCTTCTTAAAGTTCCTCTCCATTTCGCAGGTTGGAAATCATAATTTTGAGGTTTAGCTATTCACGGACGTTGGATACCCAAGAAATTTGTTGTCTTTCTACTGTTCTTCTGCCTTCGCCTTTCCTTATAAAATGAATTGCAGTAACTTATATTTTTCATTCCCGAGGATGTAACCAAAGTATTCTTTTTTTCTCTTTTGTATTGTGAAGAGAAGTTCCATTTTCACCATAATTCTACGCAGGACTTCTTCATTTGTAATCCTGTCAACCCAGGGGATACGCAGTATTCTTTTATGTATGTGTTTATGTATATTTATTGAGATTTTATTTTCGATAAATTTACATAAATCGTTTAAATCATACAAAAGATCCATCATCATCAGCATCTTCTCCTGACAGGCATGCTCCACTAAAGGGGTCGAGGGTCGAGAGATCTCCAGGCAACTCGATCCTCCCCCATCGACTCTAACTCATCAGGAGTTATGACCACCTCGTACTGGGTCTGCCAAATTTCATGACCATAGATGAAAGTTGGAATAAATACTGAGTTGAAAACTGCTAACTTGGCTTTGAGAATAAGCTCGGCTTTCCTGATTACGGATCTACAAAATTGACATATCCTATAAGTAATCTCAGCAACACTCCTTATATCACTCGTAAAAAAGCCGCCGAGATAATAGCAATACAGACTACAGAGTTACAGTAATTATTCTGCAGAACTCAATCCGCTTCAAACAACAATATTTTTCTGAGAACCGGATGTCAGCGACTATAGCCTGAATACCAATTGCTTCCCCAAACTCGCCTAAATCATTACCTCTAATTCCAGTCTATGTCCCTAGTAGCTGGCACAGCACTTATTCCATAGAGTTCTTCGTCATTTCTTCAAATCTCCCTTCCAACAACAATATAGCATGCCTGACACCAGGCCATGGTGTAGTAGTTTGTCACTTAGCACTTGTTTTGTTCACCTATATGAACAATGCGAATGAATGGAGAAAGGTAAAGGCGGTGTGTTATCGTTAAATAGAGATAGTTGATGACTGTATCACAAAATGGAATATAATAAAGGCGGTCTATTTCAGGCAACTAATTCAGTACTAGGTTGCCGTTGAATGTGCAAACTAATGTACCTCAAACTTGCAGAGATTCCACGCTCAAACCGACAAACTTACAGCACGGAAATACGTCAACTTTTAAATTAGAATCGAATTGCAGATCTGGAGGATTTTTTTTACAAACAATTGCTCGAAATTGGTAATAGTTAAATTCCCGTTGACACATAGTCTGGATACATAACATTCCCTGACAATTTTTGTCACTTTACTGAATTAAAGACCGAACGGTGATGGTGCTGTTCCCAAATGAAATTTGTACGCTTAAGAAGATATAGCTGGTGATACAGGTTTTCCCATAGACAAAAGATTCCCTTCTATCCAGCATTTTGCAGCTCATCTTGAAAAGGGTCAATACGTATATTTTAACGAAGAAAGTATTTTCCAAAGAGCACTTGAGCCACCAAAAACTACACTAACTGAATTATTCAAATGAAAAATGGGAGCCACGTAAACAGGGGAAACCAAATCCTTCTATCGCAGGCATAGTCAAGCTCAAAACTTTGGGAAGAATTTGCACAATTCGTTTAAAACATTGTGAATGTTTTTTTTTTGCATTTGTTATGTTCCCGCACCAACTTTTTTTTAATGGTCCAGTGTTCAATATATCTAATGTTGCATGTAGCGAGTTGCAATTGTTGGAAGATGACAATCATTTCGGCCTGACACTTGTCGATGCAGCGATGACAACATGTTATCCAACACAATCATCGACGTAATGCAAAAATGTAAAAAATATATGACTGAAGATATATTACACCGAGTTAAACAAACAAACCAATGTCCAAATGTAAGATTCACACGAGAGATGTATTTCAAATTTGCTACTTAGTCATTACGGTATGCCATCCTGGGCCCGACCCACCATATGCGCAGGATGTGGTTTATAAATGAGTAATTTGCTTTCCTTTTTTTCTATGAAACTTGAGTTAAGGAAGATTTTTAACTTAGCGGCTGCTCCGGTAGCATTACTGAGTTTCGACCTTGCATGATGATTCATCTTTATGAGTTCTTCAGAGGATTCTGAATACATTCAATTGATAAACGAAGGTTTCTACTTTCCATGAAAGCCAGGTAATGATTCTCCCCGAAGCATTTTAAAGCACGTCATTTCGCATTTCTTAAAACTGCATTCTCACCTGCTAAGGTAAGGGGTGACCGAATTTAGATGGGATGGCTTTGTAGACAGATACTGACAGATAAAAGTTGAAGAGGTGTGGTCCAAGAATTGATCCCTGGGGAACTTCCTCTAGAACCGGAATCAACCTTGAATTTTGATTTACGGAGAAATTCTTATTATGTTTCCTGAAAGATAACGGTCTGGAAGTTAATATGGGGAGGAGTCGCATCGCATATGCCGAAAAGGATTGTCTTGGTTATTGCATTAGTGAGAAAGGAATATTTTAGGATGATACACCTTTCTCACAGACACAGAGTTAGATGCCAGTTCACATGGTTTTAAAGCAGGGCTTATGCAGAACTACTACTGAGGATTCGAAAGTGATTAGTTGCGAATTTGATACATTGGCCGTTGTTCATACTTTAGAACGCTTTCCAACTTTTCTCGACCGATTGCGTGACAAAGTGGGCTCTGGTATTTGAGAATTACAAATTATCATGTACAACATCGTAAAGGGGAACAAATGGCTCATGTTGATGACCTAAGGCGCGTTCCGATGGTACCGGCTGACACAGTGGGAGAGTCAGACCAGAGTGCCCAGACAGATATATACGTTCCTTACGGGAACAGCCGGAAACGGGAAACATTTCAGGATAATTCCTTGAAGATGGCTTCGTTTTTTGTTTTGGGTAGCAACAAAATCACCAGATGTACGTTCCTCAGTAACTGGAGGAGAATATTATACGAGAAGTGTGGACACATAAGTATTGACAAGTCAGCAAGTCAAATCCTGAAATATAAGTTAATTCCTAATGTGAAGAGGAAGTTAAATCGTTCTTTACGGAATTGACTTAAGTGCATTTCTCATGGTGCTCTTCATTCAAATCATAATTTTGAGGTTTAGCTATTCACGGACGTTGGATACCCAAGAAATTTGTTGTCTTTCTACTGTTCTTCTGCCTTCGCCTTTCCTTATAGAATGAGTTGCAGTAACTTATATTTTTCATTCCCGAGGATGTAACCAAGGTATTCTTTTTTTCTCTTTTTTATTGTGAAGGGGAAGTTCCATTTTAATCCTGTCAACCCAGGGGATATGCAGTATTCTTTTATGTATGTGTTTATGTGTATTTATTGAGATTTTATTTTCGATAAATTTACATAAATCGTTTAAATCATACAAAAGATCCATCATCATCAGCATCTTCTCCTGACAGGCATGCTCCACTAAAGGGGTCGAGGGTCGAGAGATCTCCAGGCAACTCGATCCTCCCCCATCGACTCTAACTCATCAGGAGTTATGACCACCTCGTACTGGGTCTGCCAAATTTCATGACCATAGATGAAAGTTGGAATAAATACTGAGTTGAAAACTGCTAACTTGGCTTTGAGAATAAGCTCGGCTTTCCTGATTACGGATCTACAAAATTGACATATCCTATAAGTAATCTCAGCAACACTCCTTATATCACTCGTAAAAAAGCCGCCGAGATAATAGCAATACAGACTACAGAGTTACAGTAATTATTCTGCTCAATCCGCTTCAAACAACAATCATTTTCTGAGAACCGGATCTCAGCGACTATAGCCTGAATACCAATTGCTTCCCCAAACTCGCCTAAATCATTACATCTAATTCCAGTCTATGTCCCTAGTAGCTGGCACAGCACTTATTCCATAGAGTTCTTCGTCATTTCTTCAAATCTCCCTTCCAACAACAATATAGCATGCCTGACACCAGGCCATGGTGTAGTAGTTTGTCACTTAGCACTTGTTTTGTTCACCTATATGAACAATGCGAATGAATGGAGAAAGGTAAAGGCGGTTTGTTATCGTTAAATAGAGATAGTTGATGACTTTATCACAATATGGAATATAATATAGGCGGTCTATCTCAGGCAACTAATTCAGTACGTAGGTTGCCGTTGAATATGCAAACTAATGGACCTCAAACTTGCCGATATTCCAAGCTCAACGCCAATCGACAAACTTAAAGCACGGAAATACGTCAACTTTTAAACTAGAATCGAATTGCAGATCAGGAGGATTTTTTTTTACAAACAATTGCTCGAAATTGGTGATAGTTAAATTCCCGTTGATACATCGTCTGGATACGTAACATTCCCTGACAATTTTTGTCACTTTACTGAATTAAAGACCGAATGGTGATGGTGCTGTTCCCAAACGAAATTTTTACGTTTAAGAAGACATAGCTGGTGATACAGGTTTTCCCATAGACAAAAGATTCCCTTCTATCCAGCATTTTGCAGCTCATCTTGAAAAGGGTCAATACGTATATTTTAACGAAGAAAGTATTTTCCAAAGAGCACTTGAGCCACCAAAAACTACACTAACTGAATTATTCAAATGAAAAATGGGAGCCACGTAAACAGGGGAAACCAAATCCTTCTATCGCAGGCATAGTCAAGCTCAAAACTTTGGGAAGAATTTGCACAATTCGTTTAAAACATTGTGAATGTTTTTTTTTTTGCATTTGTTATGTTCCCGCACCAACTTTTTTTTAATGGTCCAGTGTTCAATATATCTAATGTTGCATGTAGCGAGTTGCAATTGTTGGAAGATGACAATCATTTCGGCCTGACACTTGTCGATGCAGCGATGACAACATGTTATCCAACACAATCATCGACGTAATGCAAAAATGTAAAAAATATATGACTGAAGATATATTACACCGAGTTAAACAAACAAACCAATGTCCAAATGTAAGATTCACACGAGAGATGTATTTCAAATTTGCTACTTAGTCATTACGGTATGCCATCCTGGGCCCGACCCACCATATGCGCAGGATGTGGTTTATAAATGAGTAATTTGCTTTCCTTTTTTTCTATGAAACTTGAGTTAAGGAAGATTTTTAACTTAGCGGCTGCTCCGGTAGCATTACTGAGTTTCGACCTTGCATGATGATTCATCTTTATGAGTTCTTCAGAGGATTCTGAATACTTTCAATTGATAGACGAAAGTTTCTACTCTCCATGAAAGCCAGGTAATAATTCTCCCCGAAGTATTTTAAAGCACGTCATTTCGCATTTCTTAAAACTGCATTCTCACCTGCAAATGTAAGGGGTGACCGAATTTAGATGGGATGGCTTTGTAGAATTTCTCATGGTTTTACAGCAGGGCTTATGCAGAACTACTACTGAGGATTCGAAAGTGATTAGTTGCGAATTTGAGACATTGGCCGTTGTTCATACTTTAGAACGCTTTCCAACTTTTCTCAACCGATTGCTTGACAAATCCGGTGATAAAGTGGGCTCTAGTATTTGAGAATTACAAATTATCAGGTACAACATCGTAAAGGGGAACAAATGGCTCATGTTGATGACCTAAGGCGCCTAGACCTAAGGCAGACCAGAGTGCCCAGATAGATATATACGTTCCTTACAGGAACAGCCGGAAACGGGAAATATTTCAGGATACGTCCTTGAAGATGGCTTCAACGGAACTTTCCTCAACAACAACAAAGAGTATTCAAACAATGAACCTCCGATTCTTCTGACAATTAAATACGTAAAATTAGATTCAGAATATTTAAGAAATTAAATAAGTTTTCATTAATTACTCAAGTTTCAGTCATTTCAGTTGTTATCGTATTTGTGATCATTGTAATTGTTATAACCATTCTTATGTATAGACGTAAGGCAAAACCATTGAAGATAGAATTACCAACATCAGATTCAAAGGCAAACGAATTATCACCACAACCCCTCAAGTTGAACTTTTAACACACGAGACATGGACTTCAGGAGGGAGGAGTTAGCACATATTGTAAAGCGCTAAGTGCAAATTCAGGACACGCCCCGATACAGTAATGCAAACTCAGCAAACGCGCCGGATACCTGTTGCACACGACATCGAATGCGGATCGCATATCCGTCCATGCTGCTTGCTGATGAATAAATAGCACTAGAAGTAACATTTGTATTTAGATTTAAGCGTGCAGTACGCAGAGACGCTGTTGAAATAAATATTTTTTTATAAAGATAAACGTAAGTGGTTAACGTAAGCACAGTTATGCTTATGCAGAAACATTTTGATAATTTCCGTTCAGAAGCATTCTTTTCAAGGAAGCCACTACTGAGGATACGAAAGTTATTAGTTGGGAATTAAAGACTTTGACCGTTATTCATGCTTAAAACGCTTTCCAACTTTTTTCGAAAGATTGCTTGACAAATCGGGTGATAAAGTGGGGTCTAGTATTTGAGAATTATAAATTATCAGGTACAACATCGTAAAGGGGAACAAATGGCTCACGTTAAAGACCTAAGTCGCGTTCCGATGGTACCGGCTATCACAGTCGGAGAGTCAGACCAGGGTGCCCAGATATTTCAGAGGCGTGATGAAAGCTTACGTTCCTTACGGGAACAGCCGGAAACGGGAAATATTTCAGGATACGTCCTTGAAGATGGCTTCGTTTTTTGTTTTGGGCAGCAACAAAATCACCAGATGTACGTTCCGCAGTAACTGGAGGAGTATTGACAAGTCAGCAAGTCAAATCCTGAAATATATGTTAATACCTTATGTTAAGAGGAAGTTAAATCGTTCTCAGTCTCCGTCTAGCTCTCGTAGGGTTAACAACGTTGTGTCTTTCTGACAGTTGGTTGTTTTTCTTTTCAGTGTACTCTTATTAGAGTAGTAGTCTCCTCTCGCTCACTCTTTGCCTGTTTACTTTTTTGTTGGTAATCGCGTGTTCTTACTTCCCGCCCGTACAGGAATTTTTCGCGACATACATCATGACTCCGAAGCCTAATAAAATAAAACCCGGCA